>CM053787.1:767757682-768230182 GCA_028749045.1 Cupressus sempervirens | reverse complement strand
ATTTCCATAGTGCAATTGCACTATAGTGCAATTTACCTATAGCATGATTGCACTATAACACAATCATGCTATGTAAATACACAAAAAAATGATCAAAAACAATGTGACTATTGATATATGCCCACATTTTCTATATTAGAGTATTTTCTATTATGTTTTTATGATAGAAGCATAGGTTTCATGGTATTGGAAGTGACAAAATACTATTCTTAGTGTTGGAAGTACCAAAATTAACCATTTTCTACACTATTTCAGCTATTAATCAACATTGCAGCCTATTTAAGGTTAGTGGAGTACTTTTTAAATGTATATTATGATTATAGGGAAAAATTATATTTTGATTTGGCAAGTTATAATATATTTTATTTATAGATATAAATGTAAATTATATGTTTGCATGATTCGATATTCAAAATATTGTAATCCATATTTTTGAATGGATTGACATGTAGACATCATCATCATGCTAAGGAAGAAGCCAAAAATTTAAACACTAGAACAGAAGGAGAAGGATTTAGCAATTAAAAGGGAAAAAAATGAGAGTACTACATGAACAAAGAAAACTAGAATCAATGAATAAAATATGGCTTTGGAAGAGGAACAAGAACCACCAAGAGAATGAAACAAAGATACAAAACTAGAAAGACAAAGAGAACTAATGAAAAGGTAAGTGCACCAAGTTGTGGTGCCAAAAGGGGGTATAAGTCGACACCTTTTTTTTTTTGAAATCTGCAATTTTTGAACTTCAACAAGAATTTGAAGATAGTTACTCTCAAAATTTTAAGATATGACAAAAACAAAAGTAGTAGTCCTTTGAATCTAGTTTCTAAACTACTATTTTTTTTTCAAAATGGTCTAGTTTTAGGTCTTCAAAAAAGGGGGCCACAGAAAGTGGTAGTGTTTATTCCAAAAAAATATAACACAGTACAAAGTGTGGCCCCCCTAAAATTTTAAGTTTTTTTTTGAAATTCTTTAATCACTTTGGTCAAAAGTTACTTATCACTATGTATTTTATCCCAAATTTTTTGGGTAATTTTATAATGTGTATTTTTTTTAATGAATTTTTTAACTAGACACATCCCAAAAATGTGAAATATCTATGTGCTCCCCCTAGAAATGATTCAAAACTAATCTAAAATCAAAAATTCTTTTTTTCAAAGTGTGTAGAATGGAGTCTAATTTCTAAAAAAATAAGTTATTGTAAAATGGATGAATGAGCTAAAATCTATAGCCCAATTAGTACATGTTGGTTTTTGAAAAAAAATGGACATACATTTAGAAAAAAATATAGATGAAAGGCTTGAAATAGTTCAAATAAAAATTAAATTATATGGTTATCTAGCTAACATAGAGACCTACAATGTCATGTAGCCTGATCTTATCGATGGTCAACCACGACGAATCTTGAAGAAAGAGCACACAAGAAAAATCAATCATTTTTTGTATGTTTATAGCAAAACATGTCTCAGACTAGTTTATAGACTCCAAACCTTTGGGTTGGATCCCCAAAGAAAAAACAAGCCTTAGGCTTGGTAGAATGCAAAGGTTTGAATAATGTGTATGCCCTATAACACGTGCGTACTATAGTGTGCACACACTATTTAAAGCTTTTTAAATTTGGGTCTAAATAGTGCGTGCGTTCTTTAGTGTGCACACACTATTGAGACCTAAATAGTGCATAGAGAGGGAAGAAGAGAGGTAGAGCAAGAATGAGAGAGAGAGAAAGGGTGAGATGGGTGTGTGTGTGTGTGTGTGAGAGAGAGAGAGAGAGAGAGAGAGAGAGAGAGAAGCAGATGGGAGAGAGAGTAGGTGGTGGGAGAGGGAGTGAGAAAGGGAGAGAGAGGGGGATGGGAGTGTGTGTAAGAGAGAGAGAGTAGGGGATGAGAGAGAGAGTGTGAGAGAGTATAGAGGGTGGCAGAGAGAGAGAACAGGATGGGAGAGAGAGAGCGAGACTAGGGGATGGGAGAGAGAGAGTAGAGAGGGAGAGAGAGAGAGATAACAGGCAATGGGAGTGTGTGTGAGAGATCTAGAGAGTAGGGGATGGGAGAGGAGAGAGGGGGGATGGGAGTGTGTGTCTGTGAAAGTGAGAGAGTAGGGGATGGGAGAGGGGAGATGGAGAGAGTAGGGAATAGGGAGAGAGAGTAGGCAGTGGGAGAGGGAGTGGGGGAGGGAGAGAGAGGGGGAAAGGGAATGTGTGTAAGATAGAGAGAGTAGGGGATGAGAGAGAGTGTGAGAGTGTGAGAGAGAGTAGGGGGTGGCAGAGAGAGAGTACAAGATGAGACGAAGAGAGACTGAGAGTAGGGGATGGGAGAGAGTGTGTGAGAGAGTGAGAGTAGGGGATGGGTGAGAGAGTAGGGGATTGGTGAGAGAGAGTAGGGGATGGGAGAGAGAGAGTAGGCAATGGGAGAGGGAGAGAGAGGGGGGATGGGAGTGTGTGAGAGAGAGTAGGGTATGGGAGAGGAGAGATGGTGAGAGAGAGTAGGGGATGGGAGAGAGAGTAGGTGGTGGGAGAGGTAGAGTGAAAGAGAGAGAGTAGGGATGGGAGAGGTGAGAGAGGGAGAGTAGCCCGAGAAAGAGAGGGAGGATGGGAGTGTGTGAGATAGAGAGAGTAGGGGATGAGAGAGGAGAGAGGGTGAGAGAGAGTAGGCGGTGGAAGAGGGAGAGTGAGAGAGAGTAGGGGATGGAAGAGGAGAGAGAGTGAGAGAGAGTAGGGGATGGGAGAGGGGAGAGAGAGTGAGAGAGAGTAGGGGATGGGAGAGGAGAGACAAAGTGAGAGAGATAGTAGGGGATGGGAGAGGATAGAGAGTGAATGAGTAGGGGATGGGAGAGAGAGTGAGAGAGAGTAGGAAATGGGAGAGGGAGTAGGAGAGGGAGAGTGAGAGAGAGAGTAGGGGATGGGGGATGGTGGGATAGAGAGAGATATATTTTTGCATAGTGCATATGCACTATAGTGTGTACGCACTTTATAGTACATATGCACTATAGTGCATACACACTATGTGAAATCACCAAAAAAAGGTCACAAAGCAAGTTTGGGTCCCTTTTGATCCATATTCTACTTTTTGTCTATTGTGCATTATGTTGTTCCGACAGAAAACACAAGTTTCAAGCTGTTGGAAGTTAGCAAACACTATTTGAAGACTTTTTGAAGCTAGTAAACACCAAATTCAATCATTGGATACACTATTTGAAGGCTTTTTGAATATTTTTTCTATAGAAAAGGTTAGTGTAGTCCTTTTTAAATATTGTTTGTTTATATATAGAGACAAATTTGATTATAATTTGACATGTTGTTTAATATATAGTGAATTCATTGAAATTTGTATGTTTGAATGAATTGTTATTTGGAAATGGTTAGAAATTTGGCAAGTTGTTTGATATGTATTATGTATTCATTGAAATAATTGTAATTTTTATATGTATTTGAATGATTTGTAATTTACAAATTGTAAGTAATTTAGATGTTTGAATAATTTGACATGTTGAAATCATCATCATGCCAAGGAAGAAACCAAAAACTCAAACAAATGAAGAGAGGGAGAGAGATTTGTCAATTAAAAGAGATAAAATGAAACTACTATGTGAACAAAGAAAATTGCAAAGCAATAATGAAGAATTGACTTTTGAAGAGGAACAAGAACCATCGATTCAAAGAAACAAAGAGGAAGAATTGGAAAGACAAAGAGAACAAATAAGACTGTTATGCTCAAGAAGACAATTGAATTGTGAAGCTACACCATCTTCCAATGTTGGAGTCATATCATCCTCTCATGTTGAAGAGACAATAATTTGTAGATCCGACGATGTACACACTCCATCATGTCATGTTGAAGGCACAACATGAACATATCAAGTAGGTGATATTCTATCTTTTGCGTCTTATTGCCAAGGCACATCATCTTTAGTTCAAGGTATGCAAAACACTCAACCTTATGTTGATGTTCAAAATTTTGAGGGAATGGAAGATATTATAACACCTTCTAGAATTCATTTTAGAAGACCAAAATATTTGATTGATATTGATACTAACATTTTGAAATTAATGTCTGACAAGATTAGCAAGCATACTTGTCAAAGAAAAGTTAATCATATGTGGAGATTATTCTTTGAAGAATTAAATATTATAGGTCAATGTCAATTATTTTTTGAAATGATGAGAAATTTTAAATTTAGGCCTATCATGAAGATTCTTGGGCTAAGAACGATGGACGATTCAAATGAAAAAAGCATTACAAAGAATCTAATGAGTGCTTATGACAAAGTGGGTTCTAAATCATGCACCAACAATAGTAATATCACAAGACGAGTACTTACATTGACAATAGTAAGTACCAAAATTTAGAAAGCTTGACTCATGAGAAAGACAAGAAAAACATTGAAAATTGGTAGAGATACTCTAAGGAGAGCCATACTAAGGCATGAGAGATTGGAAGATCCAACAAAAAATAAATTATGGACATTCAGCGATAGACTACCACGAAAGGATAAAGAAATTAATGAAGTTTTGAAATCATTAATCAAAGATTTTTGGAAAAATAATACACGTGTTTTCCCTAATCAAAGAGATGTTGTAAGGAGGATTGGTAGCCAAAATCACGACCCACATGCGAAACATTTTTTGGACTCAACTCAAACACAATTTTTTGCAAAATTTATTGGTATGTATCCTCAAATTTTAATAAGTCAAAGATTTTTTGAGATGGATAAACCTTTTTATGTGAAGATAAATCACATATGCACAACTTGTTGTTGTAGGATACATATTGATTTTTCTAACCATTTTGATGTTTTAAGGCATATATGTGTGTTTTTGCATTCTATGTTTGTTTTGTAGTATTGTGACATGAATGAGCCAATAAGATCTTAAAGGGAATTCATATATAACATTTTATGTGAAATAGGGGATAGCTAACAATTTTACAATACATCATGCTTGGATGGTACATGCTTATTTTGTGATACTTTTCAACTTTTATCAACTTGTGAACATATGAATAGTACACATGCAATTGAAAATGAAATAGTAGATTACATAACATTTAAGATAGTGACATATGCTCTAAAAGATGGGAAATAGGATAAAAGATGTGATTTAGTCATTGAAAAGATTTCAGTGTATGATTTCATAAAGGTTTTTTTGTGAAAAGATTATTTACGAGTATGTAAGGCATACACATAGAGCTCGATGGCTGGATTTGCAATTCAAATTGTGCAAGGATACATTTCCACTGGATACCATTGTTTCACTTGTAGACTTCATAGAGTACCACAAACTACAACCACAAAATGAGGTGCAAGCAAAGTATTATACTTCTCAACAGGTTTCCATATTTGTTCACATAACATTCATGCATTCACCTACAAGTATAGAGAATGATAGAAAGATTTTGAAGGAGTACCAATTTTACATCAGCTATGATCAATCATATTCTATGGAGTTTGTACATGGTTGTTTTCAACTATTTTATGGAGATTTGGCTAATAGGGTCATAACATATCATCAGCACATTATTTGGTTAGACAATTGTGCATCTCAATTCAAGAATGCACAGATGTTCTATTGGTTGAGCAGGATGCATAGGTTATGTAGAATTCAATATATGTGAAATTTCATAGAGGCTGGTCATGGAAAGGGAGAGCACAATGGTGCAGGTGCATGCATCAAAAGAGCCTTAGCTCATAAAGAAATAAAGTACAAAGATAGAGCAATATTGATAGATGAAAAATCCCTTGTCCAGTGGTGTAACACTACAATGGGTCTAGGTAAGGAAGGTGAGTCTATGGTTCGTAGATTTTTTTGGTCGATAGATAATACTAACATTGCACCATATGAGGATTCTTGTACACTAACATGATCCAGTGAGTTGCACTCTTTTAGAAGCTGTGATGTAGGTTCATGGAGTATCCACATAAAAAAAATGGCATGCTATTATCCATCATGTGCAGATGAAAATTGGGATTATTGTGAGTCAACTGAATGGATGGACAAATGGGATATACGGATTTTGGACCCAATTGACACTTATTGTCCCCCACAAGCATTGGAAATGGTTGAGATGGATTTTTATATTGACTTTGATTGCTTGTTTGATCTAGTGTGAGGTATGGATTTGATTCCAAGTCCTATAGGACCGTATTTCAGAGACCTACAATAACCTCTCTCACTTTTTGGAGATCTTACTCTATTTTGATTTCACGATGCCATCTTGGGTGATGCTAAAACTTGTGGTGTTGGCTAGTACAAAGTTGCCAACTGCCAAATCTCTCTCATCATTCATCGTGGGATGAAACTATCTATTCTATTAGCTCTAGGTGGCTAGGTAAACCCTAGCACTAAGCTCATCGCATCCTTTTGAGCACTCGAATGTTCTTGAGTATGCCGAACTGAAACATCCCTAAGGGTCACTAAATGCCATAGGGCAGTGATCTTTGATGGGGCATATCTCAGAGCTTGTGTGAGATATGGATGCGATTCTAGGTCCTATAGGATTGTGATGTAGAGGCCTACAATAACCTCTCTAAATTTTTGAAGATCCTACTCCATTTTAATTTTGCAATGCCATGTTGGGTGATGCTGAAACTCGTAGTGTTTGCCAGTACAAAGTTGCCAAATGCCAAACCTCCCTCACCATTTATTGTGGGATCAAATTTTCTATTCTATTAGCTTTGAGTGGTTGGGTAAACCTTAGCCCCAAGCTCATTTCATCCTGTTGAGCACTCAAACATTCTTGGGCATGTTGAACCGAAATGTCCCTAAGGGTTACTAAATGCCATAGGGCAATGATCTTTGACGTGGCATATCTTGGAGCTTGTGTGAGTTATGGATGCAATTCTAGGTCCTATAGGACCATCTTGAAAATTAATCCTTTTTGATTTTGCAATGCCATCTTAGGTGATGCTGAAACTCATAGTCTTGGCCAATACAAAGTTGCCAACTGCCAAATCTCCCTCACCGTTTATTGTGGGATTAAATTGTCTTTTCTATTAGCTCTAGGTGACTAGGTAAACCTTAGCCCCAAGCTCTCCTTGTCCTATTGAGTGCTCAAACATTCTTGGGCACATTGAATCGAAATGTCACTAAGGGTCACTATATACCATAGGGAAATGATCTTTGACAGGGCATATCTTGGAGCTTGTGCAAGATATAGATGTGATTCCAAGTCTTATAGGATCATGTTATGGAGAGATACAATAACCTCTCTCACTATTTGGAGATCTTACTGTATTTTGATTTTGCGACACCATCTTAGGTGATGCTGAAACTCGTAGTGTTGGTCAATACAAAGTTGCCAACTACCAAATCTCCCTCACTGTTCATCGTGGGATCAAACTGTCTATTCTATTAGCTCTGAGTGGTTGAGTAAACCCTAGCCCCAAGCTCATCCCATCTTTTTGAGCGCTCAAGCATTCTTGTGCATGCCAAACCGAAACATCCCTAAGGGTCACTAAATGCCACAGGGCAACGATCTTTGACAGTGTATATCTCAAAGTTCATGTGATATATATATGTAATTCTAGGTCCTATAGGACCATATTGCAGAGACCTACAATAACCTCTCTCAGTTTTTGGATATCTTACTCTATTTTGATTTTATGATGCCATCTTGGGTGATGCTAAAACTCATAGTGTTGGCTAGTACAAAGTTGCCAACTACCAAATCTCCCTCATGATTCATTGCGGGATCAAATTGTCTATTTCATTAGCTTTAGGTGGCTAGGTAAACTCTATCCCCAAGATTTTTCCATCCTGTTGAGCGCTTGAACATTCTTGGGCACGCCGAACCAAAATGTCCCTAAGGGTCACTAAATGCCATAGGGCAGCAATCTTTGACAGGGAATATCTTAGAGCTCATGTGAGATATGGATGTGATTTTAGGTCCTATAGGACTATGTTGTGGAGACTTACAATAACCTCTCTCACTTTTTAAAGATCTTACTTCATTTTGATTTTGCAATGCCATCTCGGGTGATGCTAAAACTAGTAGTGTTGAGCAGTGCAAAGTTGGCAACTGCCAAATCTTCATCACCATTCATCGTGGGATCAAACTATCTATTCCATTAGCTTTGGGTGGCTGGATAAACCCTAGCTCCAAGCTTGTCCCATCTTATTGAGCACTCGAACGTTCTCAGGCACGCTAAACCAAAACATCCCTAAGGGTCACTAAATACCATAGGGAAGCGATCTTTGACAGGGTATATCTTAGAGCTCGTGCGAGATATGGATGAAATTTTAGGTCCTATAGGACTATGTTCTAGAGACCTACAATAACCTCTCTCACTTTTTGGAGATCTTACTCTGTTTTGATTTTGTGACACCATCTTGGGTGATGCTGAAACTCATAGTGTTGGCTAGTACAAAGTTTCCAACTACCAAATCTCCCTCACTGTTCGTCATGGAATCAAATAGTTTGTTCTATTAGCTCCAAGTGGTTGGGTAAACCCTAGTCCCAAGCTCATTCTATCCCATTGAGTGCTTAAACATTCTTGAGCATGCCAAACTGAAACGTCCCTAAGGGTCACTAAATGTAATAGGGCAGTGATCTTTGATGGGGCATATCTCAGAGCTCATGTGAGGTATGGATGTGACTCTAGGTGCTATAGGACAGTATTGTTGGGCCTACAATAACCTCTCTCACTTTTTGGAGATCTTACTCCATTTTGATTTTGCAATGCCATTTTGAGTGATGTTGAAACTCGTAGTGTTGGCCAGTATAAAGTTTCCAATTGCTAGATCTCCCTCATCATTCATCGTGGGATCAAAAAATTTATTCTATTAGCTCCAAGTGGCTAGGTAAACACTAGCCCCAAGCTCATTCTATCCTGTTGAGCACTCAAACATTCTCGAGCATGTCGAACCAAAATGTCTCTAAGGGTCACTAAATGCAATAGGAAAATGATCTTTGATGGGGCATATCTCAGAGGTCATGTGAGATATGGATGTGATTCTAGGTCTTGTAGGACCGTGTTGTAGAGACCTACAATAACCTCTCTCACTTTTTGGAGATCTTACTCTATTTTGATTTTGCGATGCCATCTCGGGTGATGTTGAAACTTGTAGTGTTGGCTAGTACAAAGTTGCCAACTGCCAAATCTCCCTCACCGTTCATCGTGGGATCAAACTATCGATTCTGTTAGCTCCAGGTGGCTAGGTAAACACCAACCCCAAGCTTGTCCTTTCCCGTTGAGTGCTTGAATATTCTCAGGCATGCCAAATTGAAACATCCCTAAGGGTCACTATATGCCATTGGGTAGTGATCTTTGACTATGGCAATTGGATATGTCATCTCATCCAATGATGGAGACTCATGATAGAAGGTTATGTTGGAATTTACAAGTGGAAAGGTTTACTTCTAAGAGGGGGGTGATTCAAAAGTAACTAATTTTAACCCTTTAAATTTTTTAGCTGAGATCATTCACATGCATCTACCATATCTAATTAACATAAAATTTAAGACATGCATGAAAATAGATAACATAGGATTTGGTTACCCAAAAACCCTCCAAAATGAGAAGGTAAAACTGGGGTGAGGATGACACCCATAAATTATCGCTGTAGCAATATTTAACTGTTTAAGGTTACAAAATTTGACCACTTCCAATGGTTTACCATGTGAAAGGTCTGCCCTGTTAAAGGCTTTTTACCTTGTTAAAAGTGACCTAATTAAAGGATTTACAAACACTCACTTGGAATGTTACCCTATTAAAGGATTTAGAACCTTGTTGAAAGGCTTACAACATGGCTATTAAACCAACCTATCATCATAAGATTTTCATTCCTAATACAATGGCTAGAGAGTATTAGAAAGTCTTGACCTGATGACTTGCAATCTTCAATTGCTAATTCTAGATCCTCATTTTGCTCTGTCTGTTCTGATCCTTCTTTGATCTGATATGCCTCTCTTCAAAGTTCTGATGCTCTATTCTGATCAACTAAATTTTGCAATTCTATTCTTCCTTTTCTAAGTCTTTACACCCCTTTGCACTTCACTAGCATTCTCCCACAGACTCTTACTCATGCATGAATAATGGGGTTTCATCCTCCTTTTAAAGGCTTCAAAGACTCAGGGTTAGGTATGAATCTATGATCAAAATTCATTCTTCTTTTCCTACTCAATTCTTTCACTTTTCCTATTGGCTACATGCTTTCTCCATTTTTCTTATTGGCTACATGTTGATTACATAGGGAATGTAAAAGATTCGATCTTATCTTTAAGATCCTTCGAGATTCATTCTGAGTTGGCTCAAAAATAGTTTACATGTGCGTTTGTGAAGGTACAAAATCATATGCTAATTCTATGTTACTTGATGCTTACTAATTGCTGATTATCGGCACACATAGGAATTCTGTCTCGCTCAGCTCCTATAATAACTCTGTTTCGCTCGACATCTATACTTTGCTCGACACCTATAGTGATTTAGCATCACTTATCACTCTGTACTTGATACTTTCTCGACACCTAAAGTTTACTCGACACTTGTTGAATCTCTAGCTCGACGCATACTATAGCTCGACATCATCTTAGAAATTGGTTAAGTGTGTTGACACTCAATTGTCAAAACCAATCTGAGACCAACAATCTCCCCCTTTGACATGAGTGGCAAAAACACTTAACTAAACATTATGAATCTAATCTCTATGAGTATGCTACACATTCTGTTCGACATATGTACAAAACTTCAAAAACCTGTTCAGAATTTTGTAGAAGATTATATACCTCAAAAATTTGTAACTCCCCCTGAGCTGATGTGCCATTTCTGTATCCAAAATTCCTTAAGCTGAAATTGTCTCATGTTGTTTCCATTATTTGCCTTATCATTCCTTTGCCTCTATTTTTGTCTACATCTACTTTGTTTGTACTTCCTCTTTATTTCTTCTTCCCCTTTCACACATCTCCTTGTAGTTATTGTACCCTTTTGGTTGTATCTCCTTATTTCTCCTCAAAATTCAAAATTTGAATTTCTTCCCTTTGGATATTCATTCTCCTTTGGATCTCATTTATTATCTTCCACAAATTATTATACATAATGTACTATCTCCCCAAAAATGTATTATCTCACCCTTTTTTGACACTTATGTCAAAGGGTCCTAAGAATGAATGGGATATTTAGCCAAAAATGTTTTATTTACCTCCGTTATTATCTTTAGAGAAGCAACCCAATTGTCTAAGATAATTTCCAGTGCTTTGAGCTGGATGGATGTTTCTACTGCAAGATGTACTAGGCCTTCTAGTGTAGAAAAATTAGAATACTTCTTTAAAACATTTTTTGCATAGGCCACTTCTTTATGTAATACTTCTAGGTGTGGGGTGATTATAGACTGAATATGTATTAGTTTGGCTTTAACATTAGCCTCTTTTGTTGTAAATATAGCTAACTCCTTTTGAGTATGAAGCGTTGTGGCAAAATGCTTCTCACTTTGAGCTGGATCCTTGGGTAGCTGTGTGCTTGATATCTTAAGGTTCCTCTCTAAGCTCAATATTCTCTGGCTAGTTTCTTGTGTGAAATATGAGCAGTCACATAGTTTGGAGTACAATGAGAATATGTTTTCAAGTGCTATTTTAAACTTTTCAACTTTCTTAGCTAGTTCCACATATGATAGTGCTATCTCACTAGATATCTTCTCATTAAGCTTCATTTGAATTTCTTTTCAGATCATTCTAATAATTTAACATTGGTATCGAGGTCTTCATTTTGTACCTGGTCCACTATGTTGGATAGTTGCTCCATGATGGGCTTTGTTTAATTAGGTGTTGGCAAGATGAAGGCATCAAGGAAGATGTCTTTGATCTCTATTAATGCTTGCCTCTATCTATACTCATTCCTGAGTATTTCTATACTCATTCCTGAGTATTTCTATACTCCTGAGTATTTCTTACTTCTTCTTCCTCTCTAGTGCCTCTTGCACTTCATTTATTTGTGCTAAGTTCATTTTCTTATAGTCATAACTTGGTATGACTATTTCTTCATCAAGTGTAGGGTCTCCATAATTAAGTACCCTTGCTATCTTGGTGGAGTTCAAGCATGGTGCTAATATTTTTAGTGGTACTACATCAGTGCTCGGTTGTTTGATAGGAGTCCCTGAGGTAGGAAAATTTACTAGAGTTTGTATTGCCTCTTGCTCTCTTTCTTTGGGGGTTTTCTCCTCTTCCTTATCTTCTTCACTTCTACCTTGATCAATTCCAATGATTTGGGGAGGTTCACCTTGGCTTTGTGCTATAGGATCAGTGGTATCTTTCTGTCCTCTTTTCTCCTTATCTTGCTCCTTGATAGTTACTGTAACTGTAGTGTCAACCTTAGCAAATGTGTCTTGTGCTGCTTGCTCTTTTTGTTGATCACTTGTAGTAGTAGGAGGTTGTGAAGGTGGTTCTTGTGTATTCACTTGCTCCTTTTTTATTTTAGCTATAGCTTTTTGCAATTCTACTGCACTCACCAAAATAGAATTAGTACACAACTGTGCTTGTAAAGTTGTTTGGTGAAGGATCTTTTTGAGATCCTCTGCAGTTAATGGATTGATGTTCTATCCTAAGGTGTTAGGTACATCCTTTACAATTATAGTTTCTATAGATGTAGGTGTCATATGTGGAGGGCTTGGTGGTGGAAATTGTGTGTCTTGGACACTCTGTTCTTGTTGTTGTTCTTTAGCTATTGCCTCATCACCTTTCTTTGTCTTCTCCACTATTACCTCTTCTTTCTCTTTCTCTCCTTCCTTTTCATTTACCTCTTCCTTTTCATCATTTCTTCCCTCAAAGGGGTCTTCTTGGCCTTCTTTGACTATTGTCAACCCATAAATCAATTTTCACATTTGTGTGTATTTCTTTACAACATCCTCAATTTTATTCTATAAAATGCTAAAGGCTCTGTATTTAGGTGCATAGTTTATCCCATGTTTCTTGTTAGCCTTGATTATTTTACCTTTTTTAAGGTTTAGCATTACACAAGCCAATGTTGACTCCCTTATTTCCTTTTCCATATTTAGGCAATAATGCCATTTATTTTCAACAATGGAGCTTAGCTCCTTAGGTATAGAATTGTCAAGTTCAAGTGGAGTAGTCTTGAACTTGGCCAATTTAGTGTAGATAGACTCTTCCACTATGTTTTTCTTTTCTCTTGACAACTTATAAAATCAATGGTCTTTAAACTAGTTAAATCTACATTATCGCTAATGTTATCATAAACATTTTCAAGATCAGATTTGGTGGTGTTACTTTCCACTCTAAATTGATCATTGTCAAATTATGTTCTTTCTTCATCTGATTCTAGGGGTGCAGCATATTTTCTTATTTTCTTTTCTATAGGCCCTCCTTGCTCTATGGCTTTTTTCTTTTCCTTTTCCTTAGCCACTTTTGTTGTTGCCCTTGTGTCTACCCTTGTAGTGGGCTTGGCTGGACTCAGCTTAGCTATTTACTTCTTCCCTTTGAGCTATGTAGTAGGCTGTTTCTGTGCTTTTCTCTTCTTATGTTTAGCCTTAGGAGTTTCTTGCTTGACACCTTCTTCTTCTACATCCTCACCCATGCCGTGGGTTAAAGCTAATGGTCCTTGACCTTGTTCATCTTCATCATCTTCTTCTTCAGCAATACCCTCACCAAATTTTGCCTTTAACTTCTTTACCAGTTTGTCCTTTTTCTTCAGTGTAGAGTTAGTTTTTAACTCCATATCCACCTTTGATCTGACCACATCATAAGTCCTAAAATGTGGTGTACTCTTGTCTACTTCTTTTGCTAATAGTGCTATTATAGCTGTAGATGCTTCATCAATGTTTATCTCATATCTAAGAGGCTAAGCCATCTAACCCTTGGTATGGCTGTTTGAATATAAGTATAATCAATATCTACAAGAAAACATATATCATGTACATGTTGTTCTACCAATGAAACTAGTATCCTCAATCTCTGTTTCATGGATTTCTGGAAATCCTCAAAATAACTTGTCATAAGGGTTTCAAAATTAGCTTCCATTTGTTGAATGTATTCATTTACTTGAGTTATTATAGTCCTATTGGTTTTCCAGCTTACTTTACCAAAAGATAGAGATTCATTTTGTACATAGAAAAATATGCAAATCAAAATTGCACTGAATTTGCACTGTGCTCCCTTGGTTCTCCTTATTGTTGCTAGATTTTCATTGATTTTTTGTAGTTGCAGTTTTGCAAGATCATAAGTATGATCCTTCTTCACTAATTTGTAGCCAACATCCACTACAATTTAGGGTACACTGTTAAGTTTTCTAGATTGATAGAACTTGCGAGAAATAATCATAACAACAAAGTCAACAAGAGAGTCTTGGATAATATCTATAATTATTCCTCTCTTGTTCCATTCACAACTTGTGTTATTCTCAATTGCTTCCTTTGAGTCACTTCTGAGGGTCTTTGGCCGATCTAGGGTTGGATACCCTGTTACTCTATATACAATCCTTTTTTTTAATTTTCACTGTACCATCTTCTAGCCAAAAACTTCCATCATGAATTCTACTGAGCATAATTCTAATCCATTCCATTTTGAAGATAGTGGGGAATTCTAGGGCATGAGTCAAACCCTTCCTCTCAACAATTTGGTACTCTTCCTTCAAAACTCTATTTTCACACAACCTATCATATGCTTCTCTCTTTTTCATGTCTCCAATGGCTCCTATCTTGTAGTTGTAACATCTCCTAACATCTTGGACCATAACTACCTTAGGAGGAATAACAAATAGGGCTCTAGCTGGGTTGGTTTTGTATGCCACTTTAGGAATTGGCCAAAAATCAGGTTGTTTTACTATGTTTGACACAAGTTGGACCTCAAATGGCTCTTTCTCCTATGGTTTTCTATTGCTGGAGGCCATTTGTATGATCTAGGGTTTGAACACAAAGAAAATGTGAAACTGCATAGCTTGACACTAGTATAAATACCTTGAGATCAATGAAATTGTGTTGAATCACTATTCAAATTGGCTCAAATGCTAAATTCTCGACTTTGAAATTGTTTTGCACTCTTCTTTGTCTTAGCTATTTGTTCATGATAAGGAAAAATGGTTCAAAATGCAATAATATACCCTTATTTTGTAGCATTTAATGCTTAGTGCATTTATAGCTATCCACTTAGCTTCTTAAGCATTTTTGCATTACTCTGGCATCCACTAAAGTATCCCTCAGTTGGCTTCAACTGAAATTTCCTTTTGCTTGGCTTCCACTACCACTCATTTGCAACTAATGATTCGACTTCTTATAACTTTGGAAATGAACTCAACCTGTACTAGGATTTTACTCGATATTTGAAGGCAACTTTTCTTATTCGACAATAGTGGTGAAATCTTGAAGTTTTAACTTTGCATCTCTATTCATACTGATCTTTCCTTTTCAATACTTGTTTGTTTAGGAACTAATGTATGATAAAGCTTTGTCTATTAGTTCCACATAACTTCTTTGTGCTTAGTTGGATGAAGTGTGACCACTTGACCTTTTAGGTGAAGTGATCCTTTCATTTGATGTGTTGCTCCTATCTTTCTTCTTCCATGTCTTATTCATTTCTCCTTTGATGTGTTCAACATCTACCTTTTCTTTTCCTTTGTTGAACTCTGAGTTGAGTTCCTTTGACCTTGTTGGGAAATTCCTACTGATATGACCAGTCTTCAAGAAACTAAATCATGTAGTTTGGCTGAGTCATCTATTGTAATTTCCACTGAAATGTGTTCTTATGCAATTTTTAGGAATGTGTCCTTATTCTTGACAGTAATGGTAGCTATATCTGGTGTTGTAGTCCCAATTGTAGTGATGTCCATGATTATTTCCCTTTACTAGCTGATTAGGTGTCCACACAGCCTTTGATCTGCACTCAAAAGCTCCATGTCCATACTTCTTGCAATTGTAGCAGTGACCTTCAAATCTTGGTTCTTGCTTGTTGCACTTGTGATAGTGACCCACATTATTAGGTTTTTCATGCTGATGGGCATTCTTACTCCTACACACATTAGAGGTATGCCCCTTTTTACCACATAAATGACAAGTAGGTTTAGTGTTCTTACCTTTTTTACTTCTTTCTTCTATTGCCTTTGATGACTGTCCTTTTTCAGTGCTGATGTATCCTAGTCCTGAAGAATCATTGTTGGATCTTAGTGATTACAGTAGCTATTCAAAGTACTTGATGGCTTCATTAAGTTTATTGAAGCTCTCCACAACTTCTTTCTCTCTTTTCAAGTCATTTTGTAGTTGTTAATTTTGCATCTTCAGTGTAGAAATCTCAATATCCTTGACATTCAGTTCATGATGTGCATTCATCATCTAACTTAGGGTGTCTAGTTGCATGTTGGAAATTATGGCAAGCTCAATTGACTTTTCTTCTAGTCTATTGGCAAGGTTTCTCTTGTCTTCTTCTAGCATAGCCTTATCTTCAATGGCTCTTTTCTTTTGTTTAGTTACTTCACAAAGCATCATGACTTGTGATTCTTGCTCAATCTTGAGAGTTTTGATTTCTTCTACTTGAGCTCTATTCTTCTCCATTAGATTTGCTATTACTGCATCAAACTCTTTAAAATCTCCACTTGCAAACAATTTTGAGGTGTCAATCTCCTTGTATTATGTATCATTCTCAGCTGCGATAGTCTCTCTTCTTATCTTTAAAGATTTTCTCAGTTCTTCCCTGGCTTCTTCTAAAATATGTAGAACAAGTTTTATATCAATCACCTATTTTTCTATGACCTTCCCAAGTTTGTAGACTTCCATTTCTTGATCTTTTCTCCAAGCTGTAAAGCTCCTCCTTATGAGAACTTATCTTTGATACCAATTGTTGGAATTTACAAATGAAAAAGTTTACTTCTAAGAGGGGGGGGGGGGGGGGGGTGAATCAAAAGTAACTAATTTTAACCCTTTAAAGTTTTTAGCTGAGATCATTCACATGCATCTAACATATCTAATTAACATAAAAGTTAAGACATGCATGAAAATAGATAAAACAAGATTTGATTACCTAGAAATCATCCAAAATGAGAAGGTAAAACTGGGGTGGGGATCACACACACAAATTATCACCGCAACAATATGTAACTGTTTAAGGTTACAAAGTTTGACCACTTCCAATGGTCTTTCCTATGAAAGACCTACCCTATTAAAGGCTTTTCATCCTATTAAAAGTGACCTAATTAAAGGATTTACAAACAGTCACTTGGAATGTTACCCTGTTAAATGATTTAACACCTTGTTGAAAGGCTTACAACATGGCTATTAAACCAACCTATCATCATAGGATTTTCATTCCTAATACAATGGCTAGAGAGTATTAGAAAGTCTTGACCTAATGACTTGAAATCTTCAATTTCTAATTCTAGATCCTCATTCTACTCTGTCTATTCTGATCCTTCTTTGATCTAATATGTCTCTCCTTGAAGTTCTGATGCTCTGTTTTGATCAACTCAATTCTACAATGCTATTCTTCCTTTTCTAAGTCTTTACACCCCCCTACACTTCACTAGAATTCTCCCATTGACTCTTACTCATGTATGAATAATGAGGTTTCATCCTCCTTTTAAAGGCTTCAAATACTTAGGGTTAGTTATGAATCTATGATCAAAATTCATTCTTTTTTTTCCTGCTCAATTCTTTCACTCTTCCTATTGGCTACATGCTTTCTCCATTTTTCTTATTGGTTGCATGTTGATTACATAGGGAATGTAAAAGATTTGATCTTATCTTTAAGATCCTTTGAGATTCATCTTGAGTCGGCTCAAAAATGGTTTACATGTGAGTTTTTGAAGGCACAAAATCATATGTTGATTCTATGTTACTCAACACTTACTAATTGCTGATGCTCAACACATATAGGAATTCTATCTTGCTCAGATCCTAAAGTAATTATGTTTCCCTTGACATCTATACTCTGCTCAGCACTTGATACTTGCTCAACACCTATTGAATCTCTAGCTTGGCACATACTATAGCTCAAAATCATCTTAGAAATTGGTTAAGTGTGTTGACACTCAATTATCAAAACCAATCTGAGATCAACAGGTAAAGGGGTGATCATACACATCATTTTGAACATGTTATTTTTTTATGGTAATAAGGTAATCCTCAAATCTTTCTACTTCATCCCATGCCCTATTTTGATACTTCTTCAACCTTGGGTTTTTCACATTTAATATTCCCCTAACAAAAAGTCTTGACAATTCCTACCAACAAGGCTTTGTACTTGATTGTTGTATTTGTATTGTTTTATTCTAGTTTAAAAGAATAAGGGAATTCATCACCTTGTGGTGATATCAACACTACACCAAATCCTATACTATTGGATGAACAGATACCATTGAAATCAATATCCTATAGGGAATCCTTATTATTAAGTTTAGATTCAACAACCTCTTCCCCTCTTAAAATAATGTAATTAGAAATTTAACACCTAGTGTGCAGAGTTTGGGCTCGAGGATCTTCTGATGAAAGGAATGTACATAGACTTTCCATTTGGTTGGAGTGTCACAATTTCCTTACCCACTAGTATAGTATCTGGGGACAAATCCAATTTAACTTTTCCTCCTAGCTCCCTACAAAAACTCTTTCTCAACATGTCATTACTAACTAGGATATTAGGAACCAAAATAGTTATCTTTAGTGTCTTGCCTGGATGAGTGGCTAATGCAAATTGAGCATTTTTTATTTGTTGTACTAGGGGAGCCTTCTTATAATCCATAAAAGACCATTTACCAAAGATTTTAGTTGGGGGGGAGGGGTTGGATCTAAGGATTTCAGAACATACAAGGGATTGTGTTGTCAGAGGCCCTAGAGTCAATTATACAATTATTGATCTTATGGTTGTGTATAAACATAGAAATACAGAATAGTTTGAGCTTCATATTTAATGAGACATATTTGTCATATGAACCAAATTTAGCCTCAAATTTGACAATGGAGGAATGAATTGCATAATTTTGACTGATTTCTAAAGATAAAATATTAGTTAATTATTTATCAACAACTTTAGGCACAAATTGATGACCTATGAAATATTCAATCAACCTATCTAATTTGTTAGGGTTTGAACTAAGGTACTCATAGGGGGGATTTTCTAACTTTTGGATGACTTACAAAAGTATGGTATTTTTTAGCAAATGAGCTTTTGGAATCATTGAACTTTGAAATTTTGAACCAAATGTTTGACAAAAATGATGTTTACCTTTGTTCAACTAGTTTGGGCATAATGTATTGCCCTAAGTCTTAAGGATCTGTTGGCTTCTTGTTGGAATAATGCATGAAGGATATTCTAACATTACTAGGATATTGCCCTATTTTTTTACATCAAATTTATATTCAAGATGAGAATTTATAGAGTCGACAGACATTTAAGGATTTCCTACATTTTCAACCATCACCCGATAGGAATTACCATTGAACTTGGGCAAGATTTCCTTAGCTTCTTTGGGTAGGTTGTTTAGATTAGCACTTAAGAGGCAGAAGCTCCCCATGGTTGAGCCATTGCAACAATTAGAGTTGAGATAGTGACTTTAGGGGGAAGATTTGTCCCATGTAAAGTTTAAGTTTTCCAAATAGTAGGGTGGGAGTTGACTGGGTTTCCTTCAAAGGAGATGAAAGGTCTAATTTTTTCTTTTCTCCTAGACCCTAAAAGGTTTGGTGAGAAGTTAAGGTCTTGTAATTATTGAAATATAGAATCAGGGATACCTTCCCTTTTTTGAGGTCTACTATATTGTCTAGAGAATACAAACTCCAATTTTCCCAACAACTATTCATAGACTAAGATATTTGGGATTCTTTATTTCTAGAGGTTATTCAGTTTTGTCTTTGTCTTTGTTGTTGTAGTTGTATAAGAAAATCATCTATATCTTCTTTCTCCCTGATAACTCTACTGGCTCTATGCTAATCTTCTCAAATTCTCTTAGACTACCAAGTAAGAATATTTAACTGACTAAGAATATCTTCTTTCTTGTCATGAAAACCAATATTGGAATTTAACATAAGTATAATATTTTCATGTACTTTGTAAAGAAGCTTTGAAAAAGCCCTAAAACCTATCTCTAACCTAAGGAGAAACCTATTTATGCTTGGAGGAACTCTAATCAAGGGTTGGCAACTCATTTCTTGTACAAATCCATACTGTTGGAATGTATGCAGTAGACTGTGACTGTTTTAGCATAGATTTTACTCATTTTTAATCTTGTTTGGAGGAAAATCACAAGGCTATTATCATATTGTTGCATGTTGTAGTTATCTTATTGTTTCTTTTCCATTTTCCATGGATTAGTTATAGTTTGTGACCAAGTTTTGAAAGGTTTTTTAAAATTCTTCAAAGATACCTGTCTACTACCAGTTTTGGAGTTGTATATCATGAAAGGGCTGTAAGTCTTGTCTCCACCATGGAAATTCCATGGTCTTCTAGATTTCAAGGCTAAAAACCCTAATGTATTATATTATGCAAGCAAGGGCCTTGAAAGTGAGTGCAAAGAATTCTTTGACCAAGCCCTAGGCGAGCTAGGCAATGCTAGGCTAGGGACTATCAACAAAGAAAGAGCTCTCGAGAGAAAAGCTTGAAGAAAGAAGACTTGCCATTCTAAGGGATTAAAGAGGGGTATGAGGAGCTTCTGACTTGTGGAGGAGGAGTCTTGATGAAGTGTGGAAGGTATCTTAAAGTGGGAATAGCAGGCAACCAAGAAAACCCTACCAAACCTTCAATTTTGCTATTTTTGTTGTATGGCTTGTACGCACCCTGAGACCCTAAAAATCCTTGAGCATGGGTCCTATTTATCAATTGTTCTTAAGTCTAGATTTTTTGAAACTCTAAGAAAAAGGAGCTATTGGCCCTAGAAATTTGGCTGGAGGCCTAATTAGGGGCTCTCCTTGTAGCCCTTTTATGAAGAAATCTTGAAATCCGGTACAAACCCATTGTTGTTATTCATTCAAGCATAGTACAAGTGTTACAATAACACCTTAGGACATCATGGAAACCTTGGTTAGACTAGGGAGTGCTATGGTACCTTAGTAGACCTATAAAACCTTTGGAGGGATACTGTTCCTAGAAGAGCAAGGGAGTGATGTTGCAAGTTTGGATTAGTTAACCTCGTTAAGAGGTTGGGAAAGGTTAGGGGATGTTCTAAGTAGCAAGAGATTCTATAGACCACATAGGTATAGAGAAAACACCAAGATCCACATATAATATACAAGGTTTCATAGGGATAGGGGTACTTGGGGTACTTAGGGTACGGGTATAGGTACAACTATTTTTTTATAATAGGGGACATGGGTACTTGGGTATGTCAAAATTTATTTTTAATTATACTTTTATATTTATAGAAAACCTAAATTTATGATTCATGACAATGATTTTTCAAATCAAGAATAGTGATAAAGTTTGCAAATGTAATGTATTGTTTTTAGTTTTAGATTTGTTATATGTTTGTAATAATAATTAATGATAAATGTTTAGATGCATAACATAGAAGTTAGGCTTTAAACATGAACAAGAAGATCATAAATCATATGAAAATGACATATTGAAAATGATAAATTTCTAGCTTTAACATTGATAAGTTTATTGTTGATCAATATTGTATCAAAGTTTCAAATTGATTAGGTATTGAATTAAACTTGATATACAAATAACAGAGAAGGAAAACTTTAAACATGAACAAGATCATAAATCATATGATGATGACATATTGGAAATGATAAACTTATGCTTGAATAGTGATAAAGTTTATTGTTAATCAATATTCTATCAAAGTTTCAAACTGATTAGGTATTGACTTAAGCTTGATAAATAATGAGCTGATACACAAACAAAAAATCAAAAAAAAAAATTCGAAATCTCAATCAAGGTCCTTAGCTATGATTCTCTCCACCATGTACTCAGTACTTGGGTATGTGGGTACGAGTACTAAGGGTGTGGGTACAAGTACCCATGCAACCTCATAATATATTATGATAACCAATAATGTCATACATGAAGGAACATATAATATATTATGATAACCAATAATGTCATACATGAACGAACATATAATATATTATGTTAACCAATAATGTCATACATAAAGGAGCATATGATATATTATGATAACCAATAATGTCATACATGAAGAAACATATAATATAAAATGACAACCAATAATGTCATACATTAACAAACTCATAATATATTATGATAACCAATTATGTCATACATGAACAAACATATCATATATTAACCAAAAATGTCATAAGTATAATAATTTCATGCATCAAATAAATGTCATACATCAAATATAAAATGTTATATATACATCAAATGTATATCAAATATGTCCACTGACATAAAATCGAACATATATGACTGTTGATGCCTATACATGTGTATCTATCAACTATATCTTTCCCTTCCCACAAGGGGAAGGAAACAAATCTCTGGAGGTCTTTGGTCATCATGTGGAGGGAGATGATGGGGATGATGGGGTCTTCCTCACATGCTCGCTCATCCTCTTGTTGAGGCTCTTCTCTAACTTGAGCTGATACAAACAAAGTAGATATGAATCAATAATTATTATACATTGAAATCAAATATATGTACACACAAATTTAATTATTTTCTTACCACCATGAAATAGTCGCTTTGCAAGTCCATCTCAAAGGCTCATGGACAATCAGGTGTAACGAGAACCTACAATAATTCAATCAATATAATCACTTATAAATAACATTAGAAATTTTGATACTAACTATTATAAACAACAACTAAAACCAAGAAAATTCTTTCATACCTCAATCAATGGCTCTAAACTGGACATAGCTGTAGCCACTCCACAATCAATGGACTATCAAAGATGAGGAGGAGTCTCAAATGTCAAGAGTTTCATGTCATAAAATACATATTAAATGTAACATAAAACATGAAACAAATATACTCAAATGAATTAAATTAACATGAAACAAGTGTACCTCTATGAAGCTCATATCACGTCTAGGCTTCAAGTCCATAGTGAATGCTGATGGTCCTATAGAGAACTTATCCACATGCATAAATTTTTTTTTCAATACTTCATATGATTAATTAATAAATATATGTACTAATTTAAATGATTAAATCAATACATACCTCTGGACTCGTCGACGAGATGAAAAATGGGGCCAGGAGATCGCTACTAGGGCAGCTAACACTCTGACCCTAAATTTTGAACAATATCAATACATGCTAATTAATTAGTAATTCACTATACATATGAAATGTGATAAAATTACTTTATTATAATTGTAATTTACCTATGTGTCAATGCCAAATGTCTCATTCAAGAACTTATCAGTGACTAGCCCATCATTCACACCATCTCCAGCATGACTGCCAAATGTGCATAAGGATCCGCATGATGTGCACATGTGACCATGATGCACATAAGGCTCCTCCTCAACTAATGGAATCATGCAATGAATGAGGGTTTGCATCAAAGCATTAATAGTCCCTAGAGTGCTAGCCTCTACATGTTCCTTCACAACTGAAAGAATAATCACATGCTCACCCTGTGGCTTGACCATAGGTGCCCTAACTACATTAGGGTCACGACATGCCCCTGACCTCTCAAATGATGACCCCCCACCTCTACCCTAAGATTCTAATATATCAAAATAATTGGGGATCTCCCCAAGGACAAACTCATAATATAATTTCCTTAAGAAATACATTGGGACCTCGTGATTATTGCAAGGAGGGGCATCAAAAATCATCCACCATCTATCGCAAAAATTATTTCTAATACCATCGTGTATGTACCAATGGATGGGAACCGTTTAGTTGTCTCTCTAACAATATTTTGTTCACCAGGCCTTCTAAACAATGCATAAATGCTACCTTTTGGTATATCTTTTTTTTTAAACATCTTGATATGATAATTTGTTTGAATAATATCTTTTTTTGTTTATCCTTCTTAACTTGCCAAATATCCAACTGACCACTAACAGAAGCTACATGGGCCATAATGGACTTGAGGGAGGATGCCAATTGAGCTCTCATTAGATTGGTTTGTCCACAAGCTTTCAACCTAACAATTAGTGCTTCTAATTCATTTTTGCCTCTTTCTATTTCATTTATTATGTTGTTTTGTGTGCTAGGAGGAGGTCTTCCAATTGGTACAGGTTGTGGAATTTCTTGTTGTTGTTGTGGACGGTTTTGGTTTGGATCTGTTGAGAGTTTTGGTTTGGATCTTGTTAAGGGTTTTGGTTTTGATCTTGTTGGGGATTTTCCAATTCATCATTCACATTTCTTGATGAGAAACCAATTGCAATATAAATAAATAAACAAATTTAAAGAAAAATTGAAAAACAACCTACAAAATAATACAAAAATATATAAAACAATGAAAAAAGAAGGCTAGACAACATACAGTGTGATGACAATCTCAAACTTTACTAATGAGGAGGCATGTTGATGAGGTGGATGGAAAAAATCTTTAATCTCCTTAATTTGCGTACACACAGTGAGGAGAGAAAGTTGCAAAGTCATGAAAAAATGAATGGGTTGGGTTTGCAACCCATTTATAATATTCTAGGGTTTTAAAAAGTGTGTATGCTCTATAGCACATATGCACTATTCAAAGTTAGGAAAAAAATGGGTGTCATCTTTTTGTCACCACAACTTGGTGCACTTACTCAAGACTCTTATGGTCAACAAGATAATTGAATTATGAAGGTACACCATCTTCCAATATTGGAGTCACATCATCATCTCATGTTGAAGAGACACCATGTTCTACATTGGAGGATGTGCACACTCCATCATGTCATGTTGAAGACACAACATCAACATACCACCTAGGTGATATTCCACCTTTCACATCTTATTACCAAGGCACATCATCTTTGGTTGAAAGTATGCAACTCATGCACAATAATGTTGATGTTTAAAATATTGAGACCACTAAAGAGATTAGAACACCTTCTACAATTTGTTTTAGAAATCCAAGATATTTTATTGATATTGATACTAATATTTTGCAATCAATGCTTGATAAGATTCCAAAGCATACTTGTCAAAAAAAAGTTAATCATATGTGGAGATTATTCTTTTAAGAATTAAATATGATAGGAAGATGACAATTATTTGTTGAAATGATGAGGAATTTGAAATTTAGGCCCATCATGAATATTCTTGGCTTAAGAACAATGGATGAATCAAAAGGAAAAAAATTTGTAAAGGATCTAATGAGTGCATATGACAAAGTGGGTTCTAAGTCACACAACAAAGATATTAATATCACAAGACGCATACTTACATCATCCCTCAAATGAAGAGAGATCTCAAATGGAAAAATCTCAACTCATTAGAAGTATAAGAAAGAAAATGAAAATAGGTAGAGGAACTCTAATAAGAGTCATAAAAAGGTGAGAAAGAGTGCAAGATCCAACAAAAAATGAGTTATGGACATTTAAAAGTAGACTACCATGGAAGGATAAAGAAATCAATAAATATTTAAAAATGGTAATTGAATTTTTTTGGAAGAATAACACATGAATTTTTCCTAATCAAAGAGATGTGGTAAGAAGGAAGATTGGTAACAAAAACTATGATCCACATGTGAAACATTTTTTGGATTCAACTCAGACATAATTCTTTACAAAATTTAAGGGTATAATTAAAATTAGTCAAAGATATTTTGAATGTGTAAACCATTTTATGTGAAGACAAATTATACATGGACAACTTGTTTTTGTAGGGACTATATTGAATTTTCTAACCATTTTGATGTTTTAAGGTGTATATGTTCATTTTTGCATTCTAACTTTATTATGTGGAGTGTAATATAAATGAGCCACCTGGATCTTCAAGATAATTCATTTCTAGGTACCATTATACATGAAAGAGGGGATAGCCAGTTATTTTACAAGTTGTCATGTTTGAATGCTACATATCTGAATTGTGGTGGTTTGCAATGTTTATCAACTTGTCAACATATGGATAATACACATGCAATTGACAATAAAATAGTAGATTTTGGAAAATATAAGACTATGAAATACACTCTAAATGATGGAAAAGAGGGCAAAAGATGTGATTTAGTGATTGAAAAGATTCTAGTGTATGAGTTCATGAATATATTTCATGAAAATATCATTTATGAGTATGCAAGGCATACAGATAGGGCATGATGGTTGGATTTGCAATTCAAGTTGTGTAAGGACAAATTTGTACTAGATACCATTGTTTCAGTTGTGAACTTCGCAAAGAACTACACACTACAACCAAAAAATGAGGTGCAAGACAAGTATTATACTTCTCAATAGGTTTCCATATTTGTTCATTTAACATTCATCCATTCACCTATACGTACAAAGGAGGACATGAAGATATTTAGGGAGTACCATTTTTACATTAGTGATGATCGATCACATTCTACATAGTTTATACATGGCAATTTGGCTAATAGGGGCATATAATATCGTAAACGCATAATTTGGTCAGACAATTGTGCGACCCAAATCAAGAATGCAAAAATATTTTATTGGTTGAGTCAGATGCATAGGTTGACTAGTATCTAGTATATGTGGAATTTCATAGAGGTTGGTCATGAAAAGGGAGAGCATGATGGTGTAGGTACATATATCAAAAGAGCCTTAGCTCATGAAGAATTAAAGTACAAAGATGGAGCAACATTTTCATATGCAAAAAGTATCATTGACTGGTGTAACAATACAATGGGTCTAGGTAAAAAAGGTGAGTCTATAGTTCGAAGATGTTCTTGGTTGATAGATAATACTAAAGTTGCACTATATGAGAATTTTTGTACAATGATAGGATCAAGTGAGCTACACTCTTTTAGAAGCTCTGATGTAGGTTAATGGAGTATCCACACATGACAAATGACATGCTTTTGTTGATCATGTTTAGAGGAATATTGGGATGGATGTGAGTTGACTGAATGGGTGGACGAATGACATTTACGAGTTTTGATTCTAGTCGACACCTATCATCCCCCATAAGCATTGGAAATGATAGGGATGGAATCATCAATTGACTTTAATTGCTTGTCTGATTTGGTCCAACTAGGTTATATATATGTGTGTGTGTATATTTATATGTATATATACATACATACATACATACATACATATATATATGTATGTATATATACATATACATATATATATATGTATGTATATATACATATACACATATATATATATGTATGTAAATATACATATACATATACAAATATAGATATATATATACATATATATGTATTTATATATGTGTGTGTATATATATACATATATATATGTATATATATATATATGTGTGTGTGTGTGTGTGTGTATATATATGTAATGCCCCACCAAGGGATCCAAAGAATTTTACTAAGTTTGCTAAACAATTTTTTTTTTAAACATGAAAGATAAAACCATTCATAACATTTGCAGAAGCAATAGCAACAATTCAAATGAAAATAAACATAACATATATACATAACAGGCTACATTCTTTAAAGATCCCTTAACGTTGTATCACATCTAAATTAACTATTCATCTAACATCTCATCCTTATGAAATAACAATGATACATCCAATGTACTTAAGCAATATACAAGTGTCCTTTTGTAATTATATTTTAGTTTAGCTCAATCATCCACTGTACATATCACAGGGTATGAAAAGCTTAAAAGAATAAACATCCAAGTAAGTAAAGTACATCATCATCATCTAATATTAATCCATGATGCAATAACATATATGAAACCACATATCATACATGATACATCATCACAAAAGATATAAACATCCATCACAAAAGATAACCATATATCACAAACATAAATAACTAAGTGCACGGTTTCTCCCAACCGTAAATAGTATCATTAGACCATTGTGGATCCTAGCCATCCCTCTGTGCGTAACATTCCAAAGCATCGAAGAGATCATCAGTATTAACATAGTAGGAATGTCACTCCTAAAACATCCTACTAACATGCAAAGTAAAGCATAATAAATCATCAACTA
The DNA here is from genome assembly GCA_028749045.1 of Cupressus sempervirens. Classification (NCBI taxonomy): domain Eukaryota; kingdom Viridiplantae; phylum Streptophyta; class Pinopsida; order Cupressales; family Cupressaceae; genus Cupressus; species Cupressus sempervirens. Next base: position 768,202,250 of record CM053787.1, on the reverse strand, counting down.
ACATATGCAAAGTAAAGAAAATTATCAATATAAGAAACATACCAGTAAATACATCCATCATAAGGTATATTATCTATCATAATGTTCCAAGAACATAATGAAGAATAAATACCAACCAAGGATACTCCAGCCACGGTGTCTTAGATGGATCTCAAATGATAAGAGTGAAAATACACTACCACTCGACCACGTGGAACCTAAGTGGTCCACTCCCACCGTGCTGAGGAGATAATCTCAAGTCCCAAACAGGATATCAATACACATAGCATAAAAAGTTTAGGAATCCTAAAAGTATACTAACTCAAAGGTTCCAACACACACAAAATTGACATCTAATTCCCAGAGGCACACAATGACATGTAGGAAACCTACTCTGCAAGCGAGAAAGTGTCATCGCAATTATCACGTACAAGTTACCCTGGCAGTTAGCTAAACTCCATGGGTCCATACTGATCTCATGCGACCACTAGTATCCTCTCATACTGACGAGGCATACTACGGAATGCACGGTCGAAACCATGCGTTCTCACTACTCCCATCCTAGCCTGTACAAGCGCTCAAGGCATGGGCGAGAACATCAAAACAATTATCTTTTTAGGTTCATTTAATCTCCATTTAGTGTGTAAATGTTATCACTTATTAACCAAACTTACAATGAGTTACCCTGGCAGCCACTTAGGGCCTCGGCCCCCATTGCAAGCCACTTCCTGACACTACAAGTAGATTACCTACCCTAAGCTCATGGGATCATAATTCTCAAAATCATAAAAGATAATCCATAATAAAATCATCAAATATGCATAAAAGCATCAAATATCCATAATAAGAATCATCAAATCTCCATGAGCATCTGAAAACACATCCATAGAAAATCATGACCACAATAGTTCTCTATTGGCAACTGAAGAAATCACTGATAATCATAAGTATCAATTGGTTCTCAATAATCAAAATATATCTCAAGATAAATGGTTCTCAACAAGCAACCAAGAATATCTCAAAATCATACTGATCGAAGACTCCAAAATGGTTGAGTCAAACATGTCACAACATGAAATCATCAAGAAATAAATCCACATTTCAGTCCCATAATGGCAACTAGAAAGTAATCCAAGGATAACTGATCGATGAATAAAAAATGATTAGCTCAAGCATCTCAGATATATATACATCTCAGCTTCACACATGAAGGCTGAAGAACAAATACAAACATTTCATAGAGCATACGATCACATAACCATGGTTGGGCTTATAAAGATCAAGACCAAATAAGATCAACATGCCATCACATCTCATAACCCCTGAGCCTCTGGTAACAACCTAGGACTGGTCAACACTAGTCAACCCAAAACCCAAAATAAGAAGCATATAGAATACACGATGCAAACACATGTTTTAGTTTACTAAATTCACATAGTTGAATAATGTGTAGGGGTTTTCAGTTTTCATTTCAAGTATACTTCAAGTGTTTTAAGTTTCATCATTTGACCTACAAGTCAACCCAATTGTTTCCCGATAGCATTACCCTTCCATTATTAAGAATTACATTCTAAGAATAACTTAAGGATAAATATTCACTAAACTGTTCATCATTGACCTTTAATTAAATTGTCCTTTATATTTAACCATGATCCATATTCTAATTGATTAAACTTTCAACTTCTTTAGGATCATTATTCATTATATTATAAGAGGACCAATTATCATTCTTCGAATAAGAGATTATAACTTTATTAAAATGATCAATTACATCAATCAATTAACATAGGTCCATATTCTAATAGTCCTCAATTAAATATTACTAAGTCTTCACCATCAAATATCTAAGGTCATCATTCAAGTCATAAGAATAAGACCTATCAACTTGATATCAATATTTCTACAATCTTATTAAAAGAATTATATCAATTAAATCTTCATTACTTAACTTAATTGTTAATTAAATATAATTAACTCTCATTGATTTATTTAATTAATAATTACATAATCATAGCAACGTTCCAATTAATATCAGTTGACTAATAACTAACTATAATTCTGTATGATAAAAGTCAACTATAATTCAATACTTAAAAGATCATATTAATAATTGAATAATAATTATTGAAAATCTTAAATGACCATATTCGTCATCTTTCAAAGAACACCAACATTCCCTTAACAAATTCATATTATCATTAATCTTTTCAAATAAGACTCTATCGCACAACTTAATTATTAATATCATAGTTATAATATCAACTCAATGAATATCAATTTGATTATAAATCAATTATAATCCAACTCCAAAAATTATTATCTTTTACCAAACTTCAATCAATAAATAATCTCCACTAGATTAACTCTAATCAGATTTGTTGATATCTATTTAAACCATTATTTATTAATAGTTTGCTAGTCCTTACAAACATTAATAAATAATAAACTCCTCAAACTATACATACTCGATCTATAGAATCCTTCCATAACTCATTAGTTAATATTTGGCTAACTCTTAACTCCATTAAGGTATTCAAACGTATTAACAAATAACATAATAATTCAGTCTTAATCCAATATCTTTTAGAGTTTTTAAATTTAAATCAACATAATATAAATTATCATCTTACAATTATTTAATCAATATTAAAATCAACCATTAGACTCCATTTTCTAATTGTTCTAATAATATTTTGTCTATATAAACGTTGTTTGAAAGAGATCCCTATCACAAACCAATAAGACTCATTGTAGATTTTAACATGAATAATCTCCAAATTCTTAACATTATCATCTTCATTAAACAATTCTAAAATTGTTTAATATATATTAAATAGTATTCAATATACATTATAAAAAGTCCACTATATAAACTATATTAAAATCTCTTTTTTTATAAATTTTTCCTCACTTAAAAATCTATTTACTTAAATTGACTAATAATTAATTACACTTCTTCTACTATTAACTAATCTTAATTAATTTTGATTTAATTAGATTACATAATAAACCATATAAAACTAATGCATATTAATAAGATTCTAATAAGGGAAGATTGCAATAATATCTTTAATTCATTCCATGCTTTGATATATTATTTTTGTAAAGTTTAAGCATAAAGAACTCTTGATTATGGAAAATGGAGAAATATTTTTCCTTGAATAAAACAGTCTCAGTACGACGACCATATCTTCCTAATTAACTGTTGGATCAGACTGAAATTTAAATATGTTGGAGAGGGCCAAGTTGCGCCAATTCTGACTAGAGCGATCGAATAAATTTGATCCCGATAAAAAGTTATGAATGACTGAATTCGGGTCTATCCAAGGGGCAACGACAGGACAATTTGTGATGAATTAAGAATTTTCTGTTAAAATAATTGTTCTCTAAATTTAACCATAAAAGGATTTGTTCATATGCATCTAAAAATATAATTGATAGAAAGATTACATCTAATCATTCAAATTTTCAACTTAGAATTTCTATTTTAATTTCAAATCTTATCTATCTAATTTCACAATATAAATTCGAACCCAAACCCGATTAAGATCTAATTATTTCTCCTTAATTGGATCTAAGATTTTTCTATTGTTTTCTTCTCATCCAAATAAAATATCTAGATTCTAATTTCAAATACAGAGAGTATTCAGACACATAAGACAGATATGATGAAGACAGGAAGAGAAAGAGTGCAAAGGGAATATGAGAATATCACGAGTGCACTTGGACACTGATGCTAATTTGCCATGCCTCAGAAGTCCATAGAAAATTCCTTCCTACTCCATCATTCACAATTCTTCCAAGAATCCAAGCCGATCGAATCTTCCAAGTGATTAGAAGTGCTAGAAGGAGCATAGAAGCAAGTAGAAAATATATAAGCATATGAATCTTCTCCATGCATGTAAGCTTTGAAGCTTCTATTTTAGCTTGTAGCTCGTGGCTTCCATTAAGCTTGTAGCTTCCATTAAGCTTTTCATTTAAGCTTCTATGAATGCCTGAATATCAAGAGCTCTCAAGAAACTTTTGGAATGCTTCTTGAAACCGCTGAAAGGTGTCACCAACTAAGCATGGGTCTTTTCCAATTCTTTTTGATGAGTCATAGAATTGTAGACATCTTGTGCTTAATTGATGCACTAACCCCCGTGTTGTTGACACATGTTAATTCTCATGCAAGCTTATAACTCCAATTTACTTTTTAAATAATCTCTATTTAAATTCAATAACTTTCATTTTAATTTTTATAACTTTTATTATTATTATTTTATTTATTACTTTATTATTATTTTATAATTATTATTAATTTTAATTTCTAGTTTTCTTTTATTTAATTCCTTTTCCCCAATAATTTACATTTAATTAATTACAATCAAAATATCAAAGATCATGATATTTTATTAATTTTTTCAAATAAATAATTTATTAATTAAATCTATTTATTAAGACTTAATTAATGAAAAATTCACCATAGACCTCCAAGATAAAATATGAAAACCCATCATAGAACAAATCATACAAAATAAATCTAAAGGGTTAAAAATCATGAAATATGTCATCCGACACATTCAGTGGGTATTCAACTCAGATACTTGTCCTAATTTTCCAATTAGGACAAATGGCTCAAAGGGTTGGGATTTGGACTTGAGAATTTATCTCCCCTCTCTTATCATTGAGATAATGTGATAGGGTACGCTCATCCTAGCAATTCAAAAAAGTTGATACCCGGTACCTGCAACCTGCATAAAAACCATGCATGTACAAACACAATATATACTAAACTAAACAGACAATGGTAGGAAGTGGTGCATCGTGTAGATCCCGACTAGCAGGTGACTATGACTCCCTTCCTTAACCACATCAGACACACCATACAAAAGCAAACATGTAAGGAAAACACACACACCATACACATGCAAGTATGGGGTAAGTATCCATAAGAAAGCACATATGATAATAAATCATCTTACTAATCATCATTAATAACTGAAAGCAATGTAATAATCATCATCAATAATTGCGAATACTAAAAATAATTATCATACATACATGAAATGTAGAGTCTAAGTAATCTCATCACATAATAAACTAAATCCATAGCATAGTATCTGATAATCTCAAAAGAATGCTGCTAACCAACAACATAAAACTAGTTCTAAAAGAGTTCAACAATGATAACAAAATGTGAACCAGGGGCAAGCACTATAATATATGTGTATATATATATGTGTATATGTGTATATATATGTGTATATGTGTATATATATGTGTATATATATATGTGTATATATATGTGTATATATATATGTATATATATATGTGTGTGTGTATATATATACACTTTAATCGCTTGTTTGATCTAGTCCAACCAGGTTATATATATATATATGTATATGTAAATATAAATAAATAAATAAATAAATATATATAATATGTAACTTTGTACTTTAGCTAACTTATTGGTAAATTAATGAGTACATTATGTTTCTATTATTGTAGGTCATGTTTTTGTTGTACTTGTACTTGAAGACAATGAAAAAGGGATAGATTATTATTTATGTCATTATGTCTAGGCCAAACATAAAATGTATCACTCAGTTATAAATGGTGAAGGTTTATAATACCATATAAGCATAGTGGTGGTAACTGGTACATAGCTTGGATGATATGGTATGAAGAACCCTAGCTTGTGGTTATTTGAGGATTCACAAATAGAGAGGAAGATTCTTCATTATTTGAACCTTGTCATTGTGTCAAATGTCCACTTGATAAAATATAGAGGAAAACCACATAATAAGACTCTTTGGAAGGTTTGCAAGTTAGACCATGAGGAAATACTTGAGACAATAAAGGGAAGAGAAGATCCATATTGTTTGTTGGATTAGATGTAATTACAAAATAATGTGATTAACAAAGATTATAAATGTCATATATTTTTTTGGCCAAGGTCGGAGGTTTTATCTCCTTAACTCTTTCCTACTTGTGCCTTAAACGGAGCTAAGTTGCAAATAGACATTCATATCATTCATATTAAGAGATGAATGCTATTCTGATTTTGTAATCATAAATCCATTATGTAGATTTTTGAAACACATTCATTACATTGATATAAAGATATCCATTTCACTTTCATATGTAAATAACTCCATTATGTAGAGTAGGATAGGTTATTTTAGGTGTTCAAGTCTTTTGATATCATTAGGTGTAATAAAGGCCTAGTATGCTCATTGGAAAGTTTTTAAATGGGGCATCTTAAAATAAGCTTGTCATGTTAGATTCCTTCATCTTCATTATGTCTAGTTGGCTAGGTAAATGTTAGAGGACATCCTATTTCGCTCACCGAGCTTCAAGAATTCTTTCGTGCATGTTGTACGTAGGTATTCCAAAGATGTACTAAGTCAACCCAAACAAATATTTTTGAACAAAAATATCTTGGACCTCATGATGGTTACCAAAGTTCCATAAAGTACACAAGTAAGGTGTTTCCAAGGTCTAAGTGCATGTAGCTCTATTTTTTTATGGTCCTCATGGTTTGGTTTTGGTGAACATGTTTTATTTGACATAAAATCTTTCTTTTTTGTGTAATGGAAAGTTTCTAAAAGAAGCATCTTTCCATTCATTCATCTTGGTACTACTTTGTTAGCTCTATTAGGCTTGGTTGGCTGGGTAAACACTAGGGGACATCCCATTTTATTCACCGAGCATTGGGAATGCTTTCGTGCATGTCATACCTAGGTGTCCTCAAGATGCACAAAGTTAAACCATTTTTTTTTTTTTGAAGGGTGATATCTTGGACCTCATGAAAGTTATCAAAGTTCCATGAAGTGCACAAGTAAGGTGTTCCTAAGGTGTATGTGCTTGTAGCTCTTTTTTTTATGGTCCTCACAGTTTGTTTTTGGTGAACAAATTTCAGTTGATACAAAATCTTGCTTTTTTGCATAGTGAAAAGTTGCTAAATGGAGCATCTTTCAATCCGTTCATCATGGTACCATTCTATCAGCTCCATTAGGTCCATTTAGCTGGGTAAATGTTGGGGGAAATTTTATTTTTCTCACCAAGCATTGTGAATTCTTTCATGCTTGTCATACCTTGGTGTCCCCAAGATGCACTAAGTCAAAACAAACAATGACTTTTGAAGGACGATATCTTGGACTGCATGAAAATTAATGAAGTTTTTTGAAGTGCACAAGTTAGGTGTTCCCAAGGTGTAAGTGCATGTAGCTCCATTTTTTGATGGTCCTCATGATTTGGTTTTCATGAACATGTTTTAATTGATACAAAATCTTATTTTTTTGTACAGTGGAAAGTTGCTAAAGGGAGCATCTTTCAACTTGTTCATCGTGGTACCATTCCATTAGATTTTTTAGTTTCAATTAGTTGGGTAAATGCTAGGGGAGATCCCACTTTCCTACCAAGTGTTAGGAAATATCTTGTGCATGCTATACCTAGGTGTCCCTAGGATGTAATAAGTCAAACCAAACAAGTATTTTTGAAAGGTGATATCTTGGACCTTGTGATGATTACTAAAGTTCTATGAAGTGCACAAGTAAGGTGTTCCCAAGGTGTAAGTGCATATAGCTCCATTTTATGATGGTCCTCATAGTTTTCTTTTAGAGAACACATTTTAGTTAACACAAAATCTTGTTATTTACATAGTAGAAATTTACTAAATGGAGCATCTTTCAATCTATTTTTTGTGGGATCATTCTATCAGCTCTATTAGGTTTGGTTGTATGGGTACACATGAGGTGACATCTCATTTACCTTGCTGAGCATCGAGAATGATTTTGTGCATATCATACTGAGGTCTTCCTAAGAGCTTGTGAGCATTACACCATGACTATTGGTCATGTGGGAATATACAAAGCATGCAAAGTGTTTGACAAAATGCCTTCAAAAAGGGTGAATTGTATGGAAGAAGAGATGACATGTTGTGAAGTGTTTGGCAAATTTCTCCAAGGCAATAAAGGAGCCACGGCTGATGCATCCAAATTATTTGGTAAAATGTGAGGAGGAATGAATCAACCTTGATGATAGAGTTAAATGTTGAAGAGTATTTATTTAATCACCTTCAAATACAATTGAAAGAAATGGAATTGATCTCACTTACTCATACATATAAAAAATATGGAATCATACATAACACTAGAATTAAAAACAAGAGAGGGACATCCACCATACATTCAAACCATTCATGTAGCACTAGACAAAAATTTCAACAAATAATTTAGCCAAAATAATGCACAAATATTCCCATAGGTCATAGGTCTAGCACAATATGCATTATGAAATTTCTTGATTTGCCAAAACATTGCATTTTAAAATTCACAATTATCAAATCTTAGCATCCAATCAATTAATCCCATATCACAAGTACCAAATCCAATGTGATAAAAGAAACTCAAACTTGTTTCTGTAAGGTCTAATAATGCCAATATCCAACAATCTCATACAATGTCATACATCAATAATATGAACAATCATAACTATATGTCTAATAATGTCATACATGAAATAGATCTTGAAAATGATATACATCAAAAAAGAAATACAAAATGCATGTCCAATAACACCATATAGGCATAAAATGTAAATCCCTAGATATCTATTCTTTTCCACTAGGGGAAGAAAATAAATCCTCGGCTACCTTCGATCGTCGAGAAGAGGGAGATGTTGCAGATGATGGGGTCTTCCTAACATGCTCATTCACACATTGGTTTAGACTCTTCTACAACTCGACTTGTTACAATCAAAAGTATATGTTAATCAATAACTATTATACATCAAAAATAAAATATACATACACAAAATAAAATATTTTCTTACTGCTAGCTGATAATCCTGATCTATATCCACCTTAGGGGCACGTGGACGATTAAGAGTACTATGACCCTACAAAAATCATCAAAATTATCATTCGATTGTACTTATGAATATCATATCTAATTTCAATACTAACTAAATTATAATGAAATTTTTTGTATACCTTAGCAATGGCTCAAAACTAGCAACAAGAATAATGAATCCTTGATCAATACATTGGCAAAGATGTGGAGTGTTTGATGTCATTTTCTGAAAATGATACATGAGAATTAGATGCAGTTATCAAGAATACATATTTTCTCATGCCATATTATTAATTAAAATATTTGGATACCTCTGTGAATGTAGAATCATGTCCTTCATTGTGTAGTGTTGATCTTGAAGGTGAAACATTTAACTATTGCACATGTATGTAAATATATTAGACATCACAAATTAATCACATTCATGTGCAAAATAATGTACTTTAAACATGTAAATTAAAATGCATTAGAATATGTATTTACCTCTAGGGAAAATAAACTCATCCAAAACCCAGGCAAGCCCAAATCAACATCATCATAACCACACTAAATCTGCATATGATCATATAATAAGATAAATAAATAAATTATTCATTCATTTATTAAATAAAAATATTCAATTCAATCAAATTAGCATGAAAAAAAATATACTTGTACATGAGTGGTATAATGCCAATTCTCAGAGTCCAATTTGAAATTGATGGTCAAACACAAAACTAATTCACATGGATACAAGTTTTGAGTTAAGCTTTGATATGATTACATTATAAAAAAATGTATCAATTTAAATGAATACATTGATACATAATTGTGGAGTCATCAACGTGGTATAAAATAACACTGAAGGATACGTTCTAGTGCCAACAACACTATGGCCCTAATTTTTGAACAACATCAAGACATAGTAAATTATTAGTCATCCATGTACATATGAGATGTGATCAAAATAGTTTAAATATATTTATTTATATTTACCTATGTATCAATGACAAATATGACATTGAGGAAGTCATCTGTCATCATCCCATTATCTTCAGCTGGTCTCCTACATGTGTTGAATGGGCATAGAGATCCACATGACATGCAAACATGACCACTAGTATGGTAGGGCTCATCCACAACCAAAGGAGAGGCACAATGAACGAGGCTCTGAGTTAAAGCTCTAATAGTGCCTAGAGTGTCAGCATTTAGTGTCCATTTCCAATAGAAGGAATAGTAACATGCTCCACCTATGGCTTTCAAATATGTGCCCTAACATCATTAGGGTCACAAAGTGCCCCTGGCTTATCAAACGATGATGCCCCACCTCTACCTTAAGAAGGAAAAATATCAAAATAATCAGGGATCTCCCCAAGGACAAACTCACAATACAATTTGTTTAAGAAATACTTTAGAACCTCATGATTGTTACAAGGAGAGGCATCAAACACCATCCACCATCTGTCCCAAAATTTATTTCTAATACCTTCATGAATGCACTAATGGATGAGAAACCTTTTAGTTATAGTTCTAAATCTATGTTATTCTCCATACTTTTTAAACAAAGCACATATGTCATCTTTGGTAATATACTTATTTTTACATCTTCAAATGATAAGTTATCAACATAATATCTTTTTTTTTTCTACTTCTTTTTTATGCCATAAATTTAGTTGGTCACTAATAGATACTACACTATGCCAATAATGCCCTACCAGGATTATTATGAAGCAAACTCTTCAACCTCCTAAAAATTGTTTCTAACTCCATTTTCCCTTTTTCAATTTCATTCAACAATTTTTCTTGGGTTCTTGGAGGAGCTCTTCGATTGGTGGAGGTCATGGAAGTGCTTGTTCTTCATTTTGAGGGTTTTTGTGTTGATCCTATGGAGGGTTTGGTGATTTAGGTGGTTTGGGATTTCCAACATTATCGAGCCATATCTCATGCAAATAGGGATTTAAAATGGGCATAAATAGGGCATACACACTCTTAGGAAGAGAAATAAAATGCCAAAGTCATGGAGAGAAAATAGAGAGAACTAAGTAATGGGTCTCAAGTTTTTTTAATAAAACTTTTCAATAGCACGATTGTGCTACTTATTTCATTATTTTTAAATAGCGCAATCATACTACCAATTTTATGATCCATAGGCTCGTGCCAATGAAACCATAGTGCCATTGCACTATACCTTAGATTAGAAAAAAAAACAAAATATGGCATCTTTTTGTTCCACAAATTTGTGCACTTACCCCTTGTGTTCAGATGTTATGTGTTGTGGATCTTGCATTTACTATATATTTTTCATATATGTATTAAGTTTGAGAGGTTTTGATTAATAATTGGCATAATTGATTCAACCCTCCCCTGCCCCCTAGTTATGCTTGTCATCTTTGGGCCTAACAAGTTATCAATAGATAGATATATTATATAAGTGACTTTTAATGTTAATATTTTATTATATATTTATTAACTTTATTTTTGATGGGTAATAGGTTGAAGTTGAGATTATATACTTATTGAGATTAATAATTATCTATTGAGTTTGACTATTATTATTTGTTAAGATTGAGTAGACTTGAACCCAAGACCTCCCACTTGAGAGGCTCATAATTTATCAGTGTGTTGTAGGTTGTTGCCTATATATTTATTAACTTATAACTACACTTATTTCAATAAATATATAATAAATTATTCCATCTAACAATTTAATTAGACTTATTTTTATACATATAAATATAAATAAAATATTAAAATTAAAATTCACTTACATATATATAAATATTTAACATTTATTTATTTATTTATTTTCTGAAATTTAGAATTTTCCTTTTAATTTCTAATTTAATTTAAACTAATTGATTGAAGTCTTTCATCTCACTTGGATTTTGAGATCCTAAAAGGGAAGTGGATGAAAATTATTTCTACTTACAAATTTTTTTAAAAAATAAAACAAGAGCCTTATAGAGCTAGAGTCTCGTCTTATTAAATAAAATATGTATAATAAATCAAGTTATAAAGGGTTTCAAACAATGGTAGTTACAAATTGTGAAAGAAATAGAAGATAAAATATTAATAGTAAATGGTATAGATTAATTACCTTAGATATTAAACTAAATACAAACCTATCCATTGAGGGATCTAGAAATCTTGATGAAAGTACCCAAAATAGAAAATTCATCTCTTGAATCCTTTGGACATCATATATATTATTGAAGTTGTAGAAAGCTCAATCCCCAAGCTCCCAAGAATCACCTGCATGTAAACACATGTCACAGAAGGAGATAAGCAAAAGCTATTGAGGCTGGAATTCCAAGGTCCATCAACAAGACATTCTTGATGAGAAAAAAGAGAGATTTCTATTATAAAAAAATCTAGGTTGCATGATAATAATTGATAAAAGAATTAATTATTATATGCCCAAATTTTAGCTTAAGTAAACTAGAGATAATAAGTGACTTAATAACTAAATCAATATGATTTAATTAATAGGAAAATACTTTGTTACTCTAACACCCCCCCTTAAGATAAACTTAAGGAGTAGCTAAAAATCTAGAAACTACTACTGAAAGAAGAATTGGGTCCTGTCAACAAGGCTTGATGAGGTACCCAAGAACAACCAAATCTTTGAAAAGAGGAGAAATACAAAAAATCACATGGAAAAAACCCTACTCCAAAAAGAGATGGAAAGAATGTTCTAGAAGATAGGAAAAAGAGGATGATTATGAAAAAGACCATTAAAGCATGAAGCTACAAACACTGCTATTCTAAAGAACCTCCACTATATAGGACATGACTAGGTAGAGAAGACTAAGTTTGAAGAGATGATCAATCGAAGATGGAAGGTATCTAAATGACCTCCAAAAATAGGAATGAAAGAATGTCTAGTATATGGTAAATGATCCATCTCACCTAAATGGATAGGTATCCAGTCACTGCAATTGCCTAGTACATGTGATCAAATGTTGAATACATAGCTCACTCCATCAAACCAAGAAAGAAATAGAACAAAATAACCCCCCTATAATGCTAAGAGGTATGACATGAACACTAAAATTGAATGCAATATCTCCTACAAAAAGAAGAACTAGGAACATCGAGAGTGTAAAAGAAGTACAAACACCTATAATGGCTTGTGTCATTGACACATCATGATGTTAATTTCATGGAACACTCACTTGACGAAGGAAGATGGTGAATATGCCCCACATGAAACCCCCCAAGTCACTTTATAATGTAGTATGAGTAAAACAATACACAAAGATGTAAAACATCCCAAAATGCAATAGAGTCACACTTTATCTCAGTGCATTTGCAAAAATACTACAAAAGGATGTCAACAAAGACCAAAAGAAACAAGAGGCTGATGAGATTGTACAACCCATGATAAATAATATGAAGCAAATTTTTTTTATCTCTAGACCTAAAACAACAAAGATATCCACCAAAATGCAAAAAAAATAAAAAACTAAATGGGATGTGCCTAGAGCATAATCTAAAAATTAGAATGTCTCAAGAATGTCTTCAGGAGTGCAAAATAGAACTCCTAATTTTGACATCCAAAACAACCATCAAAAGAGCACCAAAATTAAAAATAATCCTCACCATTGGGATGGTCTCGAAACTAGCTTTTTGGTGATATCTTGTTTGTGAAAAATAGAGTCTGGATGAGCAAGTTACAACCAAAAAACCATACGTAGGTCAAAAAAGTGTTGGAAAGGCAAAACCAATCACCGCTTCAGGATCTGTGTTAGAATGTCTCAAGAAGTGTGCAAATAAGTACCATAAATTACCTCAGGATTCTTTTCAAACCTCATCCATTTCTATACCAAAGTGCCTCATTTTGCATGCCAAAAATCTCATTTTTCTTTCCAAAAAATCTTGAGGTGCGTGCAAAAATATCAATTTGCATAGAAAAAATCCCAATTTACGTGCCAAAAAACCTTGTAATATGTGAATAAAATTACAAACTAATTATGCACAATTGTAATTAAATAATAAATTTAAAATTTCCCATGGATTTGAGGAGCTTGGCTTGATGTTGATGTAAAGTCTGTAATTACAACGTTGGCTCAAATAGGAGGAGCTTCAATTGGTGGTGATGTGGTATTTTATAAACAATAAGTTTTCATAAGCAATGAAGTTTAAGTTGATCCTAACAGAGAGTTGGAGAATATTTCAATATAATTACTATTTCATTATACAAAGAGTATAGAAGTTGTTAGGCAATTATGTTTACATGTTAGGAGGTTCAGTATTATAAGTTAATTTTTTACTTGTCCCTGGGATTGTTGAATACCAATTTTGATATAGCATTTCTCCTATAATGAATTGATATTCACTTACATTATTCATACTATTTTAACAATTATATTTTTTTTATTCTATAGGAATTTCTTAGAATGCAACGAGATCTAATTCAATCCCATTAGAGCACCCTTAAAATGTCGAATAAAACTCATAGATCATTCATTTAGCGATGTTGTAACATATTGTTGGAATTCAATTATACTGTCGTGTCTTTTTTGTAACATATAAATTAGGAGAATGAATTATAATTAGCTATTTTTTATGTGGTTTATTATGTAGAACATCAAATTTGGATTTAAAGCTTCATATACAATTAGTTATCATTGTTATATTACAAACAACTAAATATACATTTGGTGTTAAGGAAATAGAAAGTTTACAAGAAAATTAAATAATTTGATAATTTTTTATAATATTTTTATTCAACCCTTTAGGTATGACTAATAATTTTGTGTTAAAAAAGAAAAAAATTCTTCAATTATATTTATTTCTATAAATTGATAGTTTTAATATTTCAAAATTTAACAATATTTTATATTCATGTAATTTTTTATAAAGTGTACTTAATTTTTTATAATATGATTTTTTTTTTGTATTATTAAATTATTAGTACCATAAAACTAAATATAAATTAATTTTTTACCTCCAATTTCTTCATGTATGATAAATGTAAAATACATTTGACATATCTACTTTTTCCACTTTTCCTACAAATGCTTGATATTATAATTAGATTCTTAAAAATTAACTGAAATTAAATTTGTAACAGAATGATGAAAATAATTTTTTTTCAAGAATAAATAATTTTATAAATTAATATTATAATATTGTTATATTAATTTTCTTAATTTTATTTTTAATTTTTTAAAAATACTTGTTTATTAGCAATCTAATGACAATACCATAGAGAAGACATCCACCTATTATTAAGCTCAAACTCATATATTATTTGAAGAAAGGGGTAAAAACTTTATTAAAGAACAGAAAGCACAATTACAAAGAAAGCAAGGACCTAAGGTCCCAAGAAAGCCAAAGCACCTCCCCACTCAAAACTAACAACCCTCACCATCATATATCACCATTCTCAATGCCATCCACATCCAAAATATTCATTAAGTCCAGACGACACTCCTGAGGAATTAACTCCCACTCCTCAATTCTCCATCCCTCAGCATACTCAGAAGCCCACTTTTCCAAACAGTCAACAACCCTATTCCATTCCCTTAGGATATGGACAAAAGTGACCATTTCCATCAGAGAACTAATCCTTAAAATTTGTTGGACAATCCTAGCCAATTTCCAGCTAACATCAACCACTTTCTGTTCAATAAGTAGATTGATCAAGACCTAGGAATCAGATTCACAAACTATCCTTCTCCACCCCAGAGCATGAGCTCTCTCAAGAGCAACAAGAATAGCTAGGCCTTCCACCAAGTTTATGGTTTGTACCCCTTCATAGATCAAAAAGATAAAGACCACAAAGCCCCAAGAGTCTCTACCAATCCTGCCAATGCCGGCTGGACCTAGATTACCCCTTGAAGAATCATCAGTATTGATCTTCAACATTCCAAAGGGGGGAGCTTGCCATTTTCCAACTCTTTCAATTTTTTGCCTCTCATGATGTCACCTCTTAGCCCTAGCCAAGGCCATAGAAGACCCCAGAATCCCCAATCTCTCTTCTCCAAAGGGAATACCATGTCACACTTAGCCGCAACTATCTCTTGAACCATGCCCAATATCCTTAGCCAAATTTGTTGCACTAGCCTCTGCTCCCCACAAAATATCCTCCGATTAAGCTCCAGCCAAATCTGCCACAATAAGAAGATAGGCCCCACAAACCACACCTCCTGTAGAAAAGGAGCCATAGAAGGGGGTTGACCCATTCCTTGCCAAAACTCAATCAAGAAAGAAGCATGAACATAAGGAGTAGTCCAAACACCCCACCAAAAGTGCCAAAGCTACATGACAAAAGAGCAATGAAAGAACAGGGGGGCTGAATCCTCCTCATTAGCCCCACACATAACACAAATAGAAGGGCCAAGAAATCCTCTCTTCCAAATATTATCCTAGGTCAAACACTTATTCCAAGGCAACATACAAACAAAACAATTACATTTTGGCCACGAAAGCTTGTCCCAAACCTTTTTCCACCATTGCATTTCAGGCTTAGCCAACTTATGAGACATAAACTTGCAGTAACTAGAAGTAACAGTATAGATCCCCTTAGGATTGGGAGACCAAGAAAGCATGTCATCTCCCTGGAGAGAGAAACATCTTCGACTGGAGAGAATATTATGTAGCACGTCACACTCCTCTTGCAACCCATTAACCAATCATTCCTCTGGGGGCTTCCATTTTTCCATCTCCATTTGACCACAGAGAAAAAAGGACTTAAAGTCCCTCACCTGAAACCAACCAGCCTCTTGAAACTTTCAACAAAGCTGAAACTCATATATGATTACTTATGCTATCTATCCATTGCTTTCATTTTGAAAATGAATCATACAATGATCCAACTTATTGTAAGTAAAAACTCTCACAATTTAAATTAGAAACAAAAAAAATCAGCATTAACATTTCCCAAGCTCAAACTTCCTATGAAAAAGTTAGATATTAAGATGGATTTTAAATATGTTAGAACCCCATTTTGCCTAGTTGTTGATACCACACATTTAATTAAATATTGAGAAAAGTTTTAAATGATTGATCGATGCTACTTGACAATTTTTCTGACAAAGATGTCAAATTATTGTGGCCTACCAATGCTTTTGCATTAATGTAACCATTTTTAAATATATTTTAAAAATGCCTATGCCACAAGACACATTTAATAAAACCATCATAGTACTACAATAGATGGAAAAAATCATCACACATTTGATAATAGTTGAAATCATTACCACTAAATTGGATGCTTTATAGTATACCTGAGTAAGACTTAATTAATGGTTATAAATGTCAATTTCAACACATGAGAAGCTTATAGACATCCCCTACCATGGGAGCTGGCATCCAATGGCATATATGGGAATCTTATCATTATATAAATGATTCCCAATTTAGTATTAGTTAGGAAACTCAACAAGATATCAGAACATTCCCTAGATTGGGTGTTTAGTTTATGTATCGGTGCATGGGTAAAAAATTGCCAAATTATGAGCATTTGCAAATTATTTGATTTCTAGCTTAAGAAATCATGTCATTACTTTCATTTGGAGAGGCTTTAAAACAACTCTAACTGTTATAAAAGCAACAAAACCTAAATGTTAAGGAGGTGAAAAAAGGACATTATATGTAGGTGCCAATAAAAGGAATAAAAATCCTTATGTGAATCATATGATAAACATCTTTACCATTAGCCAAAGTCTATCAAGTAAAAAAGACAATTCCATGTGGGTTAAAATCTAGACAAACCAATTAGGCCAAATCATATCCACTAAAGTTGCAAACAATCAAAACACATAAGACAATACTTTTTCCAAATCAAAACAAAAGAAGGTAGTTTTTTTCTTGAGAAAGAAACTCAATTACCATATTTCTCCTTACATGTATTTGCTAGAATACAAAGGATCAAATAGGATACAAATACCATTCTAGAGAAATTTTCTATGGTAATCTTCTAGCTTGTTCCACCCACTATTTTTTGGTGCTAGTTCCATCCATGGTGGCGATCACAATAGACTCAAAGAATATTTTCTCATTTGCATCACATAGTCCATCTGAACTTTAATACAATAAATTCCATAGATGCTCCATTCATTGAATCAACATGAGCTGAAGGCTATATTCATAATTTCTTATAATTTTGATACATTTCCAGTACGGAAAACATTCAAATGAAGCACATATATAGAGGTTGCTCACCTTGTGTCTTCTTTCCAATATCATACAATAGTCCAACTCCTTTTCACATCTCTAGTTTATAGTTTGGTATTGTCAAAGAAATGTAATATATTTTGAGGATGCATTCTAGAAAACCAAAAAGCAACATATGAAGCATTAAAATTATAAGACCTTAACTAGAACATGCAACATTTGATCAAAACATAAGTCACCAATACGAATCAAATCAAACATTTTGGATATAATAATGATAATTATTGAGCATGGGAAAGAACATAAGAGAATTGTATATTCAACATAAATGAAAAGAACAATTCTTTACCTAACTAAGATGTGTGGATGATGGATAGATGAAATTAGGAGAGGGGAAGCTCTAGCATTCAATCACTCTCCAAACCTTGAGTATGTGGAATTGCACAAAATACAACAAAAGAAGAACACTTGTCCAACGTGCATAGTTCCACTGGGAGTACACAATAGATATGTTACAGAGGAATGCCACTCCCTACAACACTTTTTCATGCTAATTTTTTGAGAAATAAAGTGTAAAATACTACAACAAAAAATGAAGAGTACCAGTGAGAAACAATAAATTAAATTTCAAAAATTCATTTTAATAAGAAATATTCTAGCAACCTTAGCATAAAGAATTTTTTTTGAAATTTTCATTACACTCGAAGATGATACTAATACAAATTAGACAATAAAAAACTATAGTCTCCACCTATAAATATATAACAATCACTCATATTCCCAAGGAGAAGATAAAAGAGTCAGATATCACATCCAATTAATTTATTTTTGTTAGGTGTGGAGAAGGACAATATGATTTCACAATGGGGGATCAAATTTCAAAATAGCTAATTTAAAATTCAAGATGCAATATTAAATGAAAAGACATTCCCAAATTTACAAGAATAGAGGGCACTAACAATTTTTTGTTTTGTACAATTATCTAACAACATAAATGAAAATACTATTATTGAATGAACTCAAACTTACATTTCACATCAGACTTTCCAATTACATAATCTCATGTTACAATCTATAGCTTCATTTATATCCCCCCGCCACCCACCCTGAATACAACTTCGTCCCATGCGTAGGAAAAACATACAATGAAATATTTAAATACCTCAACTCTTGCACACCCAAAGTCTATGTATATGCAACCTATTCCTACACAATGTCAAGAGGGGCACAAAGAATTGGGCACTTTGTTGACCATTTCACATAGTTCCCAATACAAAAATCCTTAAATCTACAACCCACATTTGTTTCACCAAATTCACCTGATCTTTGTGTATTCTCATATGATTTGCTTCCATTCCAATTCTGTAGTTCCCAATACAAAAATTCTTAAATCTACAACCCAAGTCCATTGTATTGAGTTCACCTAATCTTTGTGTATTCTTATATGACTTGTATCCATTTCCATTCTGTACTTCCCAATATTTAAATATTCTTAAATCTACAATCCACATCAATCTCATTGAGTTCACATGATCTTTGTGTATTCTCATACAACTTTCCTCCATTCTCATTTTGTCGAGAATATTTCCTATCAAATCTCTACCCAACATAGGATGTGTATTATTGAAAATATCCCCATATATCCCCACATATTCTCTATTTACCATAGTTTGAACATTCCACAAATTCAACACCAAAAAACATTGGCTAGTATGTTGTTATGAAAACAAATATTCATATGATTAATGAGCAATAGGGATTTACTAGTAATATGAGAATGTAGAGGATTCATTTTCATAATTTTGGAGATGATATTGTCAAGTAATTTTGGCATATAGGGGTGACATCCAAAATAATAATAATAATGAGAAAATAATTAATTTAGAGGGTAATTCATAATAGTTTCTTAATTAGGAGGTCTACCAAAGATCATCGACTGAGTTAAGTGATTTTATCTACCATTTTTCATTCTTCAATCAAGTAGAATCAATCGCTTTCAAAGATGCTTGTCAATGCTTACATCATGAGAAATGAATGAACGTGATGAAAAAATAAATAGAGTTGGTAATGACCAATCACATGTTGGATTTGGTGAATCTTCCACTAAATTAGAGAGAATGAAAAAAAATGAAGGTGTACAAAAGAAAAGAAAAGAGGGGGGATAATATCAAGTCAAATTGGTGGTAAGAGCATATGGTTAATAAAAAAGGTTATATTCCAATGAAGTATTTTCATCAGATCAAAGTAGTCATGGACTTTGAATTAGAGCTACTTAATGTTAAAACCACGTTTCTTTATGGTGACTTATGTAACACCCCACCATGGATTCCAAAAGAAATTAACCTTAAGTTTCACTAAGTTTTCCAAACACTTTTTTTTGAAAGATAATAACTTAACAACAACAGATATAATATAGCGAAAGCAATGACATACACATAAACACATACCATCAAACATATTATGATTCTTAAGGGTCCCATGATGTTGAATCACATTTAAGTTTAATTAATACTAAAACCAATATATATCACATCCACATTAAAGAATAAATACAAGTACAAATCCATTTAAATAACATACAATTATCTCAAATGCTACTTGGCAATAATCAGAATGCACAATCATCCACTATACAAGTCATAGGGTATGAAAGACTAAAAGAATATACATCATAAAAATAGATTACATCATCTCTTAAGATCCATGAAATAAAATAAAATGCAATACAATACAACCATCCATCATAGTACATAAGAAACAAAATGAAAGAGAATACAAAAAAGGGAACTCCAACAATGACATCGAACTGTCGGATCTCAATGGTAAAAGTAAAAAGCACTACCACTCGACCTTGTGAAACCTAGAAAGGTCCACTCCCACCACGTTGAGGAGATAGTCTCAAATCCCAAATAGGATAACAAACTCACAAGTCAAAACCAACATCTAGGTCAAGGAAATCTTGGAAGTTACTCGCCTCAAAGGTACCAAGAGATAGACGACATCTAAACCCAGAGGAAATAGTGACATGTGAGAAATCTACTATGTAAGTGGGAAAGTGTCATCACATGATCCAACTCTAAGGTTACCCAGGTAGCCCGATTGGACTTCAAACCCCTAGCAGCTCTATGTAGCACTAGTATCCTTTCATACTAACAAGACATATTAATGAAGCAAGGTCGCAACCAAATATCCTCTATACTCCCATTCTAGCCTATAGTGGCACTAGAGGCATGGGTGAGGAAAAATAAAGACTCTTATTAATTTGGTTTACTCTCATTCAATGTAGTGTTATCACTTATTTAAACAACCTACAACAGGTTACCCATACAACCTCTTGAGGGCTTCGATCTCCATTGCGAACCACTTCTTGACATCACATACAGATAACCTACCCTAAGCATAGTAAAATAAAAAGGTCTCATATGACCATAAAATACACATCAATTCTTAAACAAGCAACTGAAAAGCACTAAAATATCACTAATAAAAAATCATAGGTTTCACCAATATGATCATCCTATAGGAATGATCCAACATAAAGTACACATAAACCAAATCCATGACATCACATGGCATCACCAAAACAATAACTCAATATCACCTCAATGCTATACAAGCAACTGGGAAGCAAATCAAAGATAACTGATCAAAGACTCAAAGGTTATATTGGAAAAGTTACACCATTCACCTTAGTTCCACACAAGAATACTGGAAAGCAATAACCACCAATAGATCAAACTCATCATAGAAACATGCAACTCATCACTAAGGTTGGGTATAAAATATCATATACAAAACATCATCATGACATCACAGAACGAACCCCCAAGCCTCTGGTAAACAACTTGATTTGGTCAAAGCTAGGTCAACCCTGAACCAAACACAAGAAAACATACAACTGATAGTGTAGTTTCATAATTTGTTTGGTTTTGAAAACACATAGTTCGATTTAATAGTAAGGTTCATGTTGCCATTTCTAAGTTTTCAATATTAGAAAGATTTATAATTTTCCTTTATAATTGAATCCATTTTCCTTTTAAAATTGATCGCACAACTACCACTAACTCACAAAATCAACATCTCTATTTATGATTATAAGACAAAATTAAATAAAAATTATTAAATAATCAAATAATAATTACTAAATAAAAACTAACAAATTATTAATAAAATAATACAAGTTTACTAATAAACCTATTCATTTAATAATAATAAAACAAATTTATTTTAAAATTCCCAATTAACATACAATAACTAATTAATTAATTAATAATAATATTAATTAAATTAATTTCAAACAATTAAAAAAATTTAATTAAAATATTTAATAATTATAATTTTTTTAATAAATAAATAAAACTATTAATAAAACATTATTAATAATAAAATTTAATATAAAAACAAATATAAAATGGTGTGTTTAAAGGCTTGTTGTCCTGCATCACATTTGCTACCGTAGCAACAATACATCATACTGTTGCTACTGCAGTAGTACTTGCTGCGTAACAATGTTAATGTACGCCATGAGGGGGGTGTTCGGAAACAAGAGGGGAGGTGGGATGTGGTGGCCTGCCTCCCTCCAAAACATATTTAATTTTTTTTTGTTTATTAAAAATAAATAAATTCAACCCTCCTTCAATCAATTTTTTTAATAAAAATTGTGAATTTAGATCTGATAGGGAAAACTCGAATAAGTAATCGAATCTTGCATTCTATAATTTGATTTCATCCCAAAACCCACCCGATTAAAATACCCATTTATTAAATTTGCAGAATGAGGGTTCTGATTTTCAATTTCTCAAATAAAGACAATTTTAAAATGAAAAACAATGAAAACATATGACAATGGTTTCAATTTAATTAATTTGTTCAAAGACGAAATCAAGAACATAAACTAGTAGACTACATCATAATGATATCAACCAAATCTAAAATTCTGAGAATGAATTTATCTAGACATGAAAAAGATAGGAAATTTTAGAATGGAAATGTACTACGCAAATTAACCACAAGATTCTACCTAAATCTGATGCTAATTTGACAATGCACAAAGCACACAAGTATTTCCCTTTCTTTTTGAAAATCGCCTTCTCCAAAATTGCTCCTCCAAAACCCCCGGTTCTTGCAAAATGAACTCTAGATCTCTGATAAAGTGTTCTCCCCTAAATTTAAGGTTTCGATTGTGCAATCATGCAAGAAGACTCGTTGATCTTTATCTTTTATTATTTTATTATATTTTAAATATTCATGCACAACCTTTTTGCCATTTAATTAAAATATCTTTATTAAATAATTTTCTTTCTCTCTTTAATTAATTCTCAAGATGTTTTCAATACAAATATTTATTAACTGAAGTAATAATAATATTTAACATTTATTTAAAAATGAACTCCTAAATATATTATTATTAAATTAAACAAATATTACTATGCAAAAATTAGACTTTAATTAAATCTTTAAATTTAATTCATTTATTTAATTAATTTCTCAATTAATTAAAGATAATTAAATATCAAATTATCTTCATAATATTTCCATTAAATTAATTATTCTTTTAAATCAATTTAATTATAACAAAATATCATCATAGACCCACAAGATTGAAATGAAAACCCATAATAAAGTACATAAAACTAGATCAAACTAGAGGGTTATAATAACAAATTTATGTCACTTGACAAATTCGAAAAGTAAACAACTTAGGTACTTGTCCTACTTTCTAGGACAATTGGCTTGAAGATAGGATCTGGACTTAAGAGTTATCTCCCCTCTCTTACCATTGAGATATTGCTATAGGGTACACTCATCCTAGCAATTTAGGGAAGTCGATACCCAAAACCTGCAAGTTGCATAAAATCCACGCATGTACATACAAATATATTCTAAACTAAAAAGACAATGGTAGGAAGTGATGTATCATGTAGATCCGACTAGTAGGTGGCTATGACTCCCTCTCTCAACCATATTAGAAACATCATACATAAAATAAAACATATAGATATACCATACACATGCAAGTATGGGTTAAGTAACTATAGAAAACACATATAAATAATTCATCTAACTATCATCATGAAATAACTGGACTCACTATATACTATCATCATCATCAAAGAACAATCATGCATACATGAAATAACTAGTACCAAAGTAACTCATCATATAATCAATTGAATATGAAATAATATCCAACAATTTTCAAAACAAATGTCGTTGATCATCAAACCTAAACATAAAGATGGCCTAAAAGAGTTCGGCAATAAAATATAAAAGTCAACTAGAGGTAGGCATTAGAACTTACTAGAAGAATTTTATATGAAACAACCTAAAAGTTTAATAAAAATGAAGAAAAAAAAATTATTTAAAAATGAAGAAAAAAATAATTTATTTTGTAAATTAAAGGTAAGCTTATATGAACTCAAACAATATCTAAAATAATGTTATCTCAATTTTGATTATTTTATGGTTGAGAAAGACTTCAAAATTTGTGAGTACAATTTATATGTCTATTACAAAGTGTTGGACAATGGTGAGTTTGTTTTATTGTTGTTATTGTTAGTGTAGTTTTTTTATTTTTCCTATTTTGATAGGTTTTTCCTACACTTTTAATAATCTTGCTTAGGTTAATAAAGCATGTCTTATTAGGTGAATGGTTGTGAGGTGTCACCTTCCTACATGTGAGCATCCATTAGCTATCTTGGGAAGATACTTTTCTATCTTTAGTCCAATAGATGGTTGCTCCTCATTGGTTGGTGTTGCCACCTCCTCCCTCTTCCTAGCCTATATAAGCATGCTACCTGGCTTGTATTTGTATTTCTTATTTTTGCATCCTCTTAATGCTATTTTGCTTCCAGCATTTGCATTACTCTCTTGGAGACTAACTCTATGATGCTATTTTGATTTTGTATCATTTGCATTCATAGTTTAGATATTTACTCTTTGCACTAGTTTTCTGGGTTATTAATCTTTTCAGATTCTAACATGGTATCAGAGCTTTTCTATGTGCAAGAGTAGATTTTAGTTTCCTTATTTGAGAGATTTGGGAGGGGCAAATAAATTTTATTGTAGTTTTTTGAAAAACGAAGTATGCTCTTCTCTTGCATCTTTGGATGATCCTGAGA
Source organism: Cupressus sempervirens (assembly GCA_028749045.1). Taxonomy (NCBI): domain Eukaryota; kingdom Viridiplantae; phylum Streptophyta; class Pinopsida; order Cupressales; family Cupressaceae; genus Cupressus; species Cupressus sempervirens. The sequence goes on along the minus strand of CM053787.1, from coordinate 768,177,208 downwards.
ATCAGAAAAGTTTTGACAAAAACGATTTTTCTCTGGGGTTTCAATCTCAAATCTGACAACCAACTTGCATATTTGGAGTTTTCAATCAGTTTTGCAGGTTCTAGCATGCCATTGATGGAATTAAGAAGCTGATCCAGCATTTGCATGTCATATTTTGGTTGTTGGAGTCTTTTTTTAATTTTTGGAGCCGTTTTTTACTGTTAAAGGCGTCTGATTTACACTACGGCAACATCTTCTGTACATCAGCAAGAAAAATGCTTTTTGGGTTTTGTTCGCAGCCTCGAAAAACTATCTGGGTATTTTTTAGATTTTGCATGCAAGCTGTATATTTTTCAAAATTGAGCATGCAAAGCTACAACCATACCCCTCTCCGTTGGCAGTCGCAGATTTGAATACAGTTTTCAAATGTCTCGTTCTTGCTCATACGGACTCCGATTTTGATTATTCTTGTTATGGACTTGGCTATTTTTTTGTGCTCTATCTACTAGTGGAGTTGTTTTTTGATTTTCATGCATGAATTCTTCAGAAATTGCAGATTCTCATCCGTGACTGTGCACAGTTCTCGTTTTGGAAACTTCGGAGGATCATAACTTTCTCATACGACCTCGTATCGAGGTGATTCTTTTTTTGAAAGTGCGTGATTTTTCGAGTAGATCACATTGGTGCTATTTGTTTTCTTGATTATTGTGCCCAAGTTTCACTTCTAGCATATGCTCTTCATGAGGGTTTGTAATGCATTGAAATCAAGACCACTAAGTAATTCTTTCTAGTGGTAGTTGTAAATGCACTAAAATAAAGTGCCAAATCATATTTCTTTGAGGGGGGGTTCTTTGATTGAGTAAAGAGGGGGGGGGGCATTGTCGTGGCTGGGTTCTCTTCTTTTTAGCATTTCTTCTCTGCATTTCTTCATCATGGATCAAAAAAATATGCCCATCCTAACTCCATACAATTACTTTGAGTAGAAATCACACATGACAATTCACTTAAAGAAATCTGGATTAAATAGAATAACTATGGGACTTGAAACTGAACCTACTAAAGATGAAGACAAGCCTAAGTGGTTTAACAAATGTGATGAGGCATATGGAACATTGTGTTTGTCTGTTTCTCCTGACTTGCTATTTCACATTGAGTCTTTGGATACACCAAATGAAGTATGGACAAAGCTAGAAACACTATTTGGCACACAAGATTCAATGAGGGGTCATATGTTGGAAAATGAATTAATTAGTTTGAGTCCAGGCAATTTCAACACAATCCAAGATTTCTTCACCAAATTGAAATCACTAAGGCTGCAGTTAAAACAATGTGGAATTGAAAAGAAAGATGAACAACTGATTCTTAGTATTCTCTCTAAGCTAAGTTCAGAATATTCTGTGTTTGTTTCTACCTTCTATGCTACTAAGGGTGCACTTGGTACTCAATTCACCATGCAATCTTTAGATGATTTTGCTGTCAATCTCACTCGAGAACAGGACAAGCTAATCCAGATGGGCATTCTTAAGTCCTTTAAGTCACATGCCTTGGCTGCTAACCAAGGCACAAAAGAACAACAAGGACAAAGTAGTAACAACAATAGTAAGGAGAAGAAACAAAAGAATAGCGAGGAGAAGAAGGATCGGATGCTTCTTCTCCTCTTAATGCTATTTTGCTTCTAGCATTTGCATTACTCTCTTGGAGACTAACTCTATGATGCTATTTTGATTTTGTATCATTTGCATTCATAGTTTAGATATTTACTCTTTGCACTAGTTTTCTGGGTTATTAATCTTTTCAGATTCTAACATGGCGCCGTTGCCGGGGAAAACCCAGAAAACTAGTGCAAAGAGTAAATATCTAAACTATGAATGCAAATGATACAAAATCAAAATAGCATCATAGAGTTAGTCTCCAAGAGAGTAATGCAAATGCTGGAAGCAAAATAGCATTAAGAGGATGCAAAAATAAGAGATACAAATACAAGCCAGGTAGCATGCTTATATAGGCTAGGAAGAGGGAGGAGGTGGCAACACCAACCAATGAGGAGCAACCATCTATTGAACTAAATATAGAAAAGTATCTTCAAAAGCAACTATTGATACACCATCTTCCAAGGGTGATAAGCCTAAGAAAGAAAAGGTCAAATGTGCCTATTGTAAAAGACCTGGTCATGATGAACATAAATGTTTGCAGAAACAACTTGATCACTTGACATACATTCTTGAGAAGAATAATATCAGTGTTCCTGAGTCTATCAAACAAAGTTCTAATGAAGGGTCTAACGAAGAAAAAGAAAACAGCAAGGGAAAAGGAAAGGGCAAGGCCCTTTTTGCAGTTGCTTCCTCACCATCCACTTGGGTTCTTGATTCGGGTGCTTCACACCACATGGCTTCATCTAAGGAAGAAATTGCATCCTTGGAGCAATGTACTATGCCTTCTATGTTGATGGGTGACAACACTCCTATTGAGGTGTGTGGGAGAGGGTCTGTTGATGTGGGGGATGGCACATTCCATGATGTTCCTTATGAACCCTCATTGTCAACTAATCTCTTATCGGTACACCAGATCACTCACACAGGTTTAGGCAAGCGGGTTGAGTTCACTCCTGATTCAGTGGAGATACGTGAGTTGCACAATGATTCTACAATTGCAGTTGGGAGAGCAGATCATCAGTCAAGACTCTATATGTTTTCTCACCTTGTTCCTGATCCTCCTTTGACTATTTTTCTCACTCACTCTAATGATGTGAGCAGATTATGGCATGAGAAGTTTGGCCATCTTAACTTCCACTACTTGCATCAACTTAACCAGCAGAGCATGGTCACAGGGTTGCCTTCTACTTTGACATTGGAGTCACTTGGAATACATGATAGATCTTCTAATGGGTCAGATTCACTTGAGCAGTCTTCTACCTCCACTTTTGATGCAGAGAGTGATTCAGAGGACTCACCTCCTTCCTCTCCTAGTCATCATTCACAGGTTGATGATTCTCCTCTAGATTCTCCATCTTCTGGTCCACTTTGGGCTAGACAGACCTTGCAGTTTACAGGTGATTGGGTTGGAGATCCATCAGACACCAAGCAGACTTGTTCACAATTCCAGGATGCTCTACATATCTTCATTGCTACTGCCTCAAATCCACAGTCCTTTCATGAGGCTTCTGGTATTTCTGAGTGGGATATAGCTATGCAGGAAGAGTATAGTTCCTTGATGAGGAACCACACTTGGGATCTTTTCCTTTTTCCTAAGGGAAGAAAACTTGTTCGATGCAAGTGGATCTATCGGACAAAATTTGCAAGCTTTGCTGGAGGTGCGGGATGCTACATCTTTTGGGGGGGCCTCTTCCTCTCACTTGGAGTCCTAATTTTCTTTGGGGGGTCTCTTTTCTCTCTCTTTTGGGGGAATTTTATGTACATGGGTACCTCATCAGGCTTGACTTGCCGGGACCCATTTCTACATCCACCTAAGCTTCGCTTATGGGGGGGTGTTAGTGTAGTTTTTTTATTTTTCCTATTTTGATAGGTTTTTCCTACACTTTTAATAATCTTGCTTAGGTTAATAAAGCATGTCTTATTAGGTGAATGGTTGTGAGGTGTCACCTTCCTACATGTGAGCATCCATTAGCTATCTTGGGAAGATACTTTTCTATCTTTAGTCCAATAGATGGTTGCTCCTCATTGGTTGGTGTTGCCACCTCCTCCCTCTTCCTAGCCTATATAAGCATGCTACCTGGCTTGTATTTGTATCTCTTATTTTTGCATCCTCTTAATGCTATTTTGCTTCCAGCATTTGCATTACTCTCTTGGAGACTAACTCTATGATGCTATTTTGATTTTGTATCATTTGCATTCATAGTTTAGATATTTACTCTTTGCACTAGTTTTCTGGGTTATTAATCTTTTCAGATTCTAACAGTTATATGTTGACAATATAATAGTGACTAAACTAGTATGCATGTTGTTAGTAATTAATTAAAAATAATAATTAATTCACAAGTTTGCAACGAAGGATTTGAGGGTAGAAAAGGGGATTTAAAAAGAAAAACAAAAGGATAGAAGCTTGTATAATATATTATCCATACAAATAAGAAAGTACATAATTAGAATGGCATAGAGGCCATACAGTTCATACTAAAACTTTGAAACTAAGAAACTAAGGAAACCTACTAACAGTCTACAACTAAACTAAGTAGACATGGACAAAATGGTAAGGTAGTCAAGACAAAATGCATATACCCATTTCAAAACACTATACATAATGAAAAATAGAACAATAGAAACAAAATGGAGAAAAAAAGAACTTCCAACTTATTTATTGAATAGTAGATGCAAATTTACACAATAGCTTGACCCATCAACATTCCTAAATGACTATTCATTAGATTGAAAACAAATTACTTCATGATTGAAAATACACACATAAACTTGATATCTAACTGAAACTTATGGACACCTAACTCAAACACATCTACAACTAGAAATTGATTCAAACCAAAACCCTTTGACTCATACATAAATTGAACTCGTGTTTCCAGTAAATCAAACAAGGTTTGCCACATGAGAAAAAATCATTTATTTACTAATGTTGGAACATTTAACTCCAACACCTCCACTTAATGTGAAAACTAAAGAAAACATTACCTAGAAATTATACTTTAAAAATAGGTCATAAAGGAGTAAGACTTCCTAAATTTTCTCCCAACTGCTAGTATAGTCATGCAGTTATCATCTAGCCTCAAAACAACATTGGACAAACCATCTCCACATGAAATGCCTCATAGCCTTCGTAAATGCATGATTCCAAGCTTCTAGATTTTTTAGATTTGCTTGAACTATTGGACACCAATCCACACATGTGTATCTCATAACCCTGGTAAAGATATAGTTTCTTTGATCCTATAGCACTCCACACTATTCAAGCATCCATCTAGCATGTACCAGTTATTTTCCTATATTTAGATTATAGACTTCTTTAAAATAAAACAAGTTCTTTATCTTCAATGATGTCATCATCACTAACAACATCAGGTGATTGAACAAGAACAACTATATTTGCTGATTCTTTAATTTCACCTTTGAGAAGGTCATTTACATGAATATTACAATTAATTGCAATATGTCTTACCTTATAACAATAGAAACATTCATTTTCATTCTTACCATACATTCTCTTTCCCATATTGATCTTTGAGTATAATGCATGGATGAGTTGGGTATTTTCTCTTGAATCCCCTATAATTGTTCTCTTTTCTTCAACTAAGAGTGCTGAAATCACATCTTCTAAAGTCTGTGAAGACATTTGACTAAGACTGAAAAAAGCATTGCTATAATTTGAAGGGAAACTATTTAGCAAGATAGCTTTAGCATCATCTTTATCAATTACAACACCAACTTCAACAAGTTGTTTGATTAGAAATCTCAGATTACTAATGTAGTTAGACATAGTAATTTCATTTGACATTTTAAAACTAAATAGTTGCAAATTTAAAGAAAATTTTGCATTTTTTTTTTTTTTTTCCTCCAAAAACTTAGTTAGTCCATCCCAAATTTGTTTAGATGATTTCTCTAAATCAACATGATGTAGTTCTAAATCTGAAAGAACAAGACCAATACTAGACTTAGTTTTCTCATCTCTTCTTTCCCAATCAATATTCTTTTTAGCATATGTAGGTAATATTTTAGTGTTATTAACTATGCCCTATAGAATTTTATTTATCAGTTGCATTTGCATTTTCACTTTCCATGTATGAAAATTTTGACCATTATATTTTTATAGAGGTGTATCCATTTTCAAAATTTCTAAAATGAAAATATGAAGATACCTTCCAATGTTGCACAACAAAAAAATCTATAGTAGCATGAGACTTACATTCTCACAGCAACAACTTCTTTTGAGATAGAGATGACTCTAATATCATATTGAAAAATAGAACAATAGAAACAAAATAGAGAAAGAAAGAACTTCCAGATTATTTTATTGAATAATAGATACAAATTTATACAATAGCTTGACCCATAAACATTCGTAAATGACTACTAATTAAATTGACAACAAACTACTTCATGATTGACAACACACACATAAACTTGATGACTAACTAAAACTTATGGACACCTTACCCAAACACATCTACAACTAGAAATTAATTTAAACTAAAACTCTTTGACTGACACCTAAACTAAACTTGTGTTACTAGAAACTCAAACAAGGTTTTCCACATGAACACCAATCATTTATTTACTACTATTGGAATATTAACTCCAACAATACATTGTTTTAATGTTAGAATATATAGTCCACTGATATAACTGAAGGGAGGGGTGTGGGGGGGTGAATCACTTATCCAACTATTATCACAATCATTATCTTTAAACAATCTTAACCATATGAGTAGTGTTAACTAAAACCACAACAAGATACTGATACACAATTAACACTAGATATGTTAACTAGGGAAACCCTTGATCAAAGGGAAAAACCCTGGTGGGGATGGTACCCACAAGATGAAGTACTAATATAAATATTTCTTGTTAGAAAATAGGCACTGTTAGGAGTTTGTTACAACATTTAGTACATATGAGTCTCTATTAGGAGACCTTGAATCCCTATTAGGAGATTCCAACCCTATTAGGAGTTGTGCTAACCTTGTTAAAAGTTGTGGAAGATAGCTGGATCCATTGCGTAAATAGCTTCAAGGTTAAGATCAAAGAATCCACTGTCCAAATGATCTATGTATTATTCCTTGAAGAATAATATAGCTGAAATGTACTTCCTTCCTCTATCTCTATCATGTCAACTAGACTTCTGCTCCTTCAAATCTTGTAACCAGATCTCATACTGTGCATCCAATGATCCCTTGGATCACTTACATGCATTTAGTAAGCAGTCTCCTCCTTTTTGCAATACATACTTATACTTTGCATTCCACTTGGTCCTCTAATCCAAGTCCACATTACAAACAAGGAAAACAACTTTCCTTTATATCATATCTTCATAATAATTCCTTGAGTCAACCTTGAGGCTTTCCCAATTGATTAAAATAAGATAATTAATTAATTCACAATTACAATAGCGCTGTCAATTCAGAGTCTATACAAAACTTTACACATGTAAAACAACATCTTTCGCACACATTAGCGTCATCACCTAATTGTCTTCTATCTCTAGTTGACTGCACATCACCTTATTACATCTTGGCTAAAAGATATAATGCAAACATCAGAAACTACCAAATAGATGCTTTGATTCTGCACTACTTCCAGTAAATCAAGTGTAACTTTCGTACACCATCAAATCAGACTTAGTCCTTTTAACCATGTTATCAGGACAACCTTAGGAACATGTCCTCCAATATGCATCATCTAAAACTTCCTCTTCTTTTGTGCATACTAAGATTATTGATTGTTATTCTTCCAGTCTTAATATAATTATTGCTATGTTGACATCAATGACAAATACAGTCATGAATGTAACTTATCAATACTCTACAATGCTTAGGATACTCCCCCAATGAAGTATCATCAATATTCATGCTAACACTTAAAAAATTGTATCCTCTTGAAATAGGAAAAATAGACTAGAGTAGAGACCCATAATCTAGACATAATCTAGAATGTCATGTTTGAAGAGCACACTTAGAGATGACACCATGTCAAATCATGTTACAAGCCAACACAATCAATTACTCCTCAAACTACAACAAATCTAGTGCATTGGAGAGGAATATCAAAACAACTTGATATGGGTAGATAAGTTGTCATGTTAGGGGTCAAAGAACATGTTCCACAATAACAATCCTAATATTTCTATGATAGACCTATTGATCCATATGATAAATATCATCAAGCACATTGATTGTGAGCTTGCCTAAGATACCCCTTTTGCCATGCACCAGATGAATGAAAACCTTGTAGTTTGGCTCTAAATAGTCCATGGTTCACTACATACACCTTGAACATGTTTAAACAACATTGTCATGAATTGATTCCATCGAATACATATCTGGTTAAGATAAAGGTCAAAAAAATGTGTGGTGATAAGAATGCAAGTAATGAAAAATGAAGGATTTATATGATTTACTGGACAATGTGTGTGAAAGTACTTTGAAGGGAATAATGTAGTGGAGATGTGTTCAAGAAAAGAGGGTTATTGGTATGAGCATAATCAAAATAGGTTGAAATTAAGAGTGATCAAATTGTCACATGAAAACTAAATTGATAAGATCTTGAACAAAATTAACATATAGGGTGCTATAGGGTGCTAAGAGAGTGAACAAATCTCTTGCTTGGGTAAAAGCACAAACATGTGTCACCCTTTTGTAAAGGAAAAGGCTAACAAAGCAATGATATAAAACTAGTATTATTATTTAGAATTCGAAAATGAAGTAAACTAATGAAATGTGTAGAAATAGAAGAAGTTTAGGATTATAATTTTTAATAATCATTTCGAATGGGAATTGATGTATTTTCCTAATTTTTATAGATGATTTTTTAGTAGCTGAGAAAAGCTAAAAATTAGGGGTCTAGTTCCCACCACAAAACTATATGGACATCAACTTATTTTCCTTTGATCTCATACTATGTTATAGATAACATATATAACTACAATAGTAAAAAAAAATTGGCTTTAGAGCTATATTTTCTCTTTTAAAATGATTCAAATTTCAAATCACCTAAAATCAATAGTTTTCATCTCCTGCAACATTTTTCAAAACAAATCTATTCTAACCAGAAGAAAAATTATAGATTCTAGAAGAGGACTCTCTCCTCTAGAATGTAATATAATTTTAAATTTTTTGATATTATTTAATTTTTTTTCTTCTCAAAATCGACATGTTTTTGAGTGTTTAAATATGTGCCTGTTGAATTTTTTAATTACAATATACTATATCTAATTAAAACACTATAAACCCTATATGAGAATATTTTTGAATTTGATCTTTATAAAATAGTGTTTATATGTTATTATAAAAATATCATAAAAAATAGTAAGAGTTATTGAAACACCATTTTTCTAAAATAATTTTATTTCTTTAGTAATTGGATACAAACTAGTATAAAACATGCATTTAATAGACATTTCCATTTGAAAAAGTGTAAGACCATATATAACTTAGCTAGAATAAATTTATCTAGACGATATGTTTGAAAAAAAATAATTTTTAGATAGAAATACTCAAATTTATTCGTTTTGATAAGTCAACCTAAACGATGACACAACTTTGTACTTTTACCCGCTTATTATTTTCATTTTTCCTCTTAGATATGTCACATGTCACACGAAAACCAAGCATACATGAACAAAATCTTATGTTCATCCACTATTGTGAACCCTAAGTGTGTCATTTTATGCAATAGACTCGACATTACTCATATAAAATAATCAATTCAAGCAAAAATTACTGGCAAGATGCTAACTAGATCTTATAGTGATTGAAGGGCACTCTGGATTATGTTTTGTACTTCAGAGGGAAAAGAAGCTAAGATTGCAATAAAGTTAAACTAGCAAATCTTAGTTAAAGTTCAAAGTGGTGAAAATTTTCAAAGTATTATTGGAGCGCCACCCTTTAACATCACACACTAATGAAAAAATTAAGCTTGAAAAAATAAGTAATCTTTGTCTATTTAATAATTTTAGCACAGGAATCAAGTCTTAGTGTGTGATGTTTAAATTTTCCACTATTGCAAAAGTGAAGATTACATCAGTTAGGGACTGAGGACTAATGCTTGTATGTGTATGTAACTAAAAATTCTAGTATTTCTATACATTTTATATTCTCCAATTTGTTGGTTTTAATTAATTCTAACACTTTTTTGACTCCTCTAAATCATAACTTCTAGTTTGGATGGTGGAACTAGACTATTTACATGCAACATTATGTTAATTGGGGAGAACACACACATGTATTAGTTCTATCTACAAAACTGCAAATATTCCATGCATTTCATTAGTGTTCCTTATTTCATGCGGTGATTGATTTGGAATTTTTTAAATCCTCCCACTTTGTAATTTATATTGAATTAATGATTAATAGATTTTTCCTCTAAAGCTCTATTTTTCTTTGGTTTTTATCTTGTAATTTGTGCTTTTACTTTGAGCTAGATTGTTTTGATGTTGTAGATCTATTTCTTCTCTAGCTTACAACTCCAAAGAAATTTTATATGGTATCAAAGAAACTAGGAGATCGAAGAAGAAGTATCAATTTTATTTGTAGATATTACAAACCAGGGTTTTTCTAGAATGATTTTTTTCATTAGATTGGGGGTTGTTAGTGTGTTTCATTATGTAATCATGAACTAAGATAAAGTTCCATTTTGGGGGAGATCAATGATGTCTAGTATTTATTATCATCTTTTTGTTGTCAAGCTAACCTTGGAGAATTATTTGTTCTCGAAAAAGGGGATAGAGAATCAACTACCTTGAGCAAGATCTATTGCCCTCTCTCTTTGGACACATTTCTAAGCCAAGTGATTATGAACAAAAAATTACATGGCTTAGCAGTAATGTATTGTCTACAGACTAATATGTCTTACCATTTTGAAGATTTTATATATCATATAGAGCACATAGAGTGCCCTTCATTGCTTGGACCATCATTCGACAATTGTATGGAGACATCGATTCTTCATCTGAAATTGATGATTCCTTGGATAACCAAGCTTCTATGGGTGATACTAAGATTTTAGTTGCCTCATCTTGTGTGGACACATCCTTCTTGGATGATTAGTTTATTGACAACCCTAGTGCTCTTGTTGTTCCTTCAGAGATTAGAGTTGCTTAATTGAAAGCTTCAAATGATTCTTTGTAGCAAGATCATTTGTGTCTTCCAGATTCAATTCATTGGGATCAATTTCTATCGGGCATATCTTTTGTTTGTAGAATCCCTTATTTGAGATCTAGATGACATTATTGATTTCATACATCTTCTCTTTGATGAAGGTGATTCTTCTTCAGTTGTTGTGAAGGAATCTTTTGTCCCTCTTCTTCCTTCTCTACATGGCCATTCTTCATAGAATGATACGAGTTTGGATACTTTTGCACAACATTTTGAGGAGATCTATTTTCCTTTTGAGGAGATAAATGTGTTTTTTGATTATGTTATCCATAAATTTCTAAAATATTCAAGCTATTTCAAGATCTAGATGAAGACCATGGAGCAATTTTCAAAGGCATCATACATTTTGAGATTTCTTCCTACAAATTCCTTTCATGATTGGGGAGACTTCATTCATACATCTTCAATTTTGTTTCTTCCTAAAGGGAAGAATGTTGTTTGAAGATCATGGACCACCTTCTGCATGTAGTCTTGAATATCTACCATTGACTACACATTGAGGAGGGATCTATTTTCTCTTCCATTTCAGTTTCTCAGAGAGCTTCTTGGGGTGAAAAAACATTGTAGCATGGTAGTTTTAGTGCTTTATTAGTATCTATTTTGAAGGGGGGTTTTATTCCCAATGGGTTTTCCCTCTTCCCTCTCTCGTTTCATTAGATTTTTTCTTTTCCTTAGTTAGAATTGAGGGGAGCTAGTGTTGGCGTTAATTAATTCAAACACCTCATTGATTCCTCCTCTAAATCGTAACTTCTAGTTTGGACAAAGGAACTAAACTATTTACATGCAACATTATATTAATTGAGAACACATACATTTATCAGTTCTATCTACAAAATTGCAAATTTCATTGGTGTTCCTTACTTCATGCGGTGATTGATTGGTTTTGTATAAAACCTCATACTTTGTAATTTATATTCAATCAATGATTAATAGATTTTTATTCTAAAGCTTTATTTTCTCTATTTTTTATCTTGCAAATTGTGTTTTTACTTTCAGATCGAGTTTTTAATGTTATAGATTTGTTTCTGATAGAGCTTACAACTGTAGATAAATTTTACACAATTCAACATGTATTTATAATTAGAAGAATGTAAATCAATTCATTTTTATTCCAATGTTTACACTTCTCTACATAATAAAAACAAAAATTTCAATTATTAAAAAAAAAGCTAACTTTATAAATCAATAAGCTTTTGGAATTATTAATATTCGACTATTTTATATGTATACTTTAAATTAGCATATGTCATCTCATATCGTCTAGAAGAAAATATTGATATTGAAACTCTTCTACACTAATGTCACTTGTTATATTTTAAATTCTTAACAGTAATTTCGTTTCATCATCGCTGGATCTTAAAATTCCATTTTTATAATTAATATATATCATATTTTATTTTCAGAAATAATTAAAATAATGGGCCCAACATGACGGATTATATAAAAATGAAAGAATAAATAAAGATTACTCTCGTCCTATAGCGAGCGTTTTAGACTTATAGCATCCACCATTCATGTTTTATACGAAACAGTTTTAAATAAAAAACCACAGAGAATGTTCTTTTTGGAAGTAGTTTTAATAATCAAGCGGAATATTTTCAGTTTCAACTATTTGTGAATTCCGAAAAGGAACAGCTCTGATAGCTCAGTTGGTTAGAGCACCCGTTTAGTAAGCGGGAGGTCTTGAGTTCAACTCTCAATCAGAGCAGTTTTTCATCATTTTAAATTTTACTTAATATAAGATATGGAATGATCGACTGCTTTGTAATGAACTGATATTTATTTGGTTATATATATATATATATATATATATATACTTCTATTGTCGATCATATAATATGACTCTAAATGTTCAATACAGTTTTTTATGTTTCATTTTGATGATAGATCAAATTATATGGTTTGAAATGTTGAGTTTGAACCAGAAATCTTCTAATGGATGAACTAAGAAATTATATCATTTTAATATTTTTCATATTCTTCTGATATCTTGGTGTGTCTTTCTTGACAACTTATTCTAAATTGATTAAAAAATAATGGAGATAATATTGTTTTACCGTGCTGTAATGTTAGTTGATTATTGTTCAATACTAAATTATATGTTTTTGATTAGATAAACAGGTTTTACAGGGACCTTGAAACCCAAGAGTTAAAACATAAACATGGCTGATAATAAGCATGAAAAGCCCAGCCAAAAAAGTACCAGTTCAAAGGCTGATAATAAGCACAAGGCTCAGCGGATAGACTAAAACCATAGAAAAGACCAAGAACAGAAACCACAAGAAACAATCAGGGCAAAAGCCCTTACAAAAAGCCAAAGAAAAAAAAAGCACAGGAAGAAACAAAAGAATAGGCAGAGGATTAGTCCTCATTCTTTCTCTCTAGGTCTTGCATGACTTGAGCTGCCTCATAGGCCATCTTGTTCTCCTCAGCCTCATGCAGGTGGTCCCTTTGATCCTCATGGTCCTGATCATTGTTGATGTTGTCCATAGCAGTGTCGACCCCCATTCTAGCTTCATCTCTGTCTTTTCCATCCTTATCATCCTTCATAGCATTGTCTTTGATCCAGTCCATTAAGGATATGATGTTGCTGTTAATGGAGGTAAGCATTGAAATCATCTGATTCAAGAGCTTATAATTGTAGATTTTGAGGTTGTTAATCCTTCTCTCCGCCAGACTAAGCCTCTTGCCATTGCCTTCTTTTTTATCATAGTCCGCTCCATTCCTGTTATACTCCATATGACCCACCTGCTCTTTGACCTCCTCCAACTCATGGAAAAGCCACTTGATTGATCTGAAGTTATTAATCATGCTATTGCGGGCATTATTCAGGAGATTCAACCCAGTTTCCCTTGCTTTGTCCGAAATTGCCACAAATGTCGGGTCTATGAGTTCTTCAAGCTTCGTCTCTTCTTGGTTATCCATGAGGACCTGCGGGATCATGGCCTCTTTAAAAATGCCCATTTTTGAGGTCTCGACTCTGAAGTTTTTCCAAGCTTTCCTCCTGTTATTTACCTGCACCTCCCCACTCTCTATCTCAGAATCCAAATTTTGTTCCTCAGGTTGTGCATGAATATGGATAGGTGAAAGAGGCAGCGAAGACATATTCCATTCTTGCTACTTTATCTCATCCTCCAGACCCTCCCTCTTGCGTTTCTTCTCTCCACGATCATCCTTATTTTCCTCCTGCATCTCCATTTCCTCCTCTTTTGTCTCCACATCCTCCTCCTCATCACTGTCGTCCTTCACATCCTTCACAGGATGCTTCTGCCCATGATCCCTAGGACTTTTTCTGCTAGGGGTGATGGAGGAAGGCGAGTTTTTGACATGTTGGGTGGCTTTAATATGTTGTTAACATATTAAAAAGTTAATATTTTAAAATCTAATAGATAGGAAAAAACAAAAAAAAAAAAAAAACATATAAATAGCCCATGAATGATTTCATAGAGCTACACATTATCTAGATTCATAAGAAAGGTGTGTGAATATTTAAATAAAATATCTAAATAATACAATAATTTGCATATAAGACGTAAAACCATTGTAAGGTATACAATAATTCTTTCCTAATATGTTTTAAAGTATTTTTGTTTGAATACATAAAATGTAAAAGTATTTTTGTTTGATCACATAAAATGTAAATTCATTGATACAACACTTGAATAAAAATAATAGCTACATATGCACATACAAACCATTGTCCAATTAAACTTCCATTGCTGATTAAAACAAGAATTAAGGTCCTGAAATTAAAAGGGGACTAAAATGCCAATATAAGAAACATGGTTGTGCTTCATGCTATGGATATTTCAAATCTAGAGAATATTATCTTCCAATTTGGAAAACCCCAACAAGTTCAGGAAACAAAAAAAATGTCTACACTCTTATCTCACACAACCCTACACATTACCAATTCCTTTAAAATCATCTATTCTAACTGTCATGCATTTATATTCCTTGTATATGCAAGAATCCTTATATGGACATAACTAGTAGATGAACCATTAATGGAACTAGTTCACTCTTGAAGAATTCTCCTTTTGATAAAGTATCAAGGACAATAATAACTAGCAACTGCACCTCAACAAGGTGCAATGTATACACATAGGAAGGTTTACTGGAAGTCTTTTAAAATACAGCACAAAACCTACGACACAATAATTACTTCAGTCCATTCATAGTTTCTTGAAAGGTGGTGAGGATAAAATTATCTTTGTGTTGCTAACGGGAATATATTTTATAATTGGTGGTGGAGATAAGATGTTATTCTACTCGAGATGAATAACTCAATAAATAATCTGACAACTTAGAAATCTCACATGATAAAAAATCAAGGTGAAAAAATCTACTAAATTGATACAAGTTTTCAAACTTTGTGCATTGGTTTTTCCTTGGAGTAAGTCACAAACATCTACTAATATCAAAGCCATTTATAAGCATGCTATAAAAGTTTAAGAAAAGAAAAAAATATTACGGGAATATGTTTTATAATTGGTGGTGGAGATAAGATGTTATTCTACTCGAGACGAATAACTCAATAAATAGTCTGACAACTTAGAAATCCCACATGATAAAAAATCAAGGTGAAAAAATCTACTAAATCCATACAAGTTTTCAAACTCCGTGCATTGGTTTTTCCTTGGAGTAAGTCACAAACATCTACTAATATCAAAGCCCTTTATAAGCATGCTATAAAAGTTTAAGAAAAGAAAAGAATATTACGGGAATATATTTTATAATTGGTGGTGGAGATAAGATGTTATTCTACTCAAGATGAATAACTCAATAAATAGTCTGACAACTTAGAAATCCCACATGATAAAAAATCAAGGTGAAAAAATCTACTAAATCCATACAAGTTTTCAAACTTTGTGCATTGGTTTTTCCTTGGAGTAAGTCACAAACATCTACTAATATCAAAGCCCTTTATAAGCATGCTATAAAAGTTTAAGAAAAGATAAAAATATTGTAACTCTAAAGAAAAACAATTAAACATACCTAAATATTTCAGACATTAGGGTGCATAAATATACCTTAGGATGTTTAAAATTTCTTATAGGTGTATTGTGTAGAGTTTTGTTGCATCTATATTTTGGATCACGCTCCACAATCTATCATTTCAAAGAAGATGACTTTTGATGTGAAAAACCTCTACACAATTACATCTAGGATCAATTTCAAGTACTATTTTAAAATTTGGAAATATCATGTCAATTTTAACAAAAGGGTGATTTACCAATTCTACCTATTTGAATGAGTATATGCTCAAATAGTTATGGTAGAAGACATAAAAATTAGGAGCTAAGCCTAATTTTCTGCAGACGTAATCGATAAATCATCAAGCTCTAAGAAACATAGATTCTCAACAAATAACACTCTTAACCAAAACAAATATTAACTCACATTTGTCTTCCCCCCTTGTCCACCCCTTCCCCCTCACTCCTCCTCCTCCTCCTTTGTAATTCTTTTCATTCTTCTTCTACTTCTCCTACTTATCTTTCTTCTTCTTCTTTTTCTTTTCCTCCTTTTCCTTGCTCCTTTTCCTTCTTGTTTTGTGTCTCCTCCCCCAACCTCTCCTCCCCTTTTTTCTTCTCCTTTTGACTTTTGTTCTTGTTCTTCTTCCACTTCATCTTTCCCCTTCTCCTCCTTATTTTTGTTCTTCTCATTTGTTTCCACCTCCTCCTTCGATGTCTTCACCTTACTTTTTTTTCTCTTTCTTCTTTGTTTCACCTTCTCCTTCGCTTTTCTTCTTCTACTTCTCCTTCTTATCTTTCTTCTTATTCTTTTTGTTTTTCTCCTTTTCCTCCTTTTCCTTACTCCTTCTTTTTCTTCTTGTTTTGTGTCTCCTCCCCCAACCCCTCCTCCTCTTTTTTCTTCTCCTTTTGACTTTTCTTCTTGTTCTTCTTCCACTTCATCTTTCCCCTTCTCCTTATTTTTGTTCTTCTCATTTGTTTCCACCTCCTCCTTCGATGTCTTCACCTTGCTTTTTTTCTCTTTCTTCTTTGTTTCACCTCCTCCTTCACCTTTCCCTTCTTCTTCTTCTTCTTCTTCTTCTTTTCTTCTTGCCCCATCCTCTTTAACATTATTTATTATCAAATATTTTAAAGTTTAAATATTCTTAGTGTTTGACAAAGTTGTAAATGATATTTGTCCAAAAATGATGAAAACCATAATTTATTTATTTTTATTGAATTTTCAATACATGTGTGTGTGGATAACTAATTGTGGTTAGTCTAATCTTAACTTTCTTAGAATGGAAGCCCTTTTTAAAACAATTTCTAAAATTAATATTACCATAACCAACAACTGTCCTAACTATAACAAGTAGTAAAATCTTTTTATGTATTTCCTAATTAATGACAAGAATTTAGATTTTCAAATTTGGAAGGTTTACTATTTTTTTTTTAATAATATATATAACATAATTAGATATTTAGGTTTTGAAATATAAATGGTCTAAAATAAAAAAAAGTGTAATTAATTGTAGCTATTTTTATTTAATTTTTTTTGTTATCTTTTATTTTAAAGAAAAGTAATTATGTTAATATAAAAAAGGAGATGATATAAAGAATTTAATTTTGTACCTTTTTGGGTTACTCTTTCATATAAGACATTATAGTTCCCATTAAAATTTCTTAGCCTATTGGCTAATTGGAATTTTTAAATATTTTCATATATTTTCATAAAAATGTGACAATGTTTCTTGGCAATTCCTTTAGGGTCCATTTGGTTCCTGGAAGATGACAGGAATTGGCATTTTCAAAATTTGAATTTGAATTTTTTTGCATTTGTTTCAAAATTGGCAAAATTGAATTAACATAGCAGACTTCCAATTTTGCTTCAAAACTAGGTTTTCCAACTTCCTACTAGCAAGTAGGAATTGAAAATCAAAACATGCTTATGTTTTTTAAGGAGTGTAAAAACAATAGATTGGACTACTTTTTGAAATTTACATTCAACTCCAAGCTTATGCATAAAAAGTGCCTTTACATGCATCTTCTGAGTGAAACAAATGGTTCAAGTAAAATCCCAAATAATGGAATGAAGATTTGCAAAACCTTGATTTGGCAAAACCAAGGTTTGTAGAAATCCTGACTTTCTTAATTCCACGAACCAAATGAACCCTTATTGTTCAATACATCCCCATCCTCCTACAACAAAAAAAAAGTTTGCATAATTTACAACCAATAGAATAAATATTAGTAAATCAACAATTTGATTTGATTTAATGAATAATAACTTGGACACAATCATTGTCAACTTCCATTAATCAAGCAAAAATTAGTGAAGTATATACTTGTAGTTAGCAACACCAATTTCATATGTGTTTCTTATGTGAAAATCAAGGAAATCTATGTTTTCATTTTTCTTCAAGTTATTTACTATAATATATAGGAGGTACAAATGGGAGTAGTAATTAAAAAAATTCAAATTGAGCTTACAATCATAACAAGTGCTACATAGTGGCTTATTTCTTGTCTTTAGTTTTTATATAAATCTAATTTTAATTTAATAATTTTATTATAATATGTTAAAAAATTATTAATAAATATAATGATTGATATATTATAATAAATTATAAAATGAAAATATTACTATTTTCATAATAATAATATAAAATGATATTTCTTAAACAATTATAAATAATAATAATATTTTTTTAGTATTTTTGAACCACAAAAATTATATTATAAGAACATACAATATTAAAATATAAAAATCTAAATCAACATACTTAAATTCAAAAAAATATTAAACAAATATGAATCACATTAGCTTGATAAAAAACTAGTCTTAAAAAGTACTAGTTTTAAAATACATCAGGCCGATATAAGCGGTAAATGAGTTCACCCAATCAAATTGTAGTAAAATATTTTTTAAAAATTGTAAAGTAAAAAATCTTGCATCTATAATATGCAATTAAAGCATAAAATCCAAAAAGTATCACAATAGTACTTAGCCTACCGATGAGTATTAATAGCCCACCGCAAGTACTAATAAGATCTACAAACATGATGATCTATGACCTCTAAATTTTTAGTATCAATTATCTTATTGATAATCTTAACTTTTTAATAAATTGTGACCACTTTAATTAAATATCCATAACTAAGAAATATCATTTATAATTGTTTTTAAATGAACAATATTAAAAATTATAGATTTTAGAATAGTTTCAAACATTAACAATTTTTTCTTAAATGTGAATTTGGAGACTTAACATAATATATAAAATTGAATAATTTTATATTTATTTTTGCTCATGAAAAGTTGGACAATGAATTTAATTTAGAAAGTATAAATTAAATTCTAATAACAATACCACAAGTTTAAAAATTATACATTTATTACACAAGTAAGCATGAAATAGTCTTAAAAATATATAAAGAAAATCAAATAATATTAAAAATAACTAAGTAATAAGCATGGCAACGTACTCAAATCTTATGGTAATAAAGTATTCATGAGACACGAATACATGTTCTTAATGAGAAAAAAACAAGTTATACAAAGTTACATAATGTAAGAATTTTTTTTTTAAATAAGTTTGTGAGCATCTTTCTCCTCCCCCTCCTTGGTATTTTCTATCTCCTTATGCCTTCTCTTCTCCTTTGTTGCATGATAATAATTAATAAAAGAATTAATTATTATGTCTAAAGTTTAGCTTAAGTAGTATATAGTTAATTAGAAAATATCTAATTACTCTAACACATACATATGTATGAATACATGTGTGTGTGTGTGTGTGTGTGTGTGTGTGTGTGTGTGTGTATGTCTTATGCATGTATGTATGTACACATACATACATACAACACAATGCTAAATTGCGAGCCTCTTATCTAGGAGGTCTTGGGTTTGAATCTACTCGAGTTAAATAAATAATATTAATTAATCAAAATACATAATAATTAATCTTGGCTTTAGCCTCTCACTAATAAAAAATAAATTTATGTTCAAATTTAAATAAAAAAAGATATAAAAATTTATAATAGTAAAATATATACAAAGTTTACTTATTACAATTCTATTATTACATATGTCAAGTCCATGTCATTAAAAATTTGATATAATTATCATTTTCTCTAATGTACTAAATTGTAAAATTTTGGAAAAAAAATAAAAAAATTGCATTTATTATTTTTTATCTTCGTGTTTAGTTTGGGAAATGAAGAATGTACTTTGCTAGGGTTTCTCATGCATTACAACTTTTTCTCTGAATTCATCTATGGTTTTGAGCCTATCATATTGGATTTATTGTGGGAGCATTAGGGGTTTTTATTATGGCTTTGGCCAACTTTAGCCTAGTAGCTAGCATTGGTGATGAACTTGTTGTGACAGACGCTCATGGCGCCTCCACAGAACAAACCCCTTTGCAAGTTTGTTTTGAAAGTAGTTCACAAGGCAAGGCCTCCCCTAATATTGTTCTCAACATTTGAAATTTTTATAATGCTCATAATTGGTTAGAGAAGCCTACTTTGATTGTATATTTTGTGGGTAGAACTCCTCATGAAAGCATGCGTAAAGAATGGGTTGCCAAGTCGTGGACTCTCCATGGGGTCCAACTTGAGGGTGTTCAAAGCCTCACCAAGGGATTTTTCTTGTTTCGATTTTCTAACCCTTCTAAGATCGACATGTTTTTAACCATGGGCCTTGGATGGTTAGGTCCTTGTTGCTAGTTTTCTAGTGATGGTCTTGTGACTTATTTGTCTTAGATGACAAGAACTTGAAGGTCCTCATGTCATGGTCAAGTTTCTAGGTCTCCCTATGCCTTGTTGGTCTTTTATCCAAGCCATTGCTCAAACCCTAGGTAAGGTTGTTTGCATAGAACTTTTTTTTTTCAACACTCATCCCCAAAGAAGGGTTTTTGTTGAAGTCAACCTTTACGATGACCTTAAATAAATTGGTGATATCTAGGTTGGGGCTCACACCTTGACCCAAAAGGTTCTCTTTTGAACCCGTCGAGCACTTTTCCAGTGTTAATCAACTGACCATAAGATCAAATATTGCATAATAGTTGTACCTCACAAGTCGACTCCTAGCAAGGATTCACAAGACAAACCTACCAAGAATGGAAAGAAAGATGAGTGGACAACTATTTTCTACAAGGGTAAAAATTCCTTGCCACTAAAACAACAAGTGTCTTCCTCTACTCAACCTTTACTAGAGATTGTTCCAATCACTATTGCTACTATGCCAATTACGTCGGTGGTGTCACTACCCATTTCAAACCTTTCTTCTCAAGGATTCAAGGCATCTATGGGTCTCTCTCAACCTACTTAAGACTACACTCCAAAGATGGCCTCCATGACAGTTTATCAACCTTTATGAAGGTCTCATAGCTCAGATGGTCATAGAGGACCCAAATGGTAGTTTTGAGAAGCAAAGAATCATCTGTGGTGGAGATACTTCTCCCACCTTCACCACCAATTCTATCTTGCATAAGATTTTCTCCTCTCTTGGGAATGAGGATGACATGCAAGAGTTTTTGTAATGAATTTTCTCTCATGGAATGTGTGGGGTCTCATAGATCTTCTTCTCAAATATTATGTGTGAGACACAAGACATCGACTTGTTATCCTTTAAAATCATCTACTCTAATTGTCATACATTTATATTCCTTATATATGTAAAAATCCTTATATGGACATAACTAGTAGATGAACCATTAATGGAATCAATTCACTCTTGAAGAATTCTCCTTTCGATAAATTATTGAGGACAATAATAACTAGTAGCTGCACCTCAACAAGGTGCAATGGATACACTAATAGGAAGGTTTACCGAAAGTCTTTTAAAATACAAGACAAAACCTACAACACAATAATTACTTCAGTCCATTCATAGTTTCTTGAAATGTGGTGAGGATAAAATTATCTTTGTGTTGCTAACAGGAATAAATTTTATAATTGGTGGTGGAGATAAGATATTATTCCACTTGAGATGAATAACTCAATAAATGCAATCTGCCAACTTAGAAATCCCACATGAGAAAAAATCAAGGTGAAAAAATCTACTAAATCCATACAAATTTTCAAACTTCATGCACATTGGTTTTTCATTGGAGTAAGTCACAAACATCTACTAATATCAAAGCCCTTTATAAGCATGTTATAAAAGTTTAAGAAAAGAAAAGAATATTGTAACTCTAAAGAAAAATAATTAAACATACCTAAATATTTCAGAAATTAGGGTGCATAAATATATCCTTAGGATTTTTAAAATTTCTTATACTTATTCATTCAACTAAGAGATCTTGAAACTAAAAGAATTATCTTATATGAAAGTGCAATGAATTTTTTACATCAAATAATAACTATATCTTCAAGGAGTTGTTCATCCTCCAAAGTTAAAATTGTTGTAACGATGTGCATTCAACTAAGTGGAATGATGTTCTGACTTTCTAGTCTTCTAAATGGAAACTTTACATTGTAAATAACTAAGGACATATTTATCCAAAATCTGTTTGAAAGTTACACCTTTTCATTCAATAAGAGAAATGATGTTCTAACTTTTTATCCTTAATGGAAAATTTACATTGTAAATCATTATTTTAAGACGTGTATATATACTATGTTAGTTCCTTGATTACATATGTGAGTAAATTATTGAATAAAAAATGCCTATGTTAACATGAACATTGCATTTACAAACATTAAAAATATATGCCATTCCATGAAAAGCATGAAAAGTATTGCTGATCACAATTTTAGAATTTGGAGTATAACATAAAGTGATTGATGCCTTTTCGAATACCATGAATCAATTAGGAGAGGAAAACTATGTAAACAATTAGAGAATATTTCTTGAATAGAATTCATTAGCAAAAGATGTTTCCTTTTCTTTCACTTCTATGGAAATATTGCATGGACATGTAGCATTTGATTATGTTTAATTTGTCTTCCTTGTTTGGTAAGATCCATCTCTTTATAGGCACAAATCATCATGTTGACAAAAACATAGTTCTTGCAAAGAAGTCATCAGAGGAAGCTGAATTTGATACTCAGACAAGCTGAATCGACACACGATTTTCCATTTGAAGGTTAGAATGCCCTGGTGAGATTTTAATTCCATGTGTCATAATCAATGTAGAAAGAATCTAAATATATCATTTATATGTCCTTCTAGATTTGTGCAATATGTTCTCCTTTCAACAATGAAGAGTATATGATGTTGTGCAAATCAATTATATTGACATTTTGGAAAATGATCTCTTAATTTCATGATCATAAGATGCATTCAATTAGTGATCCTCAATATGCGCCAAGTTCTTGTATCTTACTCCATAGGCTCTTTCAATTTGATTGAAATGAGATCTTCTTTCCTATAATCCCAAAGAACAATTCCTGAATTTTCTGTTTGTTACTTACTACTAGAAGCAATGGACAAGCTTTGGTGTCAAAACTATGTGGAAATGCAATTCCTAGCTTGTTTGTATGCTTCTAACTCCTATCATTTATAACTAACTACCTTGCAACTTCCTTGAGCAACAACTATTTGGTAGGAACCTTGGGATTTTGATTGGGCATACCATACTTTTTAATACATAGATGTAGGTGAATTTTGGAAACTTAGCATACACTTCACAAATTTCTCCACTCAACTTGATAGTCTTGTCAGGAGTGCCTTGTGTGCATAGCAAAGGCTTTTTTTGCAATCTTAAACCCATCCCTGTCTTGAGGTTACATTTGTGGATAATAATCATATATCATGTATTGTCTTGGTCCAATTCTAGTTACACTCAAACATTCCAATCCTTTGTACTTGTGCACTTACACAATCATGTAGATTATACAGGAGCTCATCTAAAATGTCATTGATTTCATCATAGTTATTAATTTTATATTTAAGTTGTCATTGATCATTGTTGCCCAATCAAATCTTTCACTTGCATTAATGATACTCTTGATTAAATAGCACATTCATGGTCTAAATAGTGCCCCTTGTGAGCTTCCAATTTCTTTATTCAATTTGATTATGAGGTCCTGATATCTTCTTTAAAATCTACCTTGGTCAACTTCAACAACTTGGTATTGTGCTTCCTAGATTATAACCATTCATTGTTGACAAGAGTGATGTAGTCATTTTTTTTTTTTTTGCAAACTCTTTCATGACAAACTCTCATGTTCTGATTAAGCCATCTTTGTGCTATGAGATATTGAATGGATCCCTTATGTTATCAAGTATGATTGCAACCAAAATAATTCCTTTAGGGGTAAGTACTTGTTTCAATATCATATCTTCAAGTACATTGAGCCATTAGCTTGGGCCATTGTCTAGCTGGTGGAAATGCAACTGCCTGAACTATACCACTCTTCAAGATTTTCTTTGCCCTTGGTGATGGATTGTATTGAAATGTTCTATCTCTTATCAAATTCATGTTATAGGGAGCAAGTTTGGTGTCATTTACTTTCTTCCATTTGGATGTAAAGTTTGTCTTGGGGAGCATGTCTCATAAATCATGTTTGAGCTGCATAGTACTTCATTGTCTTGAGTTTATCCCATCTTTAGGTGCCTTTTCCTTTTTCTTTGAGTCTTCTCCTCAATTAGCTCCTGCCATTCTTTAACCTACCTTACAAAACCTTGCATTAGGTTTTTTCTTTTTATATTTCTTTAAATCGATAGGAGTTATTAGTTAAGAAATCAAAATTCAAGATCACAAACAATTTTGATTTGTCCATTTGCTTCTCTGCTTAATGACTCTTTAAGCAATCCAACCACACATACTTTGTGACTAATTTACAAATCTGATACATTGCCTAATTTCAATGAGATCTCTTATCTTGAAATTCAAGTTTGGAGATGTTTTGAGATTTCACAAGGCATGATTACTTTCAAATTTTACAAATTCAACACACACTTGTAGCTTGCAACCTCTAGAGCTGATTTCTCCACACCAAAATTTGGACTTGTATAATTGAGCAGTCTTAGTTTCAATATTTATAGACTTGATCATGAACATTGATCAACATTGTGCACAAATTTTTCTTGTTAAAAATGGTTAGTTTGCTGAAGTAAATAGATTTACTTTGCTCCTTATTTGATTTTCTTGAGCTGATTGAGTTTATGATTTGAAATGAAGTCAGTAGGTTCCTTTTTATATGGCTATAGAGTCCAAAGTGTATGACTCAGAAAATAGATAAATTGAAATAATTCATATTAATTAAATCATCTCACTTCATTCACCAAATCAAAACCGATTCCTTAAATTTAGATCGTGCTTCTTCATTATTTATTTAAATTGATCCTCAACATTTAATAGAATAGAATCACAGCTCATCAACATTTATTTAAAATTTAAATCACTCCTACTCACAAATGGTTCCAATATTCTCATGAACAAGTAATGTTCCAGATTTCATAAGATTGGGGATTACGAAGGGTCATACAAGATTAAATTAAGGATTATGAAGGGTCGTATGGGATTAAAGGCATAGGTACGTATTATAAATAAGTGATTGTTTCTTAATCTAGTGTAAGACATAGTGTTGCATAATTAATCATTTTTAATTGGCATTCTCCTAATAAGGAACATTACAAGTTTCTATCCCCAAGTGCATTTATTTTATGAGTTTTTAATTTATACTTAGTATAATCCTTGTTCACTCACTAATATAGTTAAGAGGATAGGTTGGCTTGTTAGGGTTGGAGTAATACCATGTTGGAGGAAGCTTTTAAGCTAGTGGTATGGATGTAAATCACGAATCTTTTAGGACATAGCCCTAAAATAGGTAATGCTTATATGTACCAAAAATCTTTGAGGGAGCCTACTTGTAGAGGGTTTCCAAGGCCCTCTGAAAAGTAATTTCCCATCTTTTTTAAGGTTAGTGATGAAGAGTGCAATGGGGAATTGAATGCTTTAATATGTACTATGAATCAACAATTATTTGTTAATGCAATTGAAATGCATAATGATGAACGTTGATCATTAGGAATTGGAATTCTCCTAGTAAGGAATGTTTTATATTGCCATTTTTGTGTGGGATCTAAACCCTAGTTGGGAATAGTAGTGTAAATTAGTGGAGGTCTTAGTAAGGGATCTTACAATGACATCAAAGCACTATCTTGCCATTCTGCAAGGTATTAGGCAAAGGTATCACCTTGATGAAGTTAATCATTCAAGCAATTATGGTTTTTTTTTTGTCTTGTGGATCCCAATATCTATTCTTGGTTAAATAGATGTACTTTGTTGATATTTTCTATGGCAATGACATTTGGAGGAAAGAGCATTACTTCTTATCAAGTGAGATAGAATTTGCAACTTGTTTCACTAAGGTGGCATTGGTTTAAAGAATCTATCATTGCACAATAGGGCTTTGGGTACTCAACTAGGTTGGAGGATGCTTTTGGATCAAAACCAACTTTGGTTGGCTTTCATCACAAGAGGTACATTGCTTCTAGAGATTCTATTTCTCTATCTCCAACTCTTCTTCATAGAAGTAAACCTATTTGGAGTATCATTGCCTCTATATAGCCTTGTTTTGGATATTCACTCTCTTCAAATATCCTTAATGACAACTTGACTTTGTTTTAGGATGAGTACAATTGCAAGCCATCTTTAGGATATACAACTAGTTTAGCTGAGGCACATCATTGTGTAAAATATGGTTGAATAAGATATAGTATACAAAAGGTATATTGCTTCTAGAAATGTTATTTCTCTATCTCAAACTCTTCTTCTAAGAAGCATAACTATTTGGAATATTGTTTCCTCTATGTAGTTTTGTTTTGGCTATTTACTCTCTTCAAATATTGTTAATGACAACTTGACCTTGTTTTGTGATGAGTGGAATTGCAAGCCACCTTTAGGATACACAGTTTAGCTAAGGCACATCATTGTGTAGAAGATGGCTGAATAAGTTGTCGTATACCTTCACTATGACTAAAGGAAGGAGACGGAGAATGAAAACCATAATGTTTCATTTATAAAAGTATGACCTTTAAATTCTTATTCATGCTTTTCCCTTTCTCTCATGTTTGTAAGCTCAAAAAAGAATTATTATCAAGGAAAGCAAGGAAAATAGTTCATTTTTAGCCGCACAACATGAGAGGTGTTCCTACTGTTACACATTCTATAGCATTTCATTAAGTATATATACATTACAATGTACTTTGTCAAGCTAACACAATGAATATACATGGCTTTGAGTTTGATCAGCTTACAATTTCAAACTACTAAAGTCTATTATAGAATATAAATATAACTCTAAAGAAGTCTCAATCATATATTTGTGATGTGATCATAGATTTGTAAACTTGATTATAGAGACTCTTAAATTGCTTCATACATGTTTTACTATATATGCTAATTAATGGTAACATATGAACCAATTTTCTTCAATACTTGAAATTTGTGTTTCGTGTAAGTTATGTGCAAATTCATATCTTGCCCATGGAAGGAATTGATATCTGAATTTGTTGGTGTAAATACATACTTTACTATTTACACTTACTTAAGTTTACTTAGGTTAATGCATTATTTAATTATTTTGCATTATTTTATTATTTTTATTTGTGAGACACTTAGGAGCTTGCACACCTTGTGAGTTGTCATGTTGACAACACAATAGTACACAACTCTATTTGAGCACATGGTGTCTACAACACTATTTTGTGTGTCCCACCCTTGTAGACTTATCCTCTCATCACCGCACTTACGGCCGTGCTTAATGGAGGATAATCCATATCTGGTGGACATGTGCTTGGTTGTATGACACTTCATGGTGCTAACTTCTATGCTTTCTAGAAGCTCTACTGAGGCCTTTATATTCAGGCACTCCTAGTGTACTCTTAGCATTAAGTTATTGAATACATTGTTATTCTGATCATACTCTCTCCATTTTTGGTCTTCATTTGTGCTTGTGTTTGAGTTCTTAGTTCTTGGGTGAATTTTTCCCTTAGGCAAATTCTTACATGGTATTAGAGCTTGGAGACTTTCTCATCACAAGTTGTTCGAGACCTCTTGTTTGCTTCATCACCTCAGCCTGAATCCAGAGTGCTACAAAAATTGGGAGCGTCTAGCACTAGATCTAACCTTGCCATTGCATTCGAAATGTTGAACCAGTGAAAATTGACTATAAGCACGCCTACCTTGGCTCAAAGTCGATCGTGAGGCAATTTTTTTTTGCAAATCGAAACCTGCAGGCCCCAATTTGTGGAATGGGTAATGATCATTTTTCACAGATTCATTTGATTTAATTTAGATCTGCACATTATTTTTCTTTGCTATTTTATTTTCCTCTACTATTTTATTTTCTGTTGCAAAATTTTTTTTAGTAGACCCGGGCAGTGACACCCCAATCTGCTATTTGTGGAAGGATTTTTAATTTGTCACAGGGAATATTTTTTTTGAGGCCATAATACACATTCTAGCAGCCCATATTATTTCATTGGCGTTAGAACTATCCAATAGTGCCATCATCCATTAGTGGCATAGTCTTCCAATCGACGACAACCTCGAGCGGCCTTCCATACTCGTTTCATACTCTATGGCGGTTCTCTTTTTAAACATCAGACTTTGCTGAACCCTGTTGCATGTGGGACTAACATATGAAACTCCAGAATTAGAGAACAAGAAATTGACGTTAGCATCAACAACTCCAGCCCGCTGCTAAGGTTTTTCTGCAGTAACGTTATCCGCCCACAGTTGGAAAGTTTTCGACGCACGTTCAAAGCCCTTCCGGTGATGACAGTAGCATGGATCTCGACGTTCGCAAATTTTCGGCGAAGTGCAGGATATTTCACGTCTTTTCTTTCCCACCCTACAGACACTCTTCAAACACTGCGACATCCCTCTGCACTTTCAGCGAGGAATAGTCAGCTCACTGACTCTCACATGGACCAGTCATAGACTGCCACACGACCCTGACCTTGCTGGTACTACCACATTTCCACATGGAAACCAGTCCTCTACAATAGTGACACGTCATTGGTATAGATTTTCCATGTGTCATGTCCGTACAATACAGACTGATGACTCATTTGCCACGTCAGCCCAAAGCAAATTTTTTTGCTGACGTCATCTTTTCAAAGTGTTAAATTTGACGTCCGTCTAAACGTCAATCCAAGGTGTTTTAGAACTGCTTTGACGGTCGTTTGACCATAAAATTTAGACTCTTAGTTTCTCCTCCAGACCCCTCTCCAGATTGCTTTTCAATTTGGCAGCCTGACTTTGCGAGCTCGTAACTTGGACATCCGGACTTCGATTTAGGTGCAATTTTTTTTGAAATTAGGTAAAATTTCTTGAATTTTCCAGTGGTGGTGTTGTTTTCTAGTTTTGGGCATAGATTTTGCAGAATTTGCATTTTTTGGATATTGTACTGCATAATCCCACATTTTGCAACTTCAAAAGCTCCGTAGGAGCACATCTGGTCACTTTTTCAGGTTCTTTTTTTTTGAAAGTGCATTATTTTTGGTCTACTTTCCAAATTTGAAGTCAGATTCTAGGGTTGTGTGGACAAATTTCTCACTTTCAGAATTAGGCCTTCTTTGGCATTGTAATGCTTTGATTATTTTCAGAATTGTTGTAAAACTAAGCTATAGTGCTTAAGTGACAGATTTCAGCCTCATAAGGTAGTTGTAAAAGCAAAATCAGAAAGTCCACTTTGTTTATTTTGACAAGTGGCCCATTGTAAATGCACTACTTATAAAGTGCCAACAACATCTCTTTTGGGGGGGTCTTTTGATTGAGTGAAAAGGGGGGGGGGGGTGTGTACAATGTTTTTGTGTCTCTATTTTGTGCTCTTTCATTTCTGCATCATGGGTTTTAAATGTCCTCCTCTAACTTCACGCAACTATTTTACATGGAAAGATATTGCATGGAGTAGATTAATGGAAAAAGGATATAGTCTTTATGTTGATGGTACAATTACCAAACCTACTGATGCTAAAGAACTCATTGATTGGACAAATCTAGACCGACAGGCTTTAGGTGTAATTAGGAGTTGTGTACATGGGGATCTTCTCTTTCACATTAAAAATTGTTCAAAATCTAAGGAAGCTTGGGATAAACTTGAACAGTTGTATGGTAAAGTGGATGAAGAAAAGGGATTTTAGATTGAAGATGATCTACTTCTCCTAGATCCTAAGAATTATGACACAATTCAAGATTACATCATTAAAGTCAATGAGTATAGGGCACTTCTAAAAGATTGTGGAAATCCCATAAAGGATGATAGGTTGATACATCACATCCTGAAGAAGCTACCTTCTGAGTATGCTAACTTTGTTTTGAGTTTTAATACTCACAATTTGACCATGGGATCTGCTTACTAGAAACCTTCCTTTGATGGATTTGCAGATATGTTGATTGTTGAACAATCTCACTTGGTGGATTTTGGCCTTCTCAAGTCATCTAAGACCAAAGCCTTAGTAGCTCGTGATGATCAAAAATCTAGTCAAGGGGGAAAAAGCAACAACAAGAAAAAGCAGTGGAAGCAAAAAACACAATCTGAGACATAACATGACTCCTCTCAACAAGGCGGTTCTTCTTCAAACAAGAAAGGAAGTAACGAAAAGAAGGACAAACTCTTTTGTGCATACTATAAAAAGCCAAATCATGATGAGCATCATTGCAAAACAAAAAGAATTGATGAGTTAGAAAATCTACTCAAGAAGAATAAGATTCAAGTGCCAAGTACTTCCAAGGATTCTATGCCTAACTCTTCAAAGGGTAAAGATCAAGCACTTATGGCCAACACAAGTTCTTCTTTGGAATGGATACTTGACTCAGGTGCCTCTTACCACATGGGTTCTTCAAAACAAGAATTTTCTTCATTGAAGCAATCACAGGTACCACACATCTTCGTGGGAGATGATGCTAAGATGAAGTTGAAGGGAAAGGACATGTAGAAATGGAAGATGGGGAATTCAAAGATGTTCTCTATGTTCCAAATCTGAGTTCCAATCTCCTATCGGTTTACCAAATCACTCACCTTGGAGATGGTCATAAAGTTGAGTTCCTTCCCGATTTAGTGATGGTGCGTAGTCTTAAAGATGATTCATTGGTAGAAGTTGAGAAAGTCAATGATGACAGGAGGCTTTATTCCTTCTCCCATTTTGTTCCTAAGAGTTCTTCTCAAGCCTTGTTAACTCACTCTGATTCAAACATCAACTTATGGCATGAGCGGTTTGGTCACCTTGACTACCCCTATCTTCAACAACTTTGCACATACCAAATGGTCAAAGGTCTACCTCAAATCAACTTTTCTAAAGGTAAATGTTCATCAGATTCAACGGATATGCATCTAGAGGGGAAGTTACAAAGAGGGAAGTCTTCTAGAGCAACAAGTGTTCTTCAAATGGTTCACATGGTATTAGCAGGTCCTTTTGCATTCAGCCAGGGTCGCTACATAGTTTTGTTGATGACTTTTCAAAGTTCACTTGGGTCTATTTTCTACATAGTAAGAATGAAGTTTTGGATGCATTTCTAGACTTCAAGGCTCATGTAGAACGAAAATCTAGAAAGGCCATCAAAGTACTCCGAATGGACAATGGAAACATGGATGTGAATAGAAGACTTAAGGACATTTGTAGACATGAGGGAATTGATCTTCAAACTCCTTCAACATTCAGTCCACATAAGACAGATGTTGCAGCATTGAGGATTAGAACTCTTAAGTCCATGGCAAGTTGCATGATTCATGCCAAGTCTCTAGATCCATCATTAGAAGTTGAAGCAATCTCTAGTGCCACTCACATTCTTAATCATTCTCCTCATCCAGCCTTAGATGGAAAAACTCCTTTTGAGGCATGGTACGGCAGAAAACCTATTGTGACACACTTTAGAGTCTTTGGTTGTCCCACATGGGCAAACAGATCTTCCAGGGGATGCAAGGCACAGACATCTCGACCTTGCACCTTCATTGGTTATGAAGACAGTGTGAAGGAATATAGACTTCTAGATCCAAAGACTCATGCAATTTTTGTGGAGAAGGATGTTCACTTTGAGGAAAGTTCTCCCAGCTTGTCCTCTACACCTCTCCACACTTCATACACAATGGAAACTAATAGTGACACCAGTGATAGTGCTTCAATAGCTTCAGAAACGTGGGGTACTATCGATAGTTGTAGTGAGAGGTCACATCAGTCTAGTCCACATGCTTATATTGCCATAGTGAAAGGTCCATCACATCTTGGTACATCTCGTCTTCCAGCTCTAGCTTCATTTGACTTGGGAGACAGACTTGAGGACATGCATCTTCTCATTGATGATGATTCTTCTACAATTGTTGCGAGGGCTCACTCTGACCCTCATGTCCATTCTCTACATGATCAATCTTTCAAGGTTGGTGTGATTGTGGATCCTTATGAACAAAAATTAGTGAAGGTCTCTTTGTCAGTTGAGGAGACAGATGGTTCAGTGGAACAGGTTCAACAGACATCTTTGACAGATCTGCATTCATTCTTTTCAACACAGTTGGAAGGGGTGAACTTCAGCATCCGTACAAGGATACTTGAGCAGGTTTCAGGGCCACCATACATCTTCAGGAGTGTACCTTTTCCATTGTTTCTTCCTAAGGAGAGGAACACCATTCAACATTCTTGGACCAGCTTCTTCATTGGAGCGGCTTTCAATTGCTAGCATTCTTCTTTTTGGGGGGGAGCCTATTCTGTCTCTCTTCCTTCTTTCATTCTCTTATGTATATACTGGATGTATGTCGTAATGGGGGGGTCTTGATTACTCCATCCATCAATGCATCCTCTTTTATCTCTCTTTTTGGGGGAGGGTTTTTCCCATGAGGTTTTCCCTCTTTCTCCGCTTTATGGGATATTTACATTTCATTATGTACATGGGTACCTTACATGGCCTAGTAGCCAGGATCCATTCTGCATCTTCATCCTAGTTCGTAAGCTTAAGCGCATTCCCCTAAGTTGCACTTAAAGGGGGGTGTTGGTGTAAATACGTACTTTACTATTTACACCTACTTAAGTTTACTTAGGTTAATGCATTATTTAATTATTTTGCATTATTTTATTATTTTTATTTGTGAGACACTCAGGAGTTTGCACACCTTATGAGTTGTCATGTTGACAACACAGTAGTACGCAACTCTATTTGAGCACATGGTGTCTACAACATGGTTTTGCATGTCCCACCCTTGTAGACTTATCCTCTCATCACTGCACCTAATTCCGTGCTTAATGGAGGATAATCCATATCTAGTGGACATGTGCTTGGTTGTATGACACTTCATAGTGCTAACTTCTATGCTTTCTAGAAGCTCTACTGAGGCCTTTATATTCAGGCACTCCTAGTGTACTCTTAGCATTAAGTTATTGAATACATTGTTATTCTGATCATACTCTCTCCATTTTTGGTCTTTATTTGTGTTTGTGTTTGAGTTCTTAGTTCTTGGGTGAATTTTGCGCTTAGGCAAATTCTTACAGAATTCAATCCCAAAATGACAAAAATGACAGTCAGATATATCAAAATACTATTTGTTTGACTGAAGATGATGTAATTATCATGCTGCTCATTGATGATTACTGAGTACTTATAATTTTTGTTGAAATAGTCTTTTTAATAACTTCATGTAAATGTTCAACAAGTAATTTGCTTACACTATACCTCTAAAGTTGGAGCATAATCATGGTTATCTTAAACTATTCCAAAATCAACATAATTGTGAATGTCCTAACTAAGATATCACTTTATTTTGTTTGATTCTATCAGTACAACATGAATGCATTCCCTAGGCCATCCTAGGGATCGATGTGATTGCCAAGCCAAGTCTGGAATGGGAAAGACTGCAATTTTTGTTCTTTCCACACTATAATAGATTGAACATGTTCACGGGCAAGTTGTAGCTCTTGTCTTGTGTCATACTCAAGAATTGGTATATCAGGTATTTTAATTTATGTATTGATATAGTAGAATTTTTTTTTTGATAACTAGGCTTTTTTGGTTACTTAGTTATTGCCATTAATAATGGTTTCTTACCAGTTCTATTTTATATTGCAGATATGCCATGAATTTGAGAGATTTATCACTTATTTAATAGATTTGAAGGTTGTTGTATTCTATGGAGGGGTAAACATTAAAGTCCATAAAGCATTGCTAAAAAATGAGTGTCCACACATAGTGGTGGGTACTCCTAGAAGGATACTTGCTCTAACAAGGGAAAAAGATTTGAGTCTAAAAAATGTTAAACATTTTATCCTTGACGAGTGTGATAGAATGCTAGAATCACTTGGTATGTCAGTAGATATCTTTTTAAATAGATTCTGATTACATAGTTTGTTTAGTATTTTTTTGATTTTTTTTAATGTTGTAGACATGTGAAGAGATGTCCAGGAGATTTTAAAGATGATCCCTCATGACAAGCAAGTTATGATGTTCTCTGCCACTTTGAGCAAGGAGATTTGGCCCATCTGCAAGAGATTCACGCAAGATGTAATATCTTTTGTATAAGTTGACCTATTTAATCCTACATTAAATATTACTTTAATGATTGGGAAAACTAGTTAGTTGGTTTAAATAGGCTTTATTCAAGTGGAATACTAGTTATGCTTATTTTTGTAGTATTGATCTTAAGATGTTTAGTTAACCCTTGCAAAGATGGTTTATGTTTTGGCAATAAGTTGTTAGCACACATTTTCAAAGGTGATTCATGTTTCCTTGAAGTTTTGTATTTCTTAGCTAAGCCCTTGTTTTCCTCTTCTTTCTCATCACTAGTCATCAATACTAGACTACCATAGCTTTATTGTAATTCCAAAGTTGGGATTGGATGTTACCTAAATCCTTTTCTTTGCATTCATAATAATGGAGCTGCCTTAGAGGTAGTGTAGAGCTGCACTTTCTATGGTGGCCAACTTTTGTTCATTGTACATGACCTAGAGAAATGGGTTACATGTGGCCTCTATCACTAGTTTTGTAATAACAATAAAAATAATTAATTCAATGATATAGCAAAGTATTCAATTCAAAATTTAGGGATGGTATATTGGACCATGAAGTTTCTAGTTCAACCTTTTTAGTACTTTTCATTCAACATGTGCTCCTTGGATCAATGAGGGGATTGTTGTGGCACTGTTGGCTCCTGATGGCAATCACATCACCTAATGTTACACACATTTGTTTCCATTTATAGCCTATGGAGATATATGTTGACAATGATTAAAAATTGACACTTCATGGTTTAGTTTAGGTATTGAGATTATTTGAGTTTAATAAGGTTTGATAAAATACTAAATCATTCTCTCTTTTGTTGTGTCTAGTATTTATGTCTTGAGATTCTTCCAGCACTACATCAAACTGAGTGAGCTTGAGAAGAACCAGAAGCTGAATGACCTACTTGATGCACTAGACTTCAATCAAGTTGTGATATTTGTCAAGAGTGTTAACAACATTGCAGAGTTGAACAAGCTTCTTATGGAGTGCAACTTTCCATCAATCTGCATTCATTCTGGAATGCCACAAGAAGAAAGGTATGTTTGATGTTGTTTTTTTTTTAATCTACTATGCTACATAATGTAACAATTCCCTTTGCTCTTTAATCTAGGATATGCAATTGAATTTAATTTGTATAATTTTGTCGTCTCACATTGCTAGCTACTTCATTCATAAATAAAGATTTTTGTAGTTGTTGTATACGCTTTATTTATGGCAATATTTGGGATAAAAAGAATTGTGCTTTTTTAAATTCCCAATGGTTCATGAAAATTTCTCTTAAGCATTTGATTTAATTATGTTTAACAAATACTAATGTGTTCCTTGTGATAGCTTTAGAAATAAAGTTTTAATATGTGATTTTTCATGCAGATTAACTCGGTACAAAGATTTCAAGGAAGGTCATAAGGTAAAATGAAGAACTTTTATTGCTAGAGGCGAATGGTTCTGTGACATTGGTATTGCATAGGAGCTCTGGTATAGTTGGTGTTAAATTAGAAGCAGCTGCACCTCCTATCAATGATTCCTTGAGATTCTCCAATGTCTTGGCCACATCTCTCATTGAAGCTCGTTCTCTTGGTG
The DNA here is from genome assembly GCA_028749045.1 of Cupressus sempervirens. Classification (NCBI taxonomy): domain Eukaryota; kingdom Viridiplantae; phylum Streptophyta; class Pinopsida; order Cupressales; family Cupressaceae; genus Cupressus; species Cupressus sempervirens. The sequence goes on along the minus strand of CM053787.1, from coordinate 768,141,425 downwards.
ATTCATTGCTAAAAATAAAATCAGCATTCTTTGTAACCATCTCTAAACTCTCCTATCTTTTTAATAGTTGTCCCCTAAAAATTGGCCTTGAACCAGTATCCCTATTGGTAAAGTTGTTTCTTTGTTTCTTTTCTATGCACTATAAGTATTTGCCTGCTCTAAAAAAAAAACATAGGTTGTAATGCACATCAAATATTAGCATTTTAAATTTTCAACTAAATATCAACGTTTTTAATTTTCAACTAAATATCAACATGTTTATTTAGAATGGAAAGACAATTTGGTATTTTAAAGGTTCCACATCATTTGCTATATTGGTTTCTGAATATACAACGATACATTTTGAAATTCATTTGCCTAGAGTATGACTTTTATTCTTAAATTTTCATGCAATCTTTTTATGTTTTCAAAGTAAGAATTATATTGAAAATCTGACTACTACATTTGTTTTGTTGTGATGCAGTCCTCCAATAGGTTCCATTTGATGAATGAAGATCTATTTTTGTTGCAAGTTAATCAGTGCCATTGTTTTAAGTCTTTCTTTAGATTTTCTAAGAGTATTTGACTCTGTTTTATGAACTTTGTAGAATGTTGCATCGATTAATCCTTTATATTAGTTTGCAACCATCTCAGAATTCAGGATTCCAAAACTATACACATCTCTGTTCGCAGAAGCATTCCTGCCCAGCCCATACTCTACAAACAAATTTATTCATGAGAATCTATTAAGGAAAATGACAATGCCAATATAAAAGATACTCAAAAAAAAATTTACCTCAAGCAATATAGCCTATAGATCCTCTGAGTGCAAATGTTGCTATACTTAGTGAATCTATGGTGTTTGTAGCAATTAAATGAGATATACCAAAATCATTCACAAGGGCTATCATGTTGACATCTAGGAGCACATTACTCAATTTCAAATCACAATGAACAAGCTGCAAAAGATAATCATAATGAAGACATTCCATGTCATGTGCTACATCTGTGGAATGCTCAAACATTCACTCAATCCCAATTGACAAGCATTTTGATGATCTGTTTCAGGGTACAAATGCTTTTCTAAGCTTCCATTAGATGCATATTGAAGAACCAAAACTTTCAAGCCAAGGAAGTAAAAGATTTTGTCTAAGGTTTTAATGATCTAGACCATCTTGTGCGTAACATAATGGAAGCATATATTATTTGCCTTTTGATTCACTACATTAGACTTGCAACTCTACTTGTACACCTGATATTTATTTAGAGTAATTTTAACCTAATCAAGTGGAATTTGATGGTATAACTTGAATCGAGCTAGAAGAATTTGTGAGAGATTAAGCTATACATGTTTTCTCTTGAAAAACATGCAATGATAATGCTTTGGATTAAAGTTTGTTTGTTGTTGTTACATTCAGAATTTTCTTTCCTAAAACTTTAACTTCTTGTGTTGGTGGCTTAGCATTTTTTGAGGTATTGTGAACAAAATAGCTAGGAGTGTTTGGTTTTGATTGTCATTAGAACTTGGAAGGGTTACTATCATTTGGTGGTATAACTTATTGGGTATTTAATAGTTGTGTTAGTTAACATTTTACCTTCACTTAGGCTATGGATAGTATTGGAACTATGTGAAAATTGATAAGCCCATTACTTTGAAAAAGAATTGCCTGAACTGAATGCTTATATATAATCTTTTGGAGTTTCAATTTTGTTCAAATTTTGCATCGTGTGTAGGAAAAAATAATAAAGTTTTAGTGTAAAGAATTTGTATGGTGTGAAGAGGACATGATGAACTAGTATTTTGTAGCTTTTCAATTTGAAGCTCATAAAATATCAAAGGAGTATGGGAGCTTTATGTTGCTGTTCAAGCCAGGATGACCTGGAAGAATATGTGTCTTATCTCAATGGATCCTTATATCAACATTGCTTTTGTGTCCATCAAATTCTAAGCCTAGTAGGCCCACTTAAATCACTAATTCCAAATGTACTTGTGATAAGTTCATGCTATTTTTCTTTATTTTTTGGCCCTTGAGTAGCAATGTTAACTTGTTGAGATTGCTTATTTTATTCAAAATATAAGATGTACTCTTAAGCTCTGAATTACAAATGTTGTTGCCTATTTGAAGCTTTCTTTTTCCTGCTCTTGTTAAGGAGTTGGCAGCTATATATATATATACATATATATTATATATATATATGTATATATATATATATAATATATATGTATATATATATACATATATACATATACATATATATATATATATACATATATATATACATATGTATATATACATATATATATACATATATATATATATGTATATATATATATACATATATATATATATGTATATATACATATATATATGTATATATACATATGTATATATATATGTATATATACATATATATACATCTGTATATATATATGTATATATATGTATATATATATATGTATATATATATGTATATATATATATATGTATATATATATGTATATATATATATGTATATATATATGTATATATATATGTATATATATATGTATATATATATATATATGTATATATATATGTATATATATATGTATATATATATGTATATATATATGTATATATATATGTATATATATATGTATATATATATGTATATATATATGTATATATATATATGTATATATATATGTATATATATATATATATATTGGAGTAGTACCTAATTTGAATTTAGTGCTTATATCAAGTTTCTGTTATCTTCTTATCAATGAATATAATGAGCAAGGGTAGAGACAACAATTGTCAGATTTGATTGTGTAGCAAAATTTAAATGTTGTATGATATGGTGGTGACTGGTTTATATGAATTAAAAAAACAAGTTTAATTTTTTTTAAAACTGAAAATTTTTATCCTCCCTTTCATGATTGTTTATTTTGGGTGGTTCTTTTGTGGACTATTGTTTGCATGATCTATTTGTGTGTGTGTGTCCTATGCTATTAACAATTGAAATACAAGGAAGAACCAAATATAGGCATTCGAGAAAACACATTACATGTGCTAGCTTCAGTTGAAAGGATACCTATGGTAAGGTTTTACATTCTAGATGCTTTTGATTTTAAAAGAATCAAATGACACATTATTTTAGGTCCATTGATAGCCAAGTTGTGGTCTAATCGGTCAAGTATACCTCACAGTGGCCCATTAACATCTAAGTGTATATAGTCTTCATTCAAATCTGGCCCTATCCTTTGTTCCTCAATATCTCATCGTGGCGGTCCATTAAAATTCTCTCCCAATGTCTCACCTCCTAATCTATCTCCACCCCACAAAATCACACTATATGAGCTTCCCAAGCCACCTATTAATTCAACAAAGCCCTTAAAGTCTTCTAACTTATCTAATATAACTCATTCAACACCTTTGGTGGGAAAAAAGTGTTAGAAGAAACATAACTTCAGAATTCTATACAAATTCAAGCAAGCTTGTATTCTTAGTATACTACTATTTTATATTAAAAAAGACTAAAAATTATCAATTTAGAGCCATAAAACTAAACTTTCCATGTTTTGGACTATGCTACAAAATTTGTATGTGAAAAATAGAGCAGAGAAAGAAGAGTTGCTGAAAGGCCTTGTTATTGGCACTGAACTTTCCCCACCTCTTCCTATTCTTGAGAAGGCATTGCTTACTTGCTTGTTTCTTATGCATGATATTTTAATTTTCATGGACTTTTTTTTTCTCCTACCTGAATGCCTTTTATCCAAAGTTGTATTCAAGGACTGAAGATTGGGTGTTTTGTAGGACATTTTGATTGTGTGGGGAGAACCTGACCAGATCTTTCCAGTGGCTAAGGCCTTTGAATTGAAAAAGTGAGTACTTAATACTTTTAGTTATGATTGAACATTATATTTTTTAAGTTTTATAGTGTGAATAGCATGGGAAGCTTCCACAGTCTATAGTGCTAAAAAGAAACTCTTGGAAACAAGTAAAGTCATAGACATTATGACACTCTATATATACAAGTAAGATCATAGACATTGTGACACTCTATATAGACATTGTGACACTCTATAAATGGATTTGGGATGATAGATAATGTGGTTATTGTTGAATGTGAAGTCCAACAGTCATCTGAACATTCCTCCCTAGTAATGATTACCTCCTTGTGATTCACCCCCTTTGTTGTTTATGAAAGTGTCTCCCAATGAAGTTTCATGATTCTTCCTCTTCATGTCCTTAGTAAGAAGAATTTCAACATCATCAAATCTTAATACACTTTCTTTCTTTCTAACTTGCTGTAGCCATAACTATGCATCCTTGTAATTATTTTATACTTTAGGCGAATAGGCAGGTAGGTAAAACAATTGAAGAAGTTTAGCACTTGTCCTATATCCTCACTTGTCATAATATGACCAATTTTTTTAATAGGTAATGGGTTGAAGTCTAGTTTATTCATTATTTTATTATTTGTTAAAATTAATTATTATTATGTGTTAAGTTCAAGGAGACTTGAACCTAAGACTCCCATATAAGAGGCTAACTATTTACCATTGGTGGATGTTATCTAGATCAAACAAATATCAACTATATAAACCTTATATCTGGACTACTTCTAAAAATAGAGATAAATTTATATAAACAATTATATCTATTATGTCAATTTCAGTAATATCAATAATGCTCTTAGAATAAAAAAATCAAATTTAGGATAGAAAGAAGTTTGATATGTTTTTGATTTGTCTCTTTATAGATTGAATGAGTTGCAAATGCAATATTTGATTTTGTAAGACATATATTTGGATATGTTTGTGAATCAATCTGTGGTGCAAGTTAATTAGTGATGAAGTGAACAATGAAGAAGTGTCCTCTCCACAACCCTTACAACCACAATGTCCACCTTGAGGAGATTAGGAACCTTATATTAATTGGTAGCTTTAACCCCAAAAAATTCAGCCGCATCTATATCACTCACATAATTGATGGTGCCCTATGCATAAATGTCCATTTGTTCCATGTATCAAGCAATTGTTTCTTATCCAAGCCATTTAATTTGCAACCTTTTAAATCTCTACAAAGATAAAGTTGGAGCAGGAGAATTTTTCTTCTCAAAGGTGTTCTCTGATTGTAAAGAGTCCATTCCATTATCTGTTGAACTAGATATGTCTTGTTTGTTGAACAGATAATGGAATGGACACATTACAATTAGAGGACACCTTTGAGAAGAAAATTTTTCCTACTCCAACTTTATCTTTGCAGAGATTTAAAAGGTTACAAATTAAATGGCTTGGATAAGACCAAATTGCTTGATATAGCATATAAAAAAAATTGACCAAACATTGGTGGAAATTTTGACCAATTCTTGATAGCTTTCTACCAAGAATTGGTCAAAATTTCCACCAATTATAAAACATTTTCGACCAAACATTGGTGGAAATTTTGACCAATTCTTGATAGTTTTCTACCAAGACTTGGTTGAAATTCCCACCAATTATAAAAAAAAATTCAACCAAACATTGGTGGCAATTTCGGCAAATTCTTGATAGTTTTCTACCAAGAATTGGTCAAAATTTCCACCAATTCTAAAAAAATTTGACCAAAGATTGGTGAAAATTTTGACCAACAATGACAAATTAGAGCTAGCAAAAATTAAAATTTTTCAATGAATGTATTAGTTGAAATTTCAACCAACGTGCAGGTTGGTTGAAATTTCAACCAACGTGCAGGTTGGTTGAAATTTTGACCAACCTGGGTCAAAATTTTGACAAAATTTGAGTTCAAATTTACTAGTGTGTGGAATATCATTGTAATGATTTATGTTTTTTTTTGTTATGATATTTAGTACAACCACATCATTAGAATTGTATAAGACTACCAGCTTAACCCTTGCACTTTAAAAGGTGCAAGTGCTAGTTATTTTTGTTTATGAGTTCTTTGACAATCAAACTGTTAGTCATCCTTTTAAGTGCAATAATATGGTTTATTTAGGAAACAAATTATATGAAGATGCAATACAATACAATGTGACTTCATATTGGTGGTTTAAAATTTACAAAGATACAAACAATGTATTGCCTAAACAGGCGAGAAGGGTTTTTATGGGGTGGAGGATGGGGGTTTTTATAGGAAAATATGTGTCAGGGGTACTGGGTCGATATTGGAGGGGGTGACAAAAAAGGAGTTTAAGATAATAGCTTTTGAAAATAAGGGAATTATTTAGTATATCATGAGCACACATGCTATGATTAAGGTTCACTAAGTGAAGCCCCTATGCCAAAAATGCTATAGTAAATATTAATTTGGAAATTTTGGTTTAGAAACATTTGTTTGTTGTTATGGCATATGGTAGCCAAATTGAAATTGAGAGAAACAAAAGAGAATATGACTTTCTCAAACCTCTTACGTATGCAAATGGGTGATAAAAAGTGTTATCATTGTAGTAAGAATAGCAGTGATCACTAGATCTCATCAAAACAAACATATTAAAATATAGGATCAATAAATCTTTATATTTTTTTATTTTTGAAATTGATTGAAACATAAGAAAAGAAAATACAATAATTGATAATATCTTATAGAAATTCCAATCTCTTTATCAAGAATCCAAGTACTCAAAACCATCAAAAATAAATATATGATATTATATTAAAAATTAGAATTGTCTGAATAACCAATATCTTTCTATGGGTTATAAAACATGAATGTTAATGTATAAAATGAGAATCTATCTAATGGTATATAAAATATAGGTTGTGACTTTATATATAAATAGGGAGAGGACAAAGGAGAAAAATCCAATGAATAAGGTGTCCATCAAGTAGTCTAAATATAGTAAAGTTCTAAGGATATGGACACCTCAACACTTATCATGTTTATCAATTGACTAATCTAACTTTATCAACTTAATCAATCTTAATAAACATGTAGGAAAAACTAATGGCTAAGAAACACTAAATGTCCCATTACATTAATAAAATCCTGCATTAACTAAAACTAACCATAGATGAGAGCAAATATTCATAAATTCATCTAACAATATAAGGTTGGTTCATAAATGCAAAGAAAATTTGAAGGTGGGGGTGTGGTTGAGGTAGAGGAGGCTAGCTCCTATTGGAAATCTGATTGAAAAGATCATTGTTGAAGATCAAAGAGGGAGATTGTTGTTAAAAGAATATTTTCAATCATTGTTTTGTCATTGATGTCAAACCTTCTATTTGTAGGAATGACAATTGCTTATAAGATCCAAGTACTATCACTTAGTTGATTGATGAAGAGGATTTGATCAACAAGATGCAACAAGAGCACCTAATGGAAAGGTTGAGTTATGATGTTGGAATGAAGTGCAAGGATCAGTTAAGATAATGGTTAAATGATGTATTGATAACATACCTCAAGATATAAAGGTTGGCCACACTTAGAAACATTGGAGGAATAAGTTGTAATAAGGTTGACTGCAAAGCTTAAACTAAGTTCATTAGTGGGTGCCGAGCAAGCTAGTTGAAGCCGAGAAAATGGAAAATTTAGTGTGTGCTAAGTGAAGTTCAGGTGCCGAGTGAAGTTCAAGTGCTAAGAAAAGTAACAAGTGTCAAGCATTAGAAAATCCTAGTTGGTGCTGAGTGAACTTCAGGTGTTGAGCATTAGTAAAAATGTAGTTGGTGTCGAGTAACACAATATGTGTCGAGCACCAAAATTTCAATAGTGCCGAGATGCTACATTATTTTAAATGATGAAGATTCATCAAATTTGAGCCGAAAAAGTTGTTATCTTGAATTTTGTGAACCAGTTGGAGCATAAAGATAATGAGCTAGTGGTACAGAATTCTATGTGAACCATTTTTGAGTGAATTCAAGTGGATTCTTCATGATGTTTCTAGAAGAAACAAAATATGGGTTAGATTCAATGAATCCTACCTAATCCATATGAATTGAAATTAAAGGATGGAAGAATCAAGTGGTAAAAGAACTCCAAGACTCTATTTAAGGAGTCACAAACCAAGAAGCAAGAGTTGTTGGAGTGCCAAATTGCGAAGTGGTTAGAAGGGTGTCAAGGAGAAGAAATCTAAGAGAAGGAGGAACAAAGTATATAGACTCTACTTTGATAAGTGGTCAGAGAGAGATAATTGCATTGGTATAGTGAGCATGAAGACTCAAGGAGACAAAGCTTGAAAGGAGGGCAAGCTGTTAGGGTTGCAGAGACTGAAGGCTAGGCAATGATATGAGTTGAGAAGTGATCTGAAATTTGCAAGTTGAGTTGTATCCTATAATTAGGTTAAAACCCCTAATTGTTACTCTCTAGCAATTGTATCAGTTAGGATAGAAGGAAAATCCTATGGACTTAGGTTGGTTTAATATCCATTTGTAAATCCTTTAACAGGGTGGCATTCCAAGTGAATGTTCTAAAGTCCTCTAACTAGGCCCACTTCTAACAGGGTGGTTAAATTCTTTAACCAGGTCACATTTAATAGTGTGTTGTAAGCCTTTAATAGGGCATCACTTCAAAAGAGTGAGAATTGAGTAGCATTTTATTGGTAGTTTTTCCCAAATTGGGTTTCCACGTAAATCACTATGTTATGTGTTATGCTTGCATGTTGATTTATAGTAACTTGCTAAATAGGATAGTTTAAGGCTTGGATGAATGAATAGTTTGATGAGCACACTACACTTAGTAAAAAGTTTGAATTGGACATGTTGGATGTTGAATAACTGATTCACTACCCCCCCAGTTATTCTAAAGCATTTCTAATAGCTCCTTGATAAGAGTTGGCCATAATAGTTTGGTTACAAGCACACACATTTAATATCTTACATTACCTAAATGGATGCACAAAAGTGAATAAACCTCAAACGACTAAACTAATTTTGGTTTCTTCTTTAAAAGTTTTGAAGTATAAAATGATATTATAGTAAAATTATGCATATATCAAAATAATTTTTATTTTAACTATTTTATTCTCCAAGCAAATATGAACATGAATTAAATTAAAATTCGTATATGAGTAAGAATGTGTTAGATAAAATTAATTAGATTTTTGATATAAAATTGATATATATTAAATTAATTTCTCTTAATAATGAAACTTTTAGATTAAATGTTATCTCAAATATAATTTTTAGTGCAAACAATAGTTATACATTTACAAGATATTTTTCAAACATCACTTAAGCAAAATAATCAATCAATTTAGAAATTAAATTGAGGCAACATTAATAGTATGATGTAAGTGGATAATTATTTCAGAGAAGTTAACTTGGTATAGGAGACAATGTAAATCAAAGAAAACATGAGTTGCATTTTCTATTAATTGTATGAATGCCAATGGTAGAGGAAGAGAAAACACAATCATAAGAGGACAAAAGTTTTTGGGAGCTAAGAGTAGGCCTCTATGAAGTTGCTAAGCTTATTTTGGTTAGCAACTCTTGCTCAATTTTTTTAGCATCTATTTGAAGAGTTGGTGGCCCTGTGCTTATGAATTTTGGCTACTTATTTTTTGAACAATTATCTTATAAAATATTTTAAAAGGAGGGAAAACAAATTGTGAAACCATGTGTTATTTTTTCTAATTAGTAGTGGTTGCTTATTTTCTACCCCTCCCATTAGTGCTTATTTTTATTTTTTAAGCACATTACTCCACTAAAATACAATTTTAAAAAATAATCTTATTCTTGTAATTAAAAATATACATTGGAGTGGGAAAATGGCGACTAGACAAGCTTGGCGACCTCCTCGATGAAAACCAGGGTTCAAAGGTGAGGCTGTAATGACACCTTGGTTGCGAAAAGATGGGTGGGATAGCAGTAATAGAGGTAATAGGCATTTCATGCAGAGAGCACATGGGAAAACTGGTTTAGAGAGTGGCACCTTTGGCAGATCATGGCCATTTTAAAACTTCTATTGGGATAAGCAGGTCAATGTCAGGGAATCTCAACAAAGGAATAGCAATGGTTGGTGCAGGGATTTGTAGTATGATCAAAGGCCTGGGTAGAAAGGAAATGGAGCTCCCCAGCATTTTAATGGTAAGCTAGCTTTAACCCATCGATTTGATTTTAAGAAGATTGAAAGGAAGTTTTGGAAATCGAAACAAGTCCAACAGGGGCAAACGACACTCATGGGTATGTCTTCTAAAACCCTAAATAAGAATATTTTTAGGGTGTCAACTCTTCCAGTTCAAAATCCTTCTTGGAGTGAGTCAGTTAAACACCTCTAGTGTAGGGCTTTGTTCTTGAAATGGTTAGGGTCTTGGCCATCTTTAAGGAAAATCCAAGACTGGTTGAACTTTAACAGGGGGAAAAATATGGTGCTCAAGCCTTTGTCAAATGAATTTTATATGGTTATTTGTCTAACTCTTGATGATAAGAAAGCTATATTGAGTGGAGGCCCATACATGATGGATGGAATAGCCTTTTATGTTTGTAATTAGTGGCCAAATTTTAACCTCGAGATTGAAAAAGTGAAGGAAGTTCTGATTTGGGTAAACCTCAAAATTTTCCATGGGAGTATAAGGATGAGGAAACCCTGAGGATGATTGGGAATAGTTTAGGGATTTTTCTTCAATCTGAAGAGGTGCTGGAAAAGAATCGCTTGTTTCAATTTTCTAGGATTTTGATTAAGATGCAAAATTGTTACTTTGTGCCTAACCAATTTGTTATCTGCACATCGGAAGGGGAATTTGTGGTGGTTATTGATGTGGATTATGCTGATCATGCCAATCCTTTGGGGCAGCTGGGGAAAGGGAAGGGGAAAATGGAGAATTCCTACTTGGACTATTTGAAGAAAATTGAGTAGCAACGAGAAATCATTCCCCTATGGTCAATTTCCTTTGAGGATGAAATGATATCTAGACCTAACATATATGTGGTCTGCTATGAGGATTGGGAGATAAATCCTAGTGAAAATGGCAGCAGGAAAGGTGTTGGTGGGAATGGTGAAACTACTACCTAGTCTACATAGGTGGTTATAGAGACCACTTACTCCTAGAAAATTATCTAGGGAGCCATTAGGAAGGCTCCTCTCCATCAGGGTCTTAGTTCTATTGTTTTGAATACCTTAGATAGGATTGATGGTGTGGATGGTAAACACATTCTAGTGGAGAGAGAGCTATTGATTAAGAGGGAGGAGAATGGGGAGAACAAGATGGGGGATTCTCCTTTACTAGAGGGCAAGGATTGGGTGGAAGAAGAAATATACAAAGATATATAGATTTCTCCTATTAGAACGTTAGAGTCCTTTTAGATAGTGAGAAGGAATGTAGGAGGGATGCATTGGCTTCGAAATCAGAGTTCTCATATGATGAGGATCTTGGAGTAGATGAGTATGGGGTCTTGGATACCCTGGTGTTGGAGCAAGAGCATTCCATTCAAATGACACCTTCAGGTATTAAAAAACCCAAGGTTACATAAAAAAAAAAGAGGGGCCCAAAACTGGTGAGTGTTAAACTTGCCTTGGCTAGTTGTGCAGCGGACTAGGCTAAACTGTTGAGATTGGGAAGAAGATATACCTCTTCTCGGAAGCCATGAGGCTACTTTTGTGGAATGTCAGGGGCTGCAATGCCTCTAACAAATTGCGCTTGGTCAAACATGTGCTTGATCATGCTAATTTAGATTTTTTTAATATAAGAAATGAAGCTTAGTGGTGATGGTATAGGGGTCTTCGCTAAGAAATTGTTGGCTTGAAAGTGTTTGTTGGTAGATGCTGATGGTGCATCTAGGGGCTTAGGGATCCTTTGGAAAGAGAATTCTATTTGTATCTCCTTGGTGGATTCTGGTCCTCACTGGCAACTAGTAAATATTTCTTCTTTTTAGCTGCAGATGAGTTTTTTGGCCTTTATTATATATGGGCCGTGTTAGCAGATCCATAAGTCTCAACTATGGGCAACCTTGATAGACAATTTGAGTTTGGGGGAGGGCAAGTTGGTGTTGTTGGGTGGTGATTTTAATGCTATAATATCATCGAGTGAGAAATTAGGAGGGGTAGCCAGTTTAAATAGAAGTCATCTAAAGTTTGCTAATTTTGTTCTTATGAATAATCTGCAAAATTTACCCTTCTCTAATGGAGATTTTGCTTGGACTAATAGTAGGAAAGGTTTCACTAATATTGCTAAAAAGATTGATTGTTTTCTCTTGGGTGGTGATTGGATGAGCATGGAGTCGTTATGCCAAGTAGCCATACCTCTTATAGGTTCTGATCATTTTCCTATCTATTTAAATATTTGGGATGATTCAACACTAGAGCGTGCTCCTTTTTGTTTTAAAAAGATGTGGTTGCAAGAAAATGACTTCTTTGATATGATTAAAAGTTGGTGGAGTTTAGCTCCTAAATGAAAAGACACCTGCACTTTCAAGTTTTTTAAGAAATTACAATTCTTAAAGAAGCAACTAAAGGTATGGAATAGGGAGGTGTTTAAAAATATCTTTGATGAAAAGTTCAAGCTAGAGAAAAAGCTGGAGGAACTCAACAAGAAGGTTATGGCTGGGGGAATGGATGATGCTCTTTACTAATAAGAGTTGAATATGAAAATAGAATATACTGTGGTGTTGTAGAAGGAAGAAATATTTTGGAGGCAAAAGTCTCATGAATTGTGGCTTAAAGAAGGTGACCGCAATACTAAGTATTTCCATAACTCTGTGAAGGAAAGGAGGTCAATTAACAAGATCTTCTCCATCAAAAAATCAAATGGTGATACCATTTCAGATCAATCACAGATCAATGGGGAGGCTGTAAGGTTCTTTAATGATCTAGTAGGTGTTCACCATAAGGAAGCTTCTGAGGAGGTTTGTCTTGGCTTGCTAGATGGAATCCCTAAGTTGATTTCAGATGCCCAGAACAAAATGTTGACTTGCCCGGTGTCAAGGGAGGAAGTTAGGACTGCCCTTTTTAGCATGGGGAAGGAAAAAGTGCCTGGTCTGGATGGGTTTCCTACTCTTTTCTTTTAGGAAGCTTGGGACTTTTTGGGATAGGAACTTTGGGAAGTTGTTAAGGAGTCGAGGAGAAAGACTTTTGTGTTCAAAGATCTGAATAATACTTTTCTATCCCTCATACCCAAAAAGGGGGAGAGGGCGACTTTCAATGACTCCAGGCCTATTTTTCTTTGTAACACAATTTATAATGTGATTTCTAAGATAATGGCGAATAGACTTAAGTTGGTATTGCCTACAATCATCTCATCTGAACAAAGTGGGTTTGCCCCTGGGAAGTCTATCTATGAAGGTATTATCATAGTCCATCAAGCAATTCATTCATTGAAATTGAACAAGGAAGTTAGGATGATGATTAAATTAGATATTCATAAAGCTTGTGACAATGTGAATAGGCCTTTTCTACTAAAAGTTCTTGATAATTTTTGCTTCAGTAGTGGTTGGTGTAAGTGGATCCTCTCTTGTACAAATTCCCCTCCTATCTTTGTGTTAGTCAATGGAAGCCCTCAAGGTTTCTTTGAAATGAAGAGAGGTATCTACCGAGGGGATCCACTATCTCCCTTTCTTTTTATTATTTTGGCAGAAGTTCTGGGGAGATCATTTTTAAAAGCTAGAAAGGAGAAAAAGTGGAATGGGTTGTAGGTTACAAGAGGTGTGGATCCAATCAAGCATTTACAGTTCGTGGATGATAATTTTTTAATGGGGGAGGTGAGTATAAGGGAGGCTTGTTGTATTAAATTTTTTTTGGAGGTTTATGGTGAAGTGTTAGGGCAGTTCATTAATTGGTGAAAATCTGAGATCTTTTTCTTTAATATTGCAAGCAAGATTTAGGCAAGGATTTGCAGTATTTCTGGGGTAAAGTATGGGATGTTACCTAATATGTACTTAGGTATCCTATTGTTTTAGGGAAGAAATAATTATAATCTTTGGAAGGATTTTATTGATAGCTATATCAAGTGTATGGATGGTTGGAAAGTGAGGTGGCTATCCATTCTAGGAAGAATCTTATTGCTACAGACTATTATCTCAACAATTCCTACTTTTTCAATGAGCTGTTTGAAAATTTTGGTGGAAGTGGTAAGGTATATTGAACAAAGGATGAGGAAATTCCTTTGCAATGGAACACTTGAGGAAGAAAAAATTCCTTTGGTAGTATGGGAAGCTCTATGTAAGTCAAAGAAACAAGGAGGTGTGGGTTTAAGTAGATGGCATGAAGTTAAGAAGGCATTGGGTGCTAAGTTAATTTGGGAAATGTATGAGAATCTAGATCAACTATGGGTGAAAATATTAGAGGCTAAATATTTAGATTTTAGAGATTTTCTAAGGATCCTTACTATTAGAAATCCACCAAAGGGATCAACAGTGTGGAATTTTATGCTACAGTGTAGGCCTATCATTATGAACCACATATCTTGGCATTTAGGAAATGGTGAAACAACTTCCTTTTGGTATGACTCTTGGAATGGATTGAATAGGTTGGCTGATCTTGAGGGAGTGGAAGATCTTATTCCTATTATGGAGGTAGAATGAGGGAAACAATGGATTGTTATGTGGAAGAGAGGCATTCAGAGGTTGGTTTATATTGGGGGTGGAAGGACTTCTCCCACATCTAGCTGTTAGAGGATCTTAAATTGAAGTTGAAAGTTATTTTTTAGGACAGGCAGGTGAGTCTAAATAATAAAGAGGACATAATTATCTGGTGCGCCTCTAATAGTGGAGGTTACTTGGCTAAATTGGGATATCAGCTCAGTAGAAAGGCTCCTTTGTCAAAGGATTGACCTCATAAGTTGTGTTGGAATAAACTATGCTTGCCCAAAGCTGGTGCCTTTACTTGGTTAACTTTGAAAGGTAGGATTCTTACGGATGATAGGAGGTACAGGTTTGGGTTTGTAGGCCCATCCCATTGTGTTCTATGTCATAATGCAATGGAAACTGCAAATCACCTTTTGGTTCATTGTGATTTTTCCCAACAATATTGGATGTGTTTGATGAGACAGTTATGCTAGTCAAATCCCCTACTAGAATCTCTCTTGGGTGTGTTTCAAAGTTGACTGTTAGACTTTAAAAAATCCATCTTTTCAAATATTTGGATTGTTAGCCCTACCTTAGTGATTTGAGAAGTTTGGAAGGACCTCAATAGGCAGATTTTTCAAAATAGATTGGAAAGTATGGAGATGGTTTGGGATAGAATTCATCGATATAAGGAGGCTAGTTTGGATATGACGATTTAAGCATGTGAGTTTAATGTATAGAAATGATAGATGTGATTTAATTATAAAAGAGAGGAAGACGATGCTTATTTGCAGTTAGTTTAGCAAGTGTGGGAAGATGATAGCAATGGAGGCCTTCTTTGCCATGGATTCCAACAAGCAGCTGAAGGTATTTAAGGGACCAGTAACCAAGGAGAGTTTCAAGGGCCTATTGAAGATCAAAATGGATGGCATGATTGAGGCAATTTTATGTGTGATTGGAGCCCAGTTGTAGGAGTGAGTAGTGAAACATCACTCCAATTTAGATATTATTTCCATGGTAGTGGTGTGAGGGTTGGAGTTGAATAACACAACGGAACAGGTGGGCTATGTTGCAAACTCTTTGTTTGAAGAAGATATGTTGGGTGGCCTTAATTCCATCCTAGAATGGTTTGTCTTGGGCATTGGCTCAAATTTCATAGAATGTTTTGAAGATGAGGACGAGGGGAGGTGATATGGCTATATCCCTTTCCTAAGGTGGAAAGCAAAGGCAGATAAGCTGACTCTATACAATGCTGCAAAGCAAGCTTGGGAGAAGCTATAGGTGGAGCTAAATCGAGTGGAAGGTGGAGAGGAGCCAGAGAGCGAATGGATTAACTTCCCTTGTTGACGACGCAATCCACAAGGTGGGAGAACTACCTCCGAAGGTTAGGGGAAAACACTGGTGGAGGATTAGTGTGCAACGAGTGCTGCTAGGTGGTCGATGGAATATGGTTTTTGTCTATAGTAATAGTATTTTATGTAATATGTTGATTTAGTAGCCTATAGTAGTCTCGAGCTAAGGGTATGATGGTTAGTGGATTTTATTCATTGTTGCTAGAATGTTATGCAAATGTGGTAGGTAGCTATAGGTGGGGTAATTTTGTTTGTTCATGTGTTTGATAGCTATGGCTCATTGCTCTTGGAGAGATTATATGTAATTTATATGTAACTTTTCTATTTTTTTGATATATATATATATATATATATATATATATATATATATATATATATATATATATATAGAACATTACCAATCAAAAAATATATAAATACATGGGAACACTATAGCTACTTAAAATTAAGTAGAAATTGGAGTTAAGCAACTACATGGGAGCATAAAATAAGCAAACTGAAAAAATTAGTTAAAAGGATAGATAATGTGAAGGAACTAGACATCTTCATCATGCTTGGGAAGTACAAATATATGGGATTTTTGTTTTATTCACAACACTTATCGACTTTGAGCTATCTATTCTTTTGGTTCGCCACTACTTGTGAATGTGATTTGTGAAATGTATAGTGTTAAGTTCCTCCTCATTTATGTAAGCAATCTAGATAGAATTAAAAAAAATGTTTTGGAATTCATATTTTTTCTGGATTCAAACATTTAAATTAGTTGTATCCATATAAATACTAGTTTACGATTTACTCTGATATATTTTAAACAAAATTCTTATTAAAAAATCATCAAAATGTCATTGTTGTAGAATCCAATTGATTCTTTCTTGAATCAAATCATTGATTGATCTTTAGGTGAAATCATTTTGGAATACTATCCATGGTTTAATAGTTGTAGATGGATAATGACAATTTGATGACATATTATGGTATCTTCTTCAATTTTGACCTGTGTGTCATGTAGTTAATGTATTTTGTATATGAATTAGTTGTATCCATACAAATACTAGTTTACGAGTTCCTTTTGTTAGAATTCTTTAGAATAACTAAGAGGGGGGGTGAATCAGTTATTCAAGGTCCAATAATGTCCAATCCAAATTTTTTGATAAAATAGACGTGAATTAGAAGTACTATCCTTTTTAATTTCTTATCATGCATGCCATTAAACAATCATGAAAAGTAAACATGCATCACCACATAACACATAGGATTTTGATGACCCAAAAACCCTCTAGGAATAAGAAAGTAAAACTGGGTTGGGGATGACACCCACATAATAAAATTGCAATTGATTTCAACCACTTCTGATGGTTTGCCCTGTTAAAGGCTTGCCCTATTAAAGGCTTTACACACTGTAAAATGTGACCCTGTTAAAGGATTTCTACACCTTGTTAGGAGTGTGCCCTATTAGAGGACTTAAGAAAATTCAACTTAGAATGTCACCCTATTAAAGGATTTACATAGAGCTATTAGGCCCACCAAGTCCATGGGATTTATAGTCACCTTCTCAAAAGAATCTTTAATCCCTCTCTAAGGATCTCCTATCCTTCTCCTAAGGATCTCTTATCCTTCTCCCGAGGATCTCTTATCCTTCTCCTAAGGATCTTCTATCCTTTTCCTAAGGCTTATCCACCTAGCTGTTAAGCTAACCTAGCAATGTAGGATTTCAATGTCTAATACAATGGTAAGAAATTATTAGAAAGGTTTTGACCTGATAAAGATTTCAACTCTAACCTTGCAAATTTCAGATCACTTTTCAGTTCTTTTCTTTGCTTGGTTTTTCTTCCTTACAGTGCTGACAACTTGTCCACCCTTCAAGATCTTCCTCCTTGAGTTTTTCCACTCGTTATGCCAATACACTCTATGGTCACTTGATCAACTCAAAGTCTTGATGCTCTGTACTTACTCCTCACTGTGTCCTCCTTTTGACACTTCACACTAGCCTTCTCTTGGCTTCTTCACATGACCACTCTTGTGACCAACTCCCTCTCACATGCACACTTGATCTTTGACCTATAACTCCTTATAAAGAAGTTATGTTCTTCATTTCCCGCTCAAAAATTCTCACTCATCAATTTGATTTAATCTTGAGAAAATGATATTGTTTTCCCTCGAAATTGTTTCTTCTAGAAACTTCATGATAAATCCATCAGCATTCGCCTTGAATTGGTTTGCATGGTTTACATAAAATTCTGTGACATCTATTCATCATCCTTATCATCCAACTAATTCACAAAATTCAATGTAACAAACTTATCGTTATTGATCTGGTGAATCTTTTGTCTTAACAAATAATGCAATAGCTCGACATCACTGGTTTACTGATGCTCGACACCTAAAGTCTTTTCCTGAGTTATTCGACACTTGAAAAATTACTCGGCACCTGAAGGATTGGTTAGCACACACTGAAGTTGAACTTTCTTGGTTTCAATTAAGAATTTTCTTGGCTCTAACTAGCTTGCTCGACTCTCTCTAATAAACTTAGTTAGGCTTTACAAATGACTTAGTTAAACCTTACATCTTTAATGTGTCTCAGTGTGTCCATCCTTTTAGAGTATGTCATCAATACACTATTTCATCAACGGCTTAGCTGATCCTTATACTTCATCACAATTTCATAACTTCAACCTTTCTCTAGGTGCACTAGTTACATCTTATTGATTGCCTCCTCCTTGTCAATCAACCAATTGGTAGTATTTGGATCACTTAAGCAATTATCATTCATACAAGTAGCAAGTTTGACATCAATGACAAAAAAATGATTGAAAACATTCTTTACCAGTTCCATTATTCTTCATTCATGATCTTTTCAATCATTTCCAACAATCTCCCTCTTTGGCATTGATGTCAAACCAAACTGATCAATTGATTGAGCTGATCAACTTAGTTACCACCAAAATTATATACCAAACAAAAAAAATTGTTGTCATTACATATCTTCCTCTTTGTATCATGTCTCCCTCTTTTGCTGATACAAACTAAATCCTTTGTTTTGCTTCTCCCTCTTGACTGTTGTGTCATTTACTCTATATTCCTAATCCTTCCTTCATAGTTGCTTGCTGATCAGTTCCTTATCTCTTCTGGATCTCCCTCATCTCTCCTTCCATACATTCTCATACATCTCCATATCTTTACCTTTCATTGATAAGTTTCTCATAAATCTCCCTCTTTGACATAAATGCCAAAGATGTAGCATCTTCAACATGCTAAATATAAGCTTTGCATCTCATGTTTTCTCCCTCTGTCACCATGCTTGTGATTGATCTAGAATTTCTGTTCCTATTGTCATCCTCTGCATCATTCTTCTGATATTGCAAGGATCTACTCCTGTTGATGCAAGACAACTTCTTTGTTTCTTTAGAATGCTTGAGTTAGGGGCATTACCCCCAACTTGCCTCTAAGATATTCATAAGTATCCTTGGGCAATGGTTTGGTGAAGATATCTACAATTTTTTCCTTTGTGTGAATGTACTCCATCTTCACTTGTTTGTCTTCCACCAATTCTTTGACATAGTGATACTTGATTGCAATATGTTTGGTTTTCACATGCAATACTAAATTCTTGGATATGTTTATAGCACTTGTATTATCACAATATAGTATCAAAGGTTTGGTTACCTCTTCTTTCATTCCTTTCAATGGATGTTTGAGCCACACAATGTTTGTGCAATTTACTGCTGTTGCCACATATTCTGCTTCTGTAATGGACTGAGATGTGCATGTTTGTTTCTTGCTAGTCCGAGTAACTAGCCTTTTACCTAAGAATAATGCTCCTCCACTTGTGCTTTTCCTGTCATCAATGTTGCCTCCCCAATCTGCATTTGTGTATGCATTGAGCTCAAACTTCTCATTCTTTTTTTAGTATAGGCCAAAATCATCAATTCCTTTGAGATACCTCATCATCCTTTTTATTGCCATGAGATAATTTTCTCTAGGATTAGCAAAGAATCTAGCCATTTTTCCAACTGCTAATGCTATGTCTAGTCTGCTATGTACAACATATTATAGTTGTCCAATCATGGATCTGTACATTGTTTGATTGACTTTAGGTAATTCATCATTTTTGGAAAGCTTAAGTCCTATTGCTATTGGTGTGTTGATAGGTTTGGAGTCTTCCAATCCAAACGTTTTGAGTATCTCTTTGATGTATTTTGATTGTGTCACGAATATACCATGTTTTAGTTGATGTACTTGCAATCCAACAAAGAAATTGATTTCTCCAAACATAGACATCTCAAAATCATGTTTCATTTTGTCAGCAAAACTTTTCCAAAGTGCTTCCTTTCCTCCAAAAACTATGTCATCCACAAAGATTTCAGATACAAGGATGTCCTTACCTTCTTCTGATTTGATGTACTTCTTGTTGTTATCATCAATTCTTTCAAATCCTATTTGCACTAGATACTTGTGAAGTCTCTCATACCAAGCTCTAAGGGCTTTCTTTAATCCATATAGAGCCTTATGCAATTTACATACCTTGTTTTTGTTATTGTCATCAACAAATCCTTCTGGTTTCTCTATGTAGACTTCCTCTTCAAGTATACCATTCATAAATGTGGACTTAACATTCATTTGATAGACTTTAAATCCTTTGAAGGCTGCATATGCTAGTAAGGTCCTTGCTCCTTCCATTTTGGCAACTAGAGAAAACGTTTCTCCATAGTTTAGTCCTTCTTCTTGTGCATACCCTTTACAACTAGTCTTGCCTTGTTCCTTGTGATTTCACCATTCTCATCTAACTTGCTTCTAAACACCCACTTGGTTCCAATTACATTCTTGTCAGTTGGTCTTGAGACTAAAGTCCATGTCTTGTTCTTTTCAATTTGTTCTATTTCTTCTTTCATAGCATTGTACCAGTCATCATCTTTTATGGCTTCACTTACTATTTTTGGTTCCATTTTGCTGAGCAGACATGTCTCACTTCTCAGTCTATTCCTTGTCATTGGTCTCGCCTCTTTGTTTCCAATAATTTGATCTGTAGGATGATGTCTTCTTACATACTTTACCAATACTGGTTCTCTCCTTGTTTGCATGTTGTCTCTTTCTAAATCTTCATGGGTTTTTTCATCAGATATTTCTTCATTTCCTTCATGTTGATAGTTCTCAGAATCTGAATGAACATTCTCTGTACTCTGCAGCTTGACTTCTGAATGTGTCTGCTGCTCAGCATTTACTCTCTGTGACTTGGCAGATACTGAATTTTGTTGCTGATTATCATTTTGAATTGCAACTTCACCATTATTAGGTATACCTTCATAGAAGTATACAAAGGTCTTGTATTCTTCTTCTTTCTTGGTGTTCTCAACACTTTGATCTTCTGCAAACTCATCAAATTTCACATTTGTGCTTTCTACTACTTTGTTAGTGTTAATATTCAAGCACTTATAAGCTTTGCTTCTAGTAGAATAACCAAGAAATGTGCCTTCCTCACTGTTTGCATCAAACTTTCCATTTCTAGACTCTTTATGTATATAACATTTTCATCCAAATATTTTGAAATGTTTTACATTAAGAGAATGCCCATACCATAATTCAAAAGGTGTTGCATTTGTACCTTTCTTGACTTGAACTCTGTTGAGTGTGTAGACTGCATTACTTATAGCTTCTCTCCAGTACTTGAATGCAACATTTTTCTCCATCATTAAGGTCCTGGCGCAATCAATAATTGATCTATTCCTTCTTTCTGCTATACCATTCTAAGGTGGAGTCCTGGGTGCTGATGTCTGCCTTTTGATTCCTCTTTCATTACATAATTCTTCAAATTCTCTTGATGTGAATTCACCTCCTCTATCAGATCTGAGAAATTTTAGGCTCTTTCCAGTCTCTTTCTCAACTCTGGCCAAGTACCATTTAAACATTTGGAACGCATCTGATTTTTGTTTCAGGAACATGACTGTCATCATCCTTGTATAGTCATCTACAAATAGCATTATGTATTTGTCCCCTTTGTAGCTTTGCATTTCAATAGGGCCACACAAGTCAGTATGAACTAGCTCTAATACTTCATTAGAAGTAGAAGCCTTGCTTTTGAAAGTTGACTTGGTCATCTTCCCTAGTGGCATTGTTTACACATGGTGTTATCAGGCTTCTTCAACTTTGGTAGACCTTTGACTTTCTTCATTTTGTTGATGCTTATCAGATTGTCAAAATTTACATGACATAGCCTCTTGTGCCATAATCATACATCATCAGTTTGAACAATGAGACAAGAAGCATATTCCATATCTAGGTAGAACAAATTACTCCTAGTCTGATCACCTTTTCCTATTAGAATTCCTTGAGAATCATAGATCTTGGCAACTCTATTTTCAAATTCAACCTTACAACTTGTGTTGCCTAACTGTGAGACACTTAACAAGTTATAATTCAGGCTTTTAAAATAATATGCATTATCACATGATATCTTTTCAATAAGCTTGATACTACCTTTCCCTTTGATCTGACATGGTGCATTGTTACCAAATCTAACACTATTTCCTTCATATTGAGTAAAGGAAATGAACTTAATTTTATCTCCAGTCATGTGATGAGAGCATCCACTATCTATGATCCATTTGTTATTCTTGTTCATGTAGGTTACCAGGGTAGTTGCTTCATCTTCATCTGATTCATCTTTAATAGCCACATAGACTACTTCATCATCATTCTCGTCAGAGTCTTCTTCAACAATGTAGCATCTTTTGCCTTTACCTCTATAGTCCTTGTTGTCCTCTTTCTTGTTCTTGAAGTTGCCTCCATCCTTGTAATTTTTCTTTTGTGTGCATCTGGCTGCAATGTGACCAACTTCATTACAATTGAAACAAATGATTGGCAACTTACCTTTGAATTTGCCTCTTCCTCTATGAAACCTTCTTGCTAGTAATGCCTCCAATTGGTCTACATCATCTTCATCAGTGCTACTGTCACTGGATACATACTTTCCTTTTCCACTCTTTTTCTTTGTTTGCATCTCCTTGTTGTCTTTTATTGTTGTCTTGGCTTTGAATGTGGATTCAAAGTTTTCTGGCTTGTAGTTGTCAAAATTGGATAGCTCAAAGGTAGTGAGTCTTCCAATTATTCCTTCAAATGAAAATGCGTTGCTTGGTACACATCTTAGCCCTTGGATGGCTGATACTCTTATAGCATAGATAGGAAGCAAAGTTCTCAAGTATTTGCTACATACTATTTCTTCTGATAACTGTCCTCCTAGGCTTCTTATGGCACTTACCACTTCTTTCATCCTTGCACCATATTGAGCAACATTCTCTCCTTCTTCCATTTTCATGTCATCAAACTTTCCTCTTAGGCTTTCTCTTTTGGCTCCCTTGACATTATCATCTCCTCCATAGATTCTTGATAATGTTTCCCACATCTGATGTGCAGTACCACATTCTTTGATGTCATCATACTCGACATAGCTTACTGCTGAAGCAATATCTAACATTGCTTGATTGTGCTCCTTATTCTTGCTCATGTCTTCTATTGTGAGGGGTCCTGTAGGGTCTACATGATCAACTGTGATTGAGGTCTGTGCATAGTCACCTATTGATCCAAGGTGCAGCTTCATCAGACTTTGCCATGCAACAAAGTTGTCTTTGTTTAGCTTGGGAACTTCTCTCTTGGACATCTTAATCTTCCTGCTGCTAGTATCTTGAAATAATTCAGCAGTGGGCTCTGATACCAATTGTTAGAATTTTTTAGAATAACTAAGAGGGGGGGTGAATCAGTTATTCAAGGTCCAATAATGTCCAATCCAAATTTTCTAATAAAATAGGGGTGAATCCGAAGTACTATCCTTTTTACTTTCTTATCATGCATGCCATTAAACAATCATGAAAAGTAAACATGCATCACCACATAACACACAGGATTTTGATGACCCAGAAACCCTCTAGGAATAAGAAGGTAAAAATGGGGTGGGGATGACACCCACAAAATAATTGTGCAATTGATTTCAACCACTTCTGATGGTTTGCCCTATTAAAGGCCTACCCTGTTAAAGGCTTTACACATTGTAAAATGTGACCCTGTTAAAGGATTTCTACACCCTGTTAGGAGTGTGCCCTATTAGAGGACTTAAGAAGATTCAACTTAGAATATCACCCTGTTAAAGGATTTACATAGAGCTGTTAGGCCCACCCAAGTCCATGGGATTTATAGTCACCTTCTCAAAAGAATCTTTTATCCCTCTCTAAGGATCTCCTATCCTTCTCCTAAGGATCTCTTATCCTTCTCCTGAGGATCTCTTATCTTTCCCCTGGGGATCTTCTATCCTTTTCCTGAGGCTTATCCACTTAGCTATTAAGCTAACCTAGCAATGTAGGATTTCAATGTTTAATGCAATGGTAAGAAAGTATTAGAAAGGTTTTGACCTAATAAAGATTGCAACTCTAACCTTGCAAATTTTAGATCACTTTTCAATTCTTTTCTTTGCTTGGCTTTTCTTCCTTATAGTGCTGACAGCTTGTCCACCCTTCAAGATCTACCTCCTTGAGTTTTTCCACTCATTATGCCAATGCACTCTATGGTCACTTGATCAACTCAAAGTCTTGATGCTCTGTGCTTACTCCGCACTGTGTCCTCCTTTTGACACTTCACACTAGCCTTCTCTTGGCTTCTTCACACGACCACTCTTGTGACCAACTCCCTCTCACACACGGACTTGATCTCTGACCTGTAACTCCTTATAAAGAAATTATGTTCTTCATTTCCCACTCAAAACTTCTCGCTCATCAATTTGATTTAATCTTGAGAAAACAATATTGTTTTCCCTCGAAATTGTTTCTTCCAAAAATTTCATGATAAATCCATCAACATTCACCTTGAATTGGTTTGCATGGTTTACATAAAATTCTGTGACATCTATCCATCATCCTTATCATCCAAATAATTCATAAAGTTCAATGTAACAAACTTATTGTTACTGATCTGGTGAATCTTTTTTCTTAAAAAATAATGCAAGAACTCGACACCATTGGTTTATTGATGCTCGGTACCTGAAGTCTTTTCCTGAGTTACTTGGCACTTGAACAATTACTCGGCCCCTAAAGGATTGGTCAGCATACACTGAAGTTGAACTTGCTCGGCTTCAATTAAGAATTTGCTTGGCTCTAACTAGCTTTCTCGGCTCTCTCTAATGAACTTAGTTAGGCTTTACAAATGACTTAGTTAAACCTTACATCTTTAATGTATCTCAGTGTGTCCATCCTTTTAGAGTATGTCATCAATACACTATTTCATCAATGGCTTACCTGATCCTTATACTTCATTACAACATAATAACTTCAACCTTTCTCTAGGTGCACTAGTTACATCTTATTGATTGCCTCCTCCTTGTCACTCAACCAATTGATAGTATTTGGATCACTTAAGCAATTGTCATTCTTGCAAGTAGCAAGTTTGACATCAATGACAAAACAATGATTGAAAACATTCTTTACTAGTTCCATTATTCTTCATTCATGATCTTTTCAATCATTTCCAACAACTTTGTTATTGTTTTAACCCAATTCTTATAAAAAAAATCTCATGGAAATGTCATTGTTGTAGAATCCAAAAATCAAATCATTGATTGAGGTTTAGGTCAGATCATTTTGGAATACTATCCTTTTGATTTTTCTAAAAAAAATATTTGTAGATGGATAAATGGACAATTTAATGACATATTATGATATCTTGTTCCATTTTGACCCATGTGTCATGTAGTTAATGTATTTTGTATATGAATGATGTATGATTCACAACATTTTGTTGGACATCTTTGAAGTATTATTTCACTTGTAATGTATGGATTCCCATGCACTTCAACAATTTGGTCAACATATTGTGATTATCTTGTTCATGAAATGAAAAAATTAATGTGAAATAGTCTTAATTGCTGATCAACTTTTTTGAATTTTTTTTATTGCATTATTGTGATAGATTTGGTCTTGTTGGTAAATAGATTTGTCACTTGAAAAATATGATTTCACCCAATGGAAATGTGTGCGGAAAATTAGCTTCTACAACAATTGGATAGGCTTTTGATATATGACCTTCCTCTGCGTTTTGAGGGATAGCTCCATCATAAGATATAATTTGGATTTTAAAATAAAGATGTATTCAAATTTTGAAAGATATGAAAATGAATGCACCAAACGACTTTCAAGCCTCTTGAAATCAACTTCAATTGCTAACAAGAATGATCAAGAACTACGCTTGAAGGCTAGCATTAGCTTAGTAGTGATTTGATGGTTCACTAACATTTGCACAATATCGTGAAAACATGAATTATAGCAAAAGTCAAGGCCCAAACAATTCAGATTTTGTAGAAAAAAGAAAGCAAAATGTACTTCCCTTTATTTCTTAGCACCAAGAACATAAGAAAATTTGTTGATTACAAGAACAAGAATCATATGCACTTTTCAAAAATTGCATTGTTATCAAAACATAAGTGTCCCCTATTTCCAAATCTAAAAAGTGCCCTATTACATTGACAAAGTCCTCTTTTTATAGGCTCTAGAAAATGGACGAGACTATCCTCCCTACAAATTGCACCATTCGCTCAATTTCAAAAAAAATGAAAACACAATGATTTTTTTTGAATTTTTTAGCATTTGATTTTCATGATATGCATATTTTGTGATCGAAAACAACAAATTTTTTGAGAAAATTTCGTTGTGTTTTTGTGAATCTGAAAACGAACCGTATTTGACTTTTTTGTTTTGTCTTTGGTGCATTTTATCTGGAGATTAGCCAACACCCTAGAAAATAACTACTTAGAAACTACCTCTTTCAGATTTGTAACCACCAAAAAGTTAGAATTCAAGAATTCAAAAGACATATCGAGAAAGATATGTGTACCAATATGCGCCCATATCCCAAATAGATTGAGCTCACCATCTTCAAACTTTTTCAAACTAAAATTGATTGTTAACAAGCCTCTTTCTTTTTAAGATGAAATGTTCATAAGCAGCGCTCCCACAAGGAACATAGATGCTAATGGAAATATATCTCCATGTCATCTGTATAAATATGAGGCAATGGAGCTCTCCATAGTCTTCTCATTGATGACAACTTTCTCTTTAGATCATATCTTCTTATAGTTTTGCCCAACCATTGACGTAGTTTGTAAGCACTCGTGACTTGAACTATCAATTTTTATATTACACCTTAAACAAGAAACAAATAATTCTTTTGTAGATGCAACTTGTCCCTTGTTAAACAATGTGAAGCAATTTGGGTAATTTTGCCTTCGCTTGAAAGCCTTTAGCACATTTTCATAGCAAGCAATTGGAAGAAAAGCCTTTTCATTCATCCACACTCACGTCGTGCTCACAACACATTTGAGGCAAGCGTATTGGAACTTGGAAAGTTTAAAGTCTCTTCACAAAACATGTTATGCATATATCCACAATTATTATATCCCATGCGGTAGCATTGTGTTAGACAAATCCCATGCTTCCTGTATTGGAATGACTAAAGTTTCTCAGTCATTTGGTCAAACAATTGATTGGTACGATTTAACATTCCACATTTTCGTGCAGTTTCTCTCGTGCACGGTTCCAATTTCTTAGACATATATCCAATTGCAGTCGGTATATCCTTGGTTGATATCCTTTTTGCTTCGCTCAATGATTCTGATGAAATCCTTATTGAACCTTCGTATGGAAGATCTTTCCAAAGTGACACTTGAGATAAATTTGAGCCTGTGTCAGTCACTGCATCATATGTTTTAATGAATCGTTTAAAGATATCCAATTGCAGTCTGTATATCCTCTTCATCTGCCCATTCACTATGTATCCTTCTTTTAGTTATGAGTGACTATCATTTCATATATGGTAGTTATTTTGAATTAAAAGTTCTTGAAATCTTAAGGTTAATATTAGGGCAAAATATTAAGGCTAAAATTCAAATCTCAAGTTTAATTTGTTGGAAAGTTAAGGTTTGAGGAGAGAGAGTGAATATAGATTTGGGGAGAGAGTGAAAACACTGATCATTAACTCGTACTTTCCAACTCCAACTCTCTAACCTTAACTTTTCCAAAAAGTTTTGGTTAGGGGAGAGAGAGGTTTTAGTATAGGGAGAGAGGAAAGTTGGTAGAAAGAGAAGGTTTTTGTACAGAGGAAAGATGGCAAAAAGAGAAGGTTTTAGTACGGGGAAGAGGGAAAAGTTTTCACATTTCATTTTACTCTCATTCCCGAGTTAACTTTCTTTTAATTTCTTGGGTAAAAATATCAAGGTAAGAGGGCTTTACAATTATTTGATTGTTTACACATCTTTACATAATAATTAAAAATTATCTATTATATAAGAATTAACTACATACATAAATAAGCTACTATAATCCATTTTTTTATCACTTTTAAAATTGTTTTTTAAATTTAAAATGATTACTATTCACTTGTTATTTTAGAATTATTACGATCCAACTGTTATTTTAGAATTATTACTGTTCAACAATTATATATACAAATCCTTTTCCACACATTTTAATATTTTTAATTCTTAACAATAATTTCATTTCATCAAATAAAATATGAATCTTAAAATTCCCTTTTAGAATAGATATATATCATATTTTATTTTCAGAAATATTTAATAATGTATCATTCATGCTTAATAGGAATTAGGTTTAAATTAAGCAAATATTTTCAAATTATTAGTCATACGGAATCTTTTTGTTTCTTGTTTGAATTTTTAGTGTTTTGGTTTTGGTGTGATCATACTATTATTGCCTCACTACAAGCTCTTGAGTCTCACTTATTTCAGCAATTTGCCACCCAAATGCAGTCCGACATTACCAGTTTGCATCAAAATTATCAGTTTTCGTCAAACTAGCGAAGCATGGTGGATGGATAGTGTCAATCGTTTGTCCTCTTTGTCTGCAACCACACACCAGATCTCTGGTACAACCCAAACGCTTACAACCACAACACAAACTATTGCAAAAAAAATCTCAACCATAGAATAGACTACTACTCAGGTCTGCTCTCAGCAGCTTGCCGATACTCAAAATATCCATCAAACCCTGGCGTCTGTAAAGGATCAAGTTGAGAATGTGATAACAGATAAACTAAGCTCTTTACCACAAAGTAGTTCAGCCCCTGCTCGACCACCTAGCAATTTCCTTAGCTCACGGGCTAACCATCAACGCTTACGCTCTCTTCATACTGGTAAAGCTTTAGTCTTGCATGTACATCCTCCAAAGCCACAAGAGTTTGATCCTGCAACTGGTACATGGAAACATGTCAATATGGTATCGCAAGATCCATATGATCAGTTATATGATTTCAATGAGAATGTACCCCCGTACATAAATTTGGATACTTATGATCCAGTCAAAAATAAAGCAACAATAGATGCACTCAGAACATTGATGGACAACACCATCTATGCTGCAAACATGACACCAGATCAGGCAATAAGAAAAGGTTTGAATGCCTTAACTGGCATTACAAGAAGTGCTTGGGATAGTCTGCCAATAGACTATAAAGATGATTTGATCAATGCTGGTGTTACTACAGTCAGTAGTGCACTCTACCACATGTTTGTTGGTCAGCATGACAATGAACAGCGTGCAACCCTCAAAAAGTTCAAGGAAAATAGAATTTGTGACATGAGCAAGTTAGATGAGTACTGTAGTGATCAATACACAAATTTCTACAGATCAGGCCAGATGAATGACAATGTCTGGATGCATAACACTTTTCTTGATGGCTTCCCTTTGCAATTGCAATCCTACTATAGAGAAAAGATTCTCTTTAGTATAATGAACACGCCAGATATGTCTATAAATGATGTGACATTTTCACAACTCTGTCAGTTCATCAAAGAAATTAACAGTGACTTATGTACAGAGAAGCAAAGCCGGGAAAAGAAAAAGGAAGTTTTGCCATACCTCAAAGCTAGTCTCTGTCATTGCCAATCTACTTCATATGGCTGTGACAAGCATAAGAAAAAGCATAAGTCATACAAGTCCTACAAATCAAATAAGGACTATAGTAGATCTTTTCCTAGAAATAAGAAGTTTAGAAGAAAAAAGGTATTTCTAAGAAAAAAGGAAAAGGTTAGAAAAAAGGATTTAAAACCAGTCTGTTATATCTACAAAGGAGATCACTACGCCAAAAAATGTCCTGATCGCCAGAAGAAAGGAAAGCGTGTCCGCGCCTTGCAATCAGTCAACATGCTCAATGAACCTGTTACAATAGTTTCAGAAGGGTCAGATTCAGATGAACTTTGTATTGAAGATTGTTCCTCAGATAGTGAAGAAGAAATAATGCAAGTAATGCATTTAAGAATATCTGACAAGGAACATGCCTCTGAAGAAGAACCTGAGCAATTCTTCTCTCCAAGTGAAAGAGATACTTCAGAAGTATCATTTTATTGCAATATGTATAATCATTTTGACCGATTCAAAGACCACCATCGGTCTCTTACTCAAATGAACCCCAATTTGTTAAAGTTAACTCTAGAGCAAGAACTTGAAAGAATTCAAGTCAGAAGTAATTAGTTGCTCAAAAGAAAAGAAGATTTCCTCGCTCCTCATCAATTTGAAAAAGTCAAAAAGGAGTTAGCTGCTCTTGAAGACTAGCATAACAAAATCTTGTTACAACAACCAGAAGAAATCTTGCCACTTTATGATGAAGATGCTCTTGGAAATGTATCAGCTCCTCATGGGTACACCCATAACCCACAAGGACAACAAGCCTTTGCTAAAGCATCCAGAAAAGAATGGCTCTCTCAGCGCCTCGCCTTTCTCTATCAGGCTAAAGCTGATGTTCTGAAAGAAATCAGTCAAGTTCAGCACGAACTAAAGGAGTATGAAAGCAGTTTGAGTTCTCTCAGTGCTTTTGACAAACTTCTTCTTGAAGCTGAACAAACAACAGAAGAACCTCCTGCAAAAAACTATGAAGAAGTAGATGTGTCTTATATATAGACACAACTAGAAGATACCGCATCCAAGAAAGCCTTCGATTATCAAAAAGGTATGCATAATCCTTGTCCAACATTTATGCTCTTTGTAAAGCTTTTAGGATTAAAGACATATCAGTTGTGTGCTCTATTAGATTCTGGTGCCGATTGTAATCTGGCCAGAAAAGAAGCTTTTCCTAATGATTGTTGGATTTCAACACAAACCAGTATTCATTCTGTGACTCACTCCAATAATCCCATTCGTTTTCAAGCACACATCCTATTGCAATTTGGTATTCAAAGTTGTATGGTTACCTTTTTACAATTTCCTGTAGAACAATATGACTACATCATAGGCAGCCAAACCCTCCAACAATGGTCTCCCTATACCATTGGACATCAAGGAACCTATATAGATTTTAAGTTTGGTCAGATTCCTCAAATAAATGAATTTCGTGCCTATGCCCCAAAATTATCATTTCCATAGTCTGGTACACCCATTCCTCCCAATTCACGTGTCTGGTTAGCCACGCAATCTCTTTCGACCTGGGGGGATTTAACAGCTATCAAAGCCAATTTTGAAGCCACTGTGTTAACAAAAGATTTGACCAAATATGAATGCCATATGGAATGTGTCCTTCCTCTCAAGAAAGATGAAAATGCCCGTGCGATGGTTCCTAAAAGCAAAGCCAATTATTTCATCCTGTCAAAAGAAGAACAAGCACTTTGTGAAAAAGGATATTACTGAACTCCTTGCAAAAAATATCATTCATCCCAATAAAAGCCCTTTTTCATGCCATGTTATGTATGTCTCCAAGAAGGATGAAAATGGTAATGAACGTGCTGAGAAAAGATTAGTTGTGAATTACAAGCCTTTAAATGTCTGCTTAGAAAATAATAAGCATCCTTTTCCAAGAAAAGATTATATTTGGCAGCATATCCAAGGTTGTAATATTTTTAGCAAGTTTGATCTAACAAAAGGATTTTGGCAAATCTCTGTAAAAAATGAAGAAAGGTACAAAACAACCTTCTCAGTCTGACAAGGCCTGTATGAATGGAATGTTTTTCCATTTGACATCAAGACTGCTCCATCCATATTCCAGAGTCATATGGATAGGATTTTTTCCCCATATTCCAAGTTTATACAACCATACATAGATGACATTCTGATTTTCAGTGAAGATTACACCAGCCATATGAGTCATCTACGTCAGTTTCTTAATATCTGTCAAAGTCATGGTTTGTGCCTCAACCCTACCAAGTTACACTGGTGCACTGAAAGTCTTATCTTTATTGGTACAAGGATTGAGCCTAATGGATGCTTGTATCCACAAAATCATCTGCTTTTTGCAATCAACAAAGTTGAGGTAAAAGACAAGAAGTCTTTGCAATGATTTCTTGGTCTTGTAAATTATATTACAGGTTATTATTAGAAGATCGCAAAAGCCCGAAAAGAGTTAAAAAAGCTCCTCACAAAGAATGCTCTTCCATGGACAGAAAAGAATGATCACATTGTTCAAAAAATTAAAGATCAGTGTCAACATCTCTCACCATTACGCATTCCCGGTTTTGGTAAAAAGATTGTCCAGACAGATGCAAGCAATGAAGCCTGGGGTGCTGTCTTGCTAGAACAAGTTGAATGTGAAGGTAAAATCAAAGAAGAAGTGATCAGATATGAGTCAGGTGCCTTTAAAGGTTCTGAAATTAATTACCATAGTACTCAGAAAGAGTTGTTAGCTGTTATCAATGCTTTTACTAAATTTCAGCTCTTTATTGGAGATAAACCCTTCTTACTCAAAAGTGATTTGCGTCACTTATCTAGTTTCTATAAGACGGAGTCCAAACAAAAGGTTGCTCAAGGTCACCTATTAAGATGGGCATAGTTCCTCGATACCTTTGATTTTGAAACAGAATATGTCAAAGGTGTCAAGAATGTCCTTGCTGACTTTCTCAGTCGTGAAGGATATCATGTCAATGCTCTCATCAAAGAACAGGAATATGATGCATATATCCGCCCAAGAGAAAATCCTATAGCTCAGACACTTTCCAACATTGTTACTGATTTGTATAATAGTATTTATTTTCATCCTAAGTTATCTAACCAACAGGTTCTTCAAGATAAAATTAGAATGAGCATAGAAGAAGATCATGGTCGCATGGCTGAAGATCATCGCAATCAAAATTTGATACGTCTTCCACAAGAGGATCAGTATGTACAAGTCCGATTTGAGCCTCCTGTTCCGGAACTTGCACCAGGACCAGTTCATCAACAACATATAACAATGATAATGGAAAGAAAAGAAACCTATCCTATGGTTTGTAATACTCCCTGGATTCCTGACACCTATTTGCTCACAAAACAGATTTATGATGAACTTAGGCAATATCATTTTGAAGCCAATCGCCAGCTTCTAACAGAATCCTTGATAGCAAAATATCCTTGCCATGAAGCTGACCTTGTAATATTTGCTGCAATAGGCCCCATTCACACATATGCCTCAACCTATGAATGGCCTATAGAGTTTCTTAGTAATACTCAAATTCCAAATCAGCATCATACACAATATCAGTACCGCTCATGGATTGATGATTTTTTCTTAGGCCTCTATCCTCATTCACATAGCTAGCATCCAATAACCACTAATTATGGTTATTTGTTTCATCTTCAGTTTCTCTCCAGAACACTAACTCCAATCTCTAATGGATTTTTTTAAGATTATGGTCCATCTCGTCCTCAACCGAATACAATTGAATTAAGGACATTATTTTCTTTTGTTCAAGACTGAAATCCAATTTGGTTGTTCACACAGTTCTAGACAATTCCAAAAAATCAAATGCCAGACGTTAGGCTTTCCACTACATTTATCTGTATCACTCGATGCATTCTTTGGAAAGAGGACTCCATTGAAGATCGTCTAGAATAGCTAGAGGAAGAATGAAGACCTGCATCACCCAGTACTGAAGATGAAGACTACATGAATTGGGAAACCAGTTCACCTCGCAGTCGTGGGTATTAAACCTATCAAGTGGGGTTGTCACTTGACGAAGACATCTCAACCTTTGTGAACCAATCTGAGACATGGCTGTCAACCATGGTAAAACTGACACCTATCGAGTTAACCTTCTCGATTCAAAAAGATGCTTTGTAATAAAGTGTGTCGGTGTGTTCTCATCCCAAATTACTGTTTACCTCCTTTTCTATAGTGGAGGTCCTGTTTGGGATTCCTTTCTTCCAAAAGTTCTTACCACGCGTACACCTCCTATGGTCGAACTTGAAGCAATTGTAAACTAAGGATAAGTCTCTCCATCTATATAAGGATGAGCTTCCTTTAGTCTTAGGCAGAGGTAAAATAGCTAAGCAATCGTCTGAGTCTAGGTCTAGTCTTAGAAGAGTGTGCTATCTTGTTTAGTTTGAAGAAATCATTTTAGCATAGAGAGTATGCTCTCTTCTCTTTGAGAAGATAAGAAATCAGACTGTCAAGAATTGATTTAGTCCTATTGAATCCTACTGCACATATGAGCGTGTGATGTATATTGTGAATGTTTCATAAGCTTTCAAATATCAATATCAATATATTGCATCTTATTCACAATTCACGGCATCTTATTCTTAATTCAAAACTCTATATAAAAGTTGTCCTCTTTGTTTGCAACCACACACCAAATCTCTGGTACAACCCAAACACTTACAACCACAATGCAAACTATTGCAAAGAAAATCTCAACCATAGAACAGACTACTACTCAGGTCCGATCTCAGTAGTTTGCCGATACTCAAAATATCCATCAAACCTTGACGACTATAAAGGATCAATTTGTACATTGCATTTCACCATACTATTGCAATAAAATGATACTTCTGAAGTATCACTTTCACTTAGAGAGAAGAATTTTTCAGGTTCTTCTTCAGAGGCATGTTCCTTGTCAGATATTCTTAAATGCATTACTTGCATTATTTCTTCTTCAGTATCTGAGGAACAATCTTCAATACAAAGGTCATCTGAATCTGACCCTTCTGAAACTATTGTAATAGGTTCATTGAGCATGTTGACTGATTGCAAGGTGCGGATGCGCTTTTCTTTCTTCTGGCAATCAGGACATTTGTTGGCGTAGTGATCTCCTTTGCAAATATAACAGACTGGTTTAAAATCCTTTTTTCTAACCTTTTCCTTTTTTCTTAGAAATACCTTTTTTCTTCTAAACTTCTTATTTCTAGGAAAAGATCTACTATAGTCCTCATTTGATTTGTAGGACTTGTATGACTTATGCTTTTCCTTATGCTTGTCACAACCATATGAAGTAGATTGGCAATGACAGAGACCAGCTTTGAGGTATGGCAAAACTTCCTTTTTCTTTTTTTGGTTTTGCTTCTCTGTACATAAGTCACTGTGAATTTCTTTGATGAACTGACAGAGTTGTGGAAATGTCACATCATTTATAGAATCTCTAGCGTGTTCATTATACTAAAGAGAATCTTTTCTCTATAGTAGGCTTGCAATTGCAAAGGGAAGCCATCAAGAAAAGTGTTATACATCCAAACATTGTTATTCGTCTGGCCTGATCTGTAGAAATTTGTGTACTGATCACTACAATACTCATCTAACTTGTTCATGTTATAGATTCTATTTTCCTTGAACTTTTTGAGGGCTGCACGACGTTCATTGTCATGCTGACCAACAAACATGCAGTAGAGTGCACTACTGACTGTAGTAACACCAACATTGATCAAATCATCTTTATAGTCTATTGGCAGACTATCCCAGGCACTTCTTGCAATGCTAGTTAAGGCATTCAAACCTTTTCTTATTGCCTGATCTGGTGTCATGTTTGCAGCATAGATGGCCTTGTCCATCTATGTTCTGAGTGCATCTATTGTTGCTTTATTTTTGACTGGATCATAAGTATCCAAATTTATGTATGGGGGTACAGTCTCATTGAAAACATATAATAGATCATATGGATCTTGTGATACCATATTGACATGTTTCCATGTACTAGTTGTAAGATCAAACTCTTGTGGCTTTGGAGGAGGTACATGCAAGACTAAAGCTTTACCAGTATGAAGAGAGCATAAGCACTGATGGTTAGCCTGTGAGTTAGGGAAATATCTAGGTGGTCAAGCAGGGGCTGAACTACTTTGTGGTAAAGAGCTTAGTTTATCTGTTATCACATTCTCAACTTGATCTTTTATAGACGTCAGGGTTTGATGGATATTTTGAGTATTGGCAAGCTGCTGAGAGCGGACTTGAGTAGTAGTCTATTCTATGGTTGAGATTTTCTTTGCAATAGTTTGCGTTGTTGTTGTAAGCATTTGGGCTATACCAGAGATCTGGTGTGTGGTTGTAGACAAAGAGGAGCTGTGAATTGTGAATAAGATGCCGTGAATTGTGAATAAGATGCAATATATTGATATTGATATTCGGAAGCTTATGAAACATTCACACTATACATCACGTGCTCATATGCACAGTAGGACTCAATAGGACTAAATCAATTCTTGATAGTCTGATTTCTAATCTTCTCAAAGAGAAGAGAGCATACTCTCTATGCCAGAATGATTTCTTCAAACTAAACAAGATAGCACACTCTTCTAAGACTAGACCTAGACTCAGACGATTGCTTAGCTATTTTACCTCTGCCTAAGACTGAAGGAAGCTCATCCTTATATAGATGGAGAGACTTATCCTTAGTTTACAATTGCTTCAAGTTCGACCATAGGAGGTGGACGTGTGGTAAGAACTTCTGGAAGAAAGGAATCCCAAACAGGACCTCCACTATAGAAAAGGAGGTAAACAGTAATTTGGGATGAGAAAACACCGACACACTTTATTACAAAGCATCTTTTTGAAGCAAGAAGGTTAACTCGATAGGTGTCAGTTTTACCATGGTTGACAACCATGTCTCAGATTGGTTCACAAAGGTTGAGATGTCTTCGTCAAGTGACAACCCCACTTGATAGGTTTAATACCCACGACTACGAGGTGAACTGGTTTCCCAATTCATGTAGTCTTCATCTTCAGTACTGGGTGATGCAAGTCTTCATTCTTCCTCTAGCTATTCTAGACGATCTTCAATGGAGTCCTCTTTCCAAAGAATGCATCGAGTGACATAGATAAATGTAGTGGAAAGCCTAACGTCTGGCATTTGATTTTTTGGAATTGTCTAGAACTGTGTGAACAACCAAATTGGATTTCAGTCTTGAACAAAAGAAGATAATGTCCTTAATTCAATTGTATCTGGTTGAGGACGAGATGGACCATAATCTTAAAAAAATCCATTAGAGATTGGAGTTGGTGTTCTGGAGAGAAACTAAAGATGAAACAAATAACCATAATTAGTGGTTATTGGATGCTGGCTATGTGAATGAGGATAGAGGCCTAAGAAAAACTCATCAATCCATTAGTGGTACTGATATTGGGTATGATGTTGATTTGGAATGTGAGTATTACTAAGAAACTCTATAGGCCATTCATAGGCTAAGGCATATGTGTCAATGGGGTTTATTGCAGCAGATATTATAGGGTCAACTTCACGGCAAGGATATTTGGCTACCAAGGATTCTGTTAGAAGCTAGCGATTGGCTACAAAATGATATTGCCTAAGGTCATGATAAATCTATTTTGTGAGAAGATAGGTGTCAGGAATCCAAGGAGTATTACAAACCATAGGATAAGTTTCTTTTCTTTCCATTATCATTCTCACATGTTGTTGATGAACTAGTTCTGGTGCAGGTTCAGGAACAGGTGGCTCAAAGCAGACCTGCACATACTGATCCTCTTGTGGAAGACATATAAAATTTTGATTGCGATGATCTTCAGCCATGTGACCATGATCTTCTTCTATGCTCATTCTGATTTGATCTTGATGAACCTGTTGGTTAGACAACTCAGGATGAAAATAAATACTATTATACAAATTAGTAACAATGTCGGGAAGTTTCTGAGCTATAGGATTTTCTCTTGGGCAGATATATGCATCATATTCCTATTCTTCGGTGAGAGCATTGACATGATATCCTTCATGACTGAGAAAGTTAGCAAGGACATTCTTGACACCTTCGACATATTCTGTTTCAAAATCAAAGGTATTGAAGAACTATGCCCATCTTAATAGGCGACCTCAAGCAACCTTGTGTTTGGACTCCTTCTTAAAGAAACTGGATAAGTGACGCAAATCACTTCTGAGTAAGAAGGGTTTATCTCCAATAAAGAGTTGAAATTTAGTAAAAGCATTGATAACAACTAACAACTCTTTATGAGTACTATGGTAATTAAGTTTAGAACCTTTAAAGGCACCTGACTCATATCTGATCACTTCTTCTTTGATTTTACCTTCACGTTCAACTTGTTCTAGCGAGACAGCACCCCAGGCTTCATTGTTTGCATCTGTCTGGACAATCTTTTTACGAGAACTGAGAATGCGTAATGGCAGGAGCTATTGACACTAATCTTTAATCTTTTGAACAATGTGATCATGCTTTTCTATCCATGGCAGAGCATTCTTTCTCAGGAGCTTGTTTAATTCTTTTCGAACTTTTGCGATCTTCTGATAATTACTTGCAATATAATTTACAAGACCAAGAAATCGTTGCAAAGACTTCCTGTCTTTTACCTCAACTTTGTTGATTGCAGAAAGCAGATGATTTTGTGGATACAAGTATCCATTGGGCTCAATCCTTGTACCAATAAAGATAAGACTTTCAGTGCACCAGTGTAACTTGGCAGGGTTGAGGCAAAAACCATGACTTTGACAGATATTAAGAAACTGGTGTAGATGACTCATATGACTAGTGTAATCTTGACTAAAAATCAGAATGTCATCTATGTATGGCTGGATAAACTTGGAATATGGGGAAAAAATCCTATCCATATGACTTTGGAATATGGATGGAGCAGTCTTGATGCCAAATGGCAAAACATTCCATTCATACAGGCCTTGTGGGACTGAGAAGGCTGTTTTATACCTTTCTTCATTTTTTACAAAGATTTGCTAGAATCCTTTTGTTAGATCAAACTTGGTAAAAATATTACAACCTTGAATATGTTGCCAGATATAATCTTTGCTTTGCAACGGATGCTGATTATTTTCTAAGCAGAAATTTAAAGGCTTGTAATTCACAGTTAATCTTTTCTTAGCAAGTTCATTTCCATTTTCATCCTTCTTGGAGACATACATAACATGGCATGAAAAAGGGCTTTTACTAGGATGAATGATATTTTTTTAAGGAGTTCAGTAATATCCTTTTCATAGAGTGCTTGTTCTTCTTTTGACAGGATGAAATAATTGGCTTTTCTTTTAGGAACCATCGCACGAGAATTTTCATCTTTCTTGAGAGGAAGGACACATTCCATATGGCATTCATATTTGGTCAAATCTTTTGTTAACACAGTGGCTTCAAAATCAGCTTTGATAGCTGCTAAATCCTCCCAGGTTGAAAGAGATTGCGTGGCTAACTAGACACGTGAATTGGGAGGAATGGGTTTACCAGACTATGGAAATGATAATTTTGGGGTAGAGGCATGAAATTCATTTATCTGAGGAACCCGACCAAACTGAAAATCTATATAGGTTCCTTGATGTCCAACAATATAGGGAGACCATTGTTGGAGGGTTTGGCTGCCTATGATGCAGTCATACTGTTCTACAGGAAATTGTAGAAAGGTAACCATACAACTTTGAATACCAAATTGCAATGGGATGTGTGCTTGAAAATGAATGGGATTATTGGAGTGAGTCACAGAGTGAATACTGGTTTGTGTTGGAATCCAACAATCATTAGGAAAAGCTTCTTTTCTAGCCAGATTACAATCGGCACCAGAATCTAATAGAGCACACAATTGATATCCCTTTAATCCTGAAAGCTTGACAAAGAGCAGAAATGCTGGACAAGGATTATGCATACCTTTTTGATAACCGGAGGCTTTCTTGGATGCAATATCTTCTAGTTGTGTCTATATATAAGACACATATGCTTCTTCATAGTTTTTTGTAGGAGGTTCTTTTGTTGTTTGTTCAGCCTCAAGAAGAAGTTTGTCAAAAGCACTGAGAGAACTCGAACTACTTTCATACTCTTTTAGTTCATGCTAACTGATTTCTTTCAGAACATCAGCTTTAGCCTGATAGAGAAAGGTGAGGCACTGAGAGAGGCATTCTTTTCTGGATGCTTTAACAAAGGCTTATTGTCCTTGTGGGTTATGGGCATACCCATGAGGAGTTGATACATTTCCAGGAGCATCTTCATCATAAAGTGGCAAGATTTCTTCTTGCTGTTGTAACAGGATTTTGTTAAGATGATCTTCAAGAGTAGCTAACTCCTTTTTGACTTTTTCAAATTGATGAGGAGTGAGGAAATCTTCTTTTCTTTTGAGCAAGTGATTACTTCTGACTTGAATTCTTTCAAGTTCTTGCTCTATTGTTAACTTTAACCAATTGGGGTTCATTTGAGTAAGATACCGATGGTGGTCTATGAATCGGTTAGAACGATTATACATATTGCAATAAAATGATACTTCTGAAGCATCACTTTTACTTGGAGAGAAGAATTGTTCAGGTTCTTCTTTAGAGGCATGTTCCTTGTCAAATATTCTTAAATTCATTACTTGCGTTATTTCTTCTTCACTATTTGGGGAACAATCTTCAATACAAAGGTAATCTGAATCTGACCCTTCTGAAACTATTGTAACAGGTTAATTGAGCATGTTGACTGATTGTAGGGTGCGGACGCGCTTTCCTTTCTTCTGGCGATCAGGACATTTGTTGGCGTAGTGATCTCCTTTGCAGATATAACAGACTGGTTTAAAATCCTTTTTTCTAACCTTTTCCTTTTTTGTTAGAAATACCTTTTTTCTTCTAAACTTCTTATTTGTAGGAAAAGATCTACTATGGTCCTTATTTGATTTGTAGGACTTGTATGACTTATGCTTTTTCTTATGCTTGTCATAGCCATATGAAGTAGATTGGCAATGACAGAGACTAGCTTTGAGGTATCGCAAAACTTTCTTTTTCTTTTTTCAATTTTGCTTCTCTATACATAAGTCACTGTTAATTTCTTTGATGAACTGACAGAGTTGTCAAAATGTCACATCATTTATAGACATCTCTGGCGTGTTCATTATACTAAAGAGAATCTTTTCTCTATAGTAGGATTGCAATTGCAAAGGGAAGCCATCAAGAAAAGTGTTATACATCAAGACATTGTTATTTGTCTGGCCTGATCTATAGAAATTTGTGTACTGATCACTATAGTACTCATCTAACTTGTTCATGTCACAGATTCTATTTTCTTTGAACTTTTTGAGGGCTGCATGCTGTTCATTGTCATGCTGGCCAACAAACATGCAGTAGAGTGCACTACTGACTGTACTAACACCAGCATTGATCAAATAATCTTTATAGTGTGTTTGCAGACTATCCCAGGCACTTCTTGTAATGCTAGTTAAGGAATTCAAACCTTTTCTTATTGCCTAATCTGGTGTCATGTTTGCAACATAGATGGCGTTGTCCATCCATGTTCTGAGTGCATCTATTGTTTCTTTATTTTTGACTGGATCATAAGTATCCAAATTTATGTACGAGGGTACATTCTCATTGAAAACATATAACTGATCATATGGATCTTGCGATACCATATTGACATATTTCCATGTACCAGTTGCAGGATCAAACTCTTGTGGCTTTGGAGGAGGTACATGCAAGACTAAAGCTTTACTAGTATGAAGAGAGCGTAAGCACTGATGGTCAGCTTGTGAGCTATGGAAATTGCTAGGTGGTCGAGCAGTGGTTGAAATACTTTGTGGTAAAGAGCTTAGTTTATCTATTATCACATTCTCAACTTGATCCTTTATAGACGTCAGAGTTTGATGGATATTTTGAGTATCGGCAAGCTGCTAAGAGCGGACCTGAGTAGTAGTCTGTTCTATGGTTGAGATATTCTTTGCAATAGTTTGCGTTGTGGTTGTAAGCATTTGGGCTGTACCAGAGATCTGGTGTGTCGTTGCAAACAAAGAGGACAAATGATTGACACTATCCGTCCACCAGGCTTTGCTAGTTTGATGAAAACTATGATAATTCTGACGCAAACTAGTAATCTCGGACTGCATTTGGGTGACAAATTTCTGAAATAAGTGAGACTCAAGAGCTTGTAGTGAGGCAATAATAGTATAAAAATTAGTATTGGTGCTGGCAATGGCTTGTTGAGTAGCTAATTTCATTTGAACTAACTTTTGCATTTGGTTCTGCTGTACTAACAAGGCTTTCTGAATGCAGAGATTGGCATAGTTAAGCATCTTAATTTGCGTGGGAGTGTCTAGTTGACCAGAGGTGATCACATGCTGAAGCCAGTAGGGATTACTATATTTATCATCAACTGATTGCAACAAGAAGTCATGAAAGGTAGGGGCTTCTGGGGTTTGCAGTTTTTCCTTATCAAATGTGGTCTGTTGACTAGAGAGTAACATTCTAACAAATCTAGGACAAACAATAGAGCAATTTTTACATTGCATTTCACCATTGTCAAGTTCCATAAACTGAGGATGTTCACAGGGAGCTAATAATGGGTTTGACACTATATTGATAGATGAATGCTGTGGAGGTGTAGACGTAACAGAAGGAGTTCTCATAGGAGGCATTGACGGTTGTCGAGACATGTTGGGTACAGAAGATGAACTAGATATATTGGACATACTCCTAGTCAAGTAATGACGTGTAGGAGTTGATGCAGAGGATGAGGGAGCAAACGAGATCCTAGCTTGATTATAATCTTCTTGTACATTGGTTATATTGGTCATAGTTTGAGGACCTTCAAGCTGTCTTAATGCCTTCATATCAACTATCCATTCTATTGGCACTTGGATATCTGATAATTGCAACATTCTAGGTGTAGTGATCTGGGCACCTTTTGCATCTGTCTGCCATAACAGAGAATATCTATTCTGAGATTTGTGTACATGAGGATCCTTTACTACAAGGACTATTGTGTTAAACAAACGGCCATACAAAGAAAACCAAGGGCATGTGTTCTAGATCTAGGCTTCATATTTAAGTACTAAGTTCCAAATTGAAACATTAACACTTTATCTAGATGGTCATCCAAAAACTGACGGCAAAATTAGGGATGACATCAAAAGCAGTTGCACCTGCGGCCATGGGAGCAAAAATACCTCCCATTAACATATCACAGGATCAGTTATGTCTAACATCAAGCAATGTCATCATGATAGTTGTTGGAATACCTTTCCGATACAAGGGTTCAATACTGGCCACTATGCTTCCTATATGCAGGTATTTGTAACATTTCTTTGTCTTTGCTTGCCTGACTAGATTTTGAATATCTTTGCTAGACAAAAGATTTATGAAGCTATGAGGCTCATTTTTTTTCACAACTACTTGAAGTTCTATCAACTTACAGATTGTTTTTGACTTGTAGGCTAACAAACCTAAATCACTATAAATCTTATTCCACTTCTTTACAGGAAATTTAAAACATTCATTAGGAATAGAATAAGCTTCAGATTGTGCAACATCTTCTTCAACATTTATATCTTGAATGGAGTCAAAGACGGAGCTCAAACTTACTAATTCCAATGTTTGATTTGCAGACTGTCAATCAGCTAGATTGGCCATCTCGATCTCTATTCTGTATGTTGGTCGATCAGCTAGATCGACCATCTTTGACTTGTAGGCTAACAAACCTAAATCACTATAAATCTCATTCCACTTCTTTACAGGCAATTTAAAACGTTCATTAGGCATAGAATAAGCTTCAGACTGTACAACATCTTCTTCAACATTTATATCTTGAATGGAGTCAAAGACAGAGCTCAAACTTACTAATTCTGATGTTTGATGTGCAGATTGTCGATCAGCTAGATCAGCCATCTCGATTTCTATTCTGTATGTTGGTTGAAAGTGCTCTACCTTCCTATATATACAGAAGTTGTGAATTGTGAATAAGATGCCATGAATTG
The DNA here is from genome assembly GCA_028749045.1 of Cupressus sempervirens. NCBI lineage: Eukaryota > Viridiplantae > Streptophyta > Pinopsida > Cupressales > Cupressaceae > Cupressus > Cupressus sempervirens. The sequence goes on along the minus strand of CM053787.1, from coordinate 768,097,793 downwards.
CGAATAAGATGCAATATATTGTGAATGATATTTGGAAGCTTATGAAACATTCACAATATACCAACTTTTATACAGAGCTGTGAATTATGAATAAGATGCTGTGAATTGTGAATAAGATTTAATATATTGATATTGATATTCGAAAGCTTATGAAACATTCACAATATACATCACATGCTCATATGCACAGTAGGACTCAATAGGACTAAATTAGTTCTTAACAGTCTAATTTCTTATCTTCTCAAAGAGAAGAGAGCATACTCTCTATGCTAGAATGATTTCTTCAAACTAAACAAGATAGCACACTCTTCTAAGACTAGACCTAGACTCAGACGATTGCTTAGCTATTTTACCTCTGCCTAAGACTGAAGGAAGCTCATCCTTATATAGATGGAGAGACTTATCCTTAGTTTACAATTTCTTCAAGTCCGACCATAGGAGGTGGACGCGTGGAAAGCACTTTTGGCAGAAAGGAATCCCAAACAGGACCTCCACTATGGAAAAGGAGGTGAACAGTAATTTGGGATGAGAACACACCGACACACTTTATTACAAAGCATCTTTTTGAAGCGAGAAGGTTAAGTCGACAGGTGTCAGTTTTACCATGGTTGACAACCATGTCTCAGATTGGTTCACAAAGGTTGAGATGCCTTCGTCAAGTGACAAGCCCACTTGATAGGTTTAATACCCATGACTGTGAGGTGAACTGGTTTTCGAATTCATGTAGTCTTCATCTTCAGTATTGGGTGATGCAGGTCTTCATTCTTCCCCTAGTTGTTCTAGACGATCTTCAATGGAGTCCTCTTTCCAAAGAATGTGTCAAGTGACACAGATAAATGTAGTGGGAAGACTAACGTCTGGTGTTCAATTTTTTGGAATTGTCTAGAACTGTGTGAACAAGAAAACTAGCTTTCGGTCTTGAACAAAAGAAGATAATGTCCTTAATTCAATTGTGTCTGGTTGAGGACGAGATGGACCATAATTTTCAAAAATTCCATTAGAGATTGGAGTTGGTGTTCTGGAGAGAAACTGACAATGAAACAAATAACCATAATTAGTGGTTATTGGATGCTAGCTATGTGAATGAGGATAGAGGCCTAAGAAAAACTCATCAATCCATGAGCGGTACTGATATTGGGTATGATGCTGATTTGGAATGTGAGTATTACTAAGAAACTCTATAGGCCATTCATAGGCTGAGGCATATGTGTCAATGGGGCCTATTGCAATAGAAATTATAGGGTTAGCTTCACAGCAAGGATATTTTTCTATCAAGGATTCTGTTAGAAGCTGGTGATTGGCTGCAAAATGATATTGCCTAAGTTCATCATAAATCTATTTTGTGAGTAGATAGGTGTCAGGAATCCAGGGAGTATTACAAACCATAGGATAGGTTTCTTTTCTTTCCATTATCATTCTCACATGTTGTTGATAAACTGGTTCTGGTGCAGGTTCAAGAACAGGAGGCTCAAAGCAGACTTGCACATACTGATCCTCTTGTGGAAGACGTATCAAATTTTGATTGCGATGATCTTTAGCCATGCGACCACGATCTTCTTCTATGCTCATTCTGATTTGATCTTGATGAACCTATTGGTTAGACAACTCAGGATGAAAATAAATACTATTATACAAATTAGTAACAATGTCAGGAAGTGTCTGAGCTATAGGATTTTATCTTGGGTGGATATATGCATCATATTCCTATTCTTCGGTGAGAGCATTGATATGATATCCTTCACGACTGAGAAAGTCGACAAGGACATTCTTGACACCTTCGACATATTCTGTTTCAAAATCAAAGGTAACAAGGAACTGTGCCCATCTTAATAGGCGACCTCGAGCAACCTTGTGTTTCGACTCCTTCTTGAAGAAACTGGATAAGTGACGCAAATCACTTCTGAGTAAGAAGGGTTTATCTCCAATAAAGAGCTAAAATATAGTAATGGCATTGATAACAACTAACAACTCTTTATGAGTACTATGGTAATTAAGTTTAGAACCTTTAAAGGCACCTGACTCATATCTAACCACTTCTTCTTTGATTTTACCTTCACGTTCAACTTGTTCTAGGAAGACAGCACCCCAGGCTAAATTGCTTGCATGTGTCTAGACAATATTTTTACCAGAACTGGGAATGCATAATGGCAGGAGCTATTGACACTAATCTTTAATCTTTTGAACAATGTGATCATGCTTTTCTATCCATGGCAGAGCATTCTTTCTCAGGAGCTTGTCTAACTCTTTTCGGGCTTCTGCAATCTTCTGATAATAACTTGCAATATAATTTACAAGACCAAGAAATCGTTGCAAAGACTTCTTGTCTTTTACCTCAACTTTGTTGATTGCAAAAAGCAGACGATTTTGTGGATACAAGCGTCCATTGGGCTCAATCCTTGTACCAATAAAGATAAGACTTTCAGTGTACCAGTGTAACTTGGTAGGGTTGAGGCACAAACCATGACTTTGACAGATATTAAGAAACTGACATAGATGACTCATATGACTGGTGTAATCTTGACTATAAATCAGAATGTCATCTATGTATGGCTGGATAAACTTGGAATATGGGGAAAAAATCCTATCCATATGACTCTGGAATACTGATGGAGCAGTCTTGATGCCAAATGGCAAAACATTCCATTCATACAGGCCTTGTGGGACTGAGAAGGCTGTTTTATACCTTTCTTCATTTTTTACAAAGATTTGCTAGAATCCTTTTGTTAGATCAAACTTGGTAGAAATATTACAACCTTGAATATGCTGCCAGATATAATCTTTGCTTTGCAACGGATGCTGATTATTTTCTAAGCAGACATTTAAAGGCTTGTAATTCACAACTAATCTTTTCTCAGCAAGTTCATTACCGTTTTCATCCTTCTTGGAGACATACATAACATGTCATGAAAAAGGGCTTTTACTGGGACGAATGATATTTTTTGCAAGAAGTTTAGTAATATCCTTTTCACAGAGTGCTTGTTCTTCTTTTGATAGGATGAAATAATTGGCTTTGCTTTTAGGAACCATCGCACCGGCATTTTCATCTTTCTTGAGAGGAAGGACACATTCCATATGGTGTTCATATTTGGTCAAATCTTTTGTTAACACAGTGGCTTCAAAATTGGCTTTGATAGTTGCTAAATCCCCTCAGGTCGAAGGAGAATGCATGGCTAACCAGACACGTGAATTGGGAGGAATGGGTGTACCAAACTATGGAAATGATAATTTTGGGGCATAGGCACAAAATTCATTTATCTGAGGAACCCGACCAAACTAAAAATCTATATAGGTTTCTTGATGTCCAACGGTATAGGGAGACCATTGTTGGAGGGTTTGGCTGCCTATGATGTAGTCATATTGTTCTACAGAAAATTGTAGAAAGGTAACCATACAACTTTGAATACCAAATTGCAATGGGATGTGTGCTTGAAAACGAATGGGATTATTGGAGTGAGTCACAGAGTGAATACTGGTTTGTGTTGGAATCCAACAATCATTAGGAAAAGCTTCTTTTCTGGCTAGATTACAATTGGCACCAGAATCTAATAGAGCACACAACTGATATGCCTTTAATCCTGAAAGCTTGACAAAGAGCAAAAATGCTAGACAAGGATTATACATACCTTTTTGATACCCAAAGGCTTGCTTGGATGCGGTATCTTCTGGTTGTGTCTGTATATAAGACGCATCTGCTTCTTCATAGTTTTCTGTAGGATGTTCTTCTTTTGTTTGTTCAGCTTCAAGAAGAAGTTTGTCAAAAGCACTTAGAGAACTCGAACTGCTTTCATACTCCTTTAGTTCATGCTGAACTTGACTGATTTCTTTCAGAACATCAGCTTTAGCCTAATAGAGAAAGGCGAGGTGCTGAGAGAGCCATTCTTTTCTAGATGCTTTAGCAAAAGCTTGTTGTCCTTGTGGGTTATGGGTGTACCCATGAGGAGCTGATGCATTTCCAGGAGCATCTTCATCATAAAGTGGCAAGATTTCTTCTTGCTGTTGTAATAGGATTTTGTTACGCTGATCTTCAAGAGCAGCTAACTCCTTTTTGACTTTTTCAAATTGATGAGGGGTGAGGAAATCTTCTTTTTTTTTGAACAACTGATTACTTTTGACTTGAATTCATTCAAGTTCTTGCTCTGGAGTTAACTTTAACCAATTGGGGTTCATTTGAGTAAGATACCGATGGTGGTCTGTGAATCGGTCAGAACGATTATACATATTGCAATGAAATGATACTTCTAAAGTATCACTTTCACTTGGAGAGAAGAATTATTTAGGTTCTTCTTCAGAGGCATGTTCCTTGTTAGATATTCTTAAATGAATTACTTGCATTATCTCTTCTTCACTATTTGAGGAACAATCTTCAATACAAAGGTCATCTGAATCTGACCCTTCTGAAACTATTGTAACAGGTTCATTGAGCATGTTGACTGATTGCAGGGCGCAAACTGGCTTTCCTTTCTTCTAGCGATCAGGACTTTTGTTGGCGTAGTGATCTCCTTTGCATATATAGTAAACTGGTTTAAAATCCTTTTTTCTAACCTTTTCCTTTTTTCTTAGAAATACCTTTTTTCTTCTAAACTTCTTATTTCTAGGAAAAGATCTACTATAGTCCTCATTTGATTTGTAGGACTTGTATGACTTATGCTTTTTCTTATGCTTGTCACAGCCATATGAATTAGATTGGCAATGACAGAGACCGGCTTTGAGGTATGGAAAAACTTTCTTTTTCTTTTTTCGATTTTTCTTCTCTGTACATAAGTCACTGTTAATTTCTTTGATGAATTGATAGAGTTGTGGAAATGTCACATCATTTATAGACATCTCTGGCATGTTCATTATACTAAAGAGAATCTTTTCTCTATAGTAGGATTGCAATTGCAAAGGGAAGCCATCAAGAAAAGTGTTATACATCCAGACATTGTTATTCGTCTGGCTTGATCTGTAGAAATTTGTGTACTGATCACTACAGTACTCATCTAACTTGCTCATGTCACAGATTCTATTTTTCTTGAACTTTTTGAGGGTTGCATGCTGTTCATTGTCATGCTGACCAACAAACATGCGGTAGAGTGCACTACTGACTATAGTAACACCAACATTGATCAAATCATCTTTATAGTATGTTGGCAGACTATCCCAGGCACTTCTTACAATTCCAGTTAAGGCATTCAAACCTTTTCTTATTGCCTGATCTGGTGTCATGTTTTTAGCATAGATGGCGTTGTCCATCCATGTTTTGAGTGCATCTATTGCTGCTTTATTTTTGACTGGATCATAATTATCCAAATTTATGTATGGGGGTACATTCTCATTGAAAGCATATAACTGATCATATGGATGTTGCCATACCATATTGACATGTTTCCATGTACCAGTTGCAGGATCAAACTCTTGTGGCTTTGGAGGAGGTACATGCAAGACTAAAGCTTTACCACTATGAAGAGAGCGTAAGCACTGATGGTCAACCTGTGAGATAGGGAAATTCCTAGGTGGTCGAGCAGGGGCTGAACTACTTTGTGGTAAAGAGCTTAGTTTATCTGTTATCACAATCTCAACTTGATCCTTTACAGACGTCAGGGTTTGATGGATATTTTGAGTATCGGCAAGTTGCTGAGAGCGGACCTGAGTAGTAGTCTGTTCTATGGTTGAGATTTTCTTTGCAATAGTTTGCATTGTGGTTGTAAGCGTTTGGGCTATACCAGAGATTTGGTGTGTGGTTGCAGACAAAGAGGACAAATGATTGACACTATTTGTCCACCACGCTTCGCTAGTTTGACAAAAAATCTAATAATTCTGATGCAAACTGGTAATGTCGAACTGCATTTGGGTGGAAAATTGCTGAAATAAGTGAGACTCAAGAGCTTGTAGTGAGGCAATAATAGTATGAAAATTAGTATTGGTGCTGGCAGTGGTTTGTTGAGCAGCTAATTCCATTTGAACTAACTTTTGCATTTGGTTCTGCTGTACTAACAAGGCTTTCTGAATGTAGATATTGGCATAGTTAAGCATCTTAATTTGCATGGGAGCGTTTGGTTGACCAGAGGCGATCACATGCTGAGGCTAGCAGGGAATACTATATTTGTCATCAACAGATTGCAACAAGAAGTCATGAAAGGTAGGGATTTTTGGGGTTTGTAGTTTTTCCTTATCAAATGTGGTCTTTTGACCAGAGAGTAACATTCTAACAAATATCTGACGAACAAAAGGGCAATTTGTACATTGCATTTCACCATTGTCAAGTTCCATAAACTGAGGATGTTCACAGGGATCTGATAATGGGTTTGACACTATATTGACAAGTGAATGCTGTGGAGGTGTAGACGTAATAGGAGGAGTTCTCAAAGGAGGCATTGACGGTTGTCGAGACATGTTGGGTACAGAAGATGAACTAGAGATATTGGACACACTCCTAGTCAAGGACTGGCATGCAAGAGTTGACGCAGAGGATGAGGGAGCAAATGAGATCCTAGCTTGATTATAATCTTCTTGTACATTGGCAATATTGGTCATAGTTCGAGGACCTTCAAGCTGTCTTAATGCCTTCATATCAACTATCTATTCTCTTGGCACTTGGATATTTGATAACTACAACATTTTAGGTGCAGTGATCTGGGAACCTTTTGCATCTGTCTGCCATAACAGAGAATATCTATTCTGAGATTTGTCTACATGAGGATCCTTTACTACAGGGACTGTTGTGTTAAAAAAAAGGCCATACAAAGAAAACCAAAGGGCATGCGTTCTAGATCTAAGCTTCATATTTAAGTACTGAGTTCCAAATTGGAACATTAACACTTTATCTAGATGGTCATCCAAAAGACTGATGGCAAAATTAGGGATGACATCAAAGGCAGTTACACCTATGGCCATGGGAGCAGAAATACCTCCCATTAACATATCACAGTATCGGTTATGTCTAACATCAAGCAATTTCATTATGACAGTTGCTAGAATACCTTTCTGATACAAGGGTTCAATACTGGCCACTATGCTTCCTATATGCAGGTATTTGTAACATTTCTTTGTCTTTGCTTGCCTGACTAGATTTTGAATATCTTTGCTAGACAAAAGATTTATGAAGCTATGAGGCTCATTTTTTTTCACAACTACTTGAAGTTCTATCAACTTACAGATTGTTTTTGACTTGTATGCTAACAAACCTAAATCACTATAAATCTCATTCCACTTCTTTAAAGGCAATTTAAAACGTTCATTAGGCATAGAATAAGCTTTAGAATGTGCAACATCTTCTTCAACATTTATATCTTGAATGGAGTCAAAGACGGAGCTCAAACATAGAAATTATGATGTTTGATCTGCAGACTGTCGATCAGCTCGATCGGCCATCTCGATCTCTATTTTGTATGTTGGTCGATCAGCTAGATCGGCCAATTTTGACTTGTAGGCTAACAAACCTAAATCACTATAAATCTCATTCCACTTCTTTATAGGAAATTTAAAATGTTCATTAGGCATAGAATAAGCTTCAGACTATGCAACATCTTCTTCAACATTTATATCTTGAATGGAGTCAAAGACGGAGCTCAAACTTACTAATTCTGATGTTTGATCTACAGACTGTTGATCAGCTGGATCGGCCATCTCGATCTCTATTCTGTATGTTGGTCAAAAGTGCACTACCTTCCTATATATATGAAAGCTGCGAATTGTGAATAAGATGCCATGAATTATGAATAAGCTGCAATATATTTTGAATGATATTCGAAAGCTTCTGAAACATTCACAATATACCAACTTTTATACGGAGCTATGAATTGTGAATAAGATGCAATATATTGATATTGATATTTGGAAGCTTATGAAACATTCACAATATACATCATGCGCTCATATGCACAGTAGGACTCAATAGGACTAAATTAGTTCTTGACAGTCTGATTTTTGATCTTCTCAAATAGAAGAGAGCATACTCTCTATGCTAGAATGATTTCTTCAAACTAAAAAAGATAGCACACTCTTCTAAGACTAGACCTAGACTCAGAGGATTTCTTAGCTATTGTACCTCTACCTAAGATTGACGGAAGCTCATCCTTATATAGATGGAGAGACTTATCTTTAGTTTACAATTGATTCAAGTCCGACCATAGGAGGTGGATGTGTGGAAAGCACTTTTGGGAGAAAGGAATCCAAAATAGGACCTCCACTATGGAAAAGGAGGTGAATAGTAATTTGGGATGAGAACACACCGACACACTTTATTACAAAGCATCTTTTTGAAGCGAGAAGGTTAACTCGATAGGTGTTAGTTTTACCATGGTTGACAGCCATGTCTTAGATTGGTTCACAAAGCTTGAGATGCCTTTGTCAAGTGACAACCCCACTTGATAGGTTTAATACCCATGACTGCGAGGTGAACTGGTTTCCCAATTCATGTAGTCTTTGTCTTCAGTACTGGGTGATGCAGGTCTTTTTTCTTCCTCTAGCTGTTCTAGACGATCTTCAATGGAGTCCTCTTTCCAAAGAATGCGTCGAGTGACATGGATAAATGCAGTGGAAAGGCTAACGTCTGACGTTCAATTTTCTAGAATTATCTGGAACTGTGTGAAGAACCAAATTGGCTTTTGGTCTTGAACAAAAGAAGATAATGTCCTTAATTCAATTGTATCCAGTTGAGGACGAGATGGACCATAATCTTCAAAAATTCCATTAGAGATTGGAGTTGGTGTTCTGGAGAGAAACTGAAGATGAAAAAAATAACCATAATTAGTGGTTATTGGATGTTGGCTATGTGAATGAGGATAAAGGCCTAAGAAAAACTCATCAATCCATGAGCAGTACTAATATTGGGTATGATGCTGATTTGGAATTTGAGTATTATGAAGAAACTCTATAGGCCATTCATAGGCTAAGGCATATGTGTCAATGGGGCCTATTGTAGCAAATATTACAGGGTCAACTTCATGGCAAGGATATTTGGCTATCAAAGATTCTATTAGAAGCTGGCGATTGGCTGCAAAATGATATTGCCTAAGTTCATCATAAATCTATTTTGTGAGCAGATAGGTGTGAGGAATCCAGGGAGTATTACAAACCATAGGATAGGTTTCTTTTCTTTCTATTATCATTCTCACATGTTGTTGATGAACTGGTTCTGGTGTAGGTTCAGGAACAAGAGGCTTAAAGCGGACCTGCACATACTGATCCTCTTATGGATGACATGTCAAATTTTGATTGCAATGATCTTCAGCCATGCGACCACGATCTTCTTCTATGCTCATTCTGATTTGATCTTGATGAACCTGTTAGATAGACAACTCAGGATGAAAGTAAATACTATTATACAAATTAATAACAATTTCAGAAAGTGTCTGAGCTATAGGATTTTCTCTTTGGCGGATATATGCATCATATTCCTATTCTTCGGTGAGAGCATTGACATGATATCCTTCACGACTGAGAAAGTCAGCAAGGGAATTCTTGACACCTTCGACATATTTTGTTTCAAAATCAAAGGTATCAAGGAACTATGCCCATCTTAATAGGCGACCTCGAGCAACCATGTGTTTGGACTCCTTAAATAAACTGGATAATTGACGCAAATCACTTCTGAGTAAGAAGGGTTTATCTCCAATAAAGAGCTGAAATTTAGTAAAAGCATTGATAACAGCTAACAACTCTTTATGAGTACTATGGTGATTAAGTTCAGAACCTTTAAAGGCACCTGAGTCATATCTGACCACTTCTTCTTTGATTTTACCTTCACGTTCAACTTGTTCTAGGAAGACAACACCCCAGGCTTCATTGCTTGCATCTGTCTGGACAATCTTTTTACCAGAACTGGGAATGCGTAATGGCGGGAGCTGTTGACACTGATCTTTAATCTATTGAACAATGTGATCATGCTTTTCTGTCCATGGTGGAGCATTGTTTCTCAGGAGCTTGTTTAACTCTTTTTGGGCTTCTGCGATCTTCTGATAATAACCTGCAATATAATTTACAAGACCAAAAAATCATTGCAAAGACTTCTTGTCTTTTACCTCAACTTTTTTGATTGTAGAAAGCAGATGATTTTGTGGATACAAGCATCCATTGGGCTCAATCCTTGTACCAATAAAGATAAGACTTTCAGTGCACCAGGGTAACTTGGTAGGGTTGAGGCACAAACCATGACTTTGACAGATATTAAGAAACTGACGTAGATGACTCATATGACTGGTGTAATCTTGACTGAAAATCAGAATGTCATCTATGTATGGTTGGATAAACTTGGAATATGAGGAAAAAATCCTATCCATATGACTCTAGAATATGGATGGAGCAGTCTTGATGCCAAATGGAAAACCATTCCATTCATACAGGCCTTGTGGGACTGAGAAGGCTATTTTATACCTTTCTTCATTTTTTATAGAGATTTTCCAGAATACTTTTGTTAGATCAAACTTGCTAAAAATATTACAACCTTGGATATGCTGCCAAATATAATCTTTGCTTGGCACAGGATGCTGATTATTTTCTAAGTAGACATTTAAAGGCTTGTAATTCATAACTAATCTTTTCTCAGCAAGTTCATTACCGTTTTCATCCTTCTTGGAGACATACATAACATGGCATGAAAAAGGGCTTTTACTGGGACGAATGATATTTTTTGCAAGGAGTTCAGTAATATCCTGTTCACAGAGTGCTTGTTCTTCTTTTGATAGGATGAAATAATTGGCTTTGCTTTTAGGAACCATCGCATGGGCATTTTCATCTTTTTTGAGAGGAAGGACACATTCCATATGGCATTCATATTTGGTTAAATATTTTGTTAACATAGTGGCTTCAAAATCGGCTTTGATAGCTGCTAAAAAAGTCTGATAGCTTAGTTGGTTAGAGCACCCGTTTAGTAAGCGGGAGGTCTTGAGTTCAACTCTCAATCAGAGCAGATATTAATTGGAAAAATTTTCAATCTCAATGCATTTAGAGAGAATTCTTTTTACAGTGATCTTTTAAGATTTTGACCCTTTGCACTTCATCACTATCGTAAGGTTCCAAAAATATTAGATAAGACATCTATATTTATTTATGAGATACTTTTTTTCATTTTTCAAAATTAATTTGTTTGCAGTCTGGATACTTTAAATTCTTGGATCTGTAGTTGTGCCCCCACAAAATTATAATCTTCAAAGCCTTATTACTTATAGGACATAAAATGAATCTAATTCGATTGTTTTATAGATAATATGATTTAAACAAATATAGGTTTTGTTTGGTTGTTTCAAGTGAAAAAGAATTTGAAACACAATTTAATGGCCTGGCATTGACAAAAATTTAATGTGAACATGCAAGTTAATACAGAGGGGAAATAAAGCATCAGCCTAGTTTTAAATCAAGGAACTTTCCTAAAGATAATGGGGTTGTAGTCGATTGAAGCCCTGCAAACAATAATAGTAAATTACAATATGAGAGAAATTTATAAAATAATAACAAGGGCTCTGTAGAGCTTTAGTCCCTATCTTGTGTGTGAGGAGAGAGGAAAAAGGAGGGTATGCAAATTTGTTTTTCTGAAAGAAATTTATAAAATAATAACAAGGGTTTCGTAGAGCTCCATTCCCTGCCTTGCCTTGTGTAAGGATAGAGGAATAAATAACATAAGAAAGAGGGTATGCAAATTTTTTTTTCTGAGAGAGATTATTACTTCATACTCAATTCAGTCTCTGGATTAATGCTATTTGAAGCAGAGATGAGAATGAATTCACAGCCAAATCAGAAAAATGGTGAGACCCAATCTGATAATCTAGCCCTATAGACGTGGACGGAAGTTGCCTCTTGTTTTCTCTGAAGGCCTGCATTTGGAGGTGACATTGAATCTTAACAGATATAGAGAGGTCCATGTAAAAGATTTAGACTCAACTATCATCTAATTTTTTCTTGACAAGTGTTCTTCATATTCAGTATGAAATCTATAGGAAGATGAAATTTATAGGCTACATTATAGCTATAGTGGTAATAACATCCTAAAACAAAATATCAAAAAAGGTAGAAATTTAAAAGCTAGCAGTAGTGAAGGTTAAATTTTTACTATTATTTTATAGTTAATAACAAGAAGTATGAAAGAATGGGGGAGAAACCTATTTGGTCCATTTAGCTAGGGGAATACAAATATGGGAGGAATTGTTATTTTGGAATAGAAAATAGGGATACATGTTTCTATTCTTTGTTTGGTTCAGTTGAAATTTGATGGGAGTTCATAGACCCAAAAATTTATGTTTTCTAAAATAAATAAAACTGGAACACCTATTTAAGTGGAATTGCAAAAGCTCATTTTTGGGCCAAAATTGGAATATGTATTCCTATTTTATTCCAATTCACAATTTCGATTTGGTGCACCCAAACGAAGAATTCAAAATTTTAAGAATTTGCATATGCCTATTCCACTCATATTCCCATTGCCAAACGGTTATTTATTGACTTGGATTTAGTTTTGGAATCTACATTTTTTTTTATGACATCGCAATTTCATGACCTTTTAGAGGAGTAAGATTTTTGCAATGATCTATTTTTATAATAGGGCCTATAGTCTATATATATGCAAAAATGTCAGAGTGCAAAGGTCAATGGCTAGAGAGTACTTATTTACTCTTGAAGCTTGCTTCTATTGAAAAAAGAAATTGGTTTTCTTCAAGTGATTAAACTTTCCAGAGGAGGGAGTAATGGACATTACACATGTTTGCACTTGAACAAATCCACTTTAACATTTATAGCAATAGAATAGCATTACTCCACACAACAAATACCCTGAGGTTAGGGGAACAAAATGACTAATCAAAATGTGTAAATAATTTTTTACTAAGAATGAATGTAACAAAAGTAGAATACTTGAGGTAAGCATGAGCAATTGAAACTGAATGCATAGCTAAAGATGCAGCTATCATCATACTCTATTTGACAGAGAAGCTAGATGATACTCTCTTTTCAGAGCAATCGGTTTCTATATTTTCAATGTTTCAAGTTGAGACTCAACTCTAGCACTCTAAAACTTTAAGAACTTTCTACTAGCAAGTTCACCTAGGTATTTGGTGGTTTGAATCTGATTGAAACTTTTAATTGTAGTTTATTTGTCTTGCCAATTAGAAAATTAGAAAATCAAAATTGAAGCTCTTCAATTGAAAGATAACGAGATTGGGAGATACAAATTTGGACAAATCAGTAAATGCATGAAATAGAGCCTTCATTGCTAATAAAATTAGATCAGTATGATCATGATCGGTCTTGTCATTGTAAGGGTTTTTCTTAATCTATCTTTTGGTCCCCTCAAAATAACACATAATTTATCACTTGATTAAAATAAAGTGTATCACAGACTACAAACATAATTAAATGTTATTAAAAATAGTTGACTAGAGTTAGCATGGTATCTATTGGTCAATGTCTAAGAAAAGCTATTAAAAAAAACATTTTCTTTTACTACATACTCAACATTTCACTACTACATTTGGACCCAAATTGCAACGGCCGGCCATCGCCCAAGCAACAATATCAAGAATTGGCTCCTATCAGATGGGCATCAGACATTTGGAGTCTCCATTGTGATGCCAAACTCATCTATCCTAATTGTGATGCCAAAAGTTGTTGCAATTTGGAAGAGTGCAAGGCCAAGAGTTCATCAACACGATGTCGTAATTGTGACAAGCAAGCATCGTAAGTACGACATCTTACATTTTCAAAGGGTCATCTCATGTGCAATAGCATGTGATGTTAGGATAAACCACATACAGAAATAAAAACTACATGCAAATGAAACCAATAACAGAAAATAATAGATCACACAGAAATGAACACAAGGCACCAAGATTTAACGTGGTTCACCCAATCCTTGGGCTACGTCCACCAAACTGCAAGTCCAATATTATTAAAATCTAGTGATTACAACCTGATTACAATGCATAATCCCTTATAGTTCAATATCGCCGCAAGAAGCAATTTCGCATCACAACATAATGAAAATACCTAACCCTAAACCCTTTTATACAAGTTTTTTATGCTGTTTTAGGATTACAACATGTCGGCCACATGTCGGCTGCAACATCAGCCACAACCCAAATTTTTTTCTGGGGCGAGCCCCCACTAATTATGAAGCATGTACAGTACTTTCCTAATCAGTCACCATAATCTAACAATCTCCCACTTGGGGATTGATCATGCTCCACACTAAACAACATGTGACAGTAGTGTCATGGGTTCCATAGAAATCTATTGGATTTATCCATCACAATGGAGATGGGTACGCAATGACAGTGTTGTTGGTGCAATGACGTTCTGTCAAATCAAGCCTTTGCAATTATGATGATATATTTAATTTTTTTTTTAAATGAGATTGGGAAAGTGGATGGGCATGGAGGGAGAGTCATGTATTGTACTAGAATAAATTCTTGCGCCCATGGATTCAAATTGGCAGTCATGGCTTTCATGTCAAGTCCTTAATAAACTAATGTTGCACACAAAATATCTGTTGAATCCATGGCTTCCTACATGTAGAAATAATCATGACATTGGGCTTCTTATCTACACAAATTATTGTGCCAAGGATGATTTATAATTCTTCCTCTTACATTTCTTGTTCCTCTCAAGTGCTACCTCTATTTCATTAGTGTCTATACATGTTCTTAAGACAGGTTGTTCTTGTGACCTTAGAGGTGTTATTGTTGCTTTGAGGAATGTTGATTTGAGTCATGGCAATGAATTCAATTATAGTGTTGATAAGTCTTCTCTACAAAACCATGTTCATCAGGATCAATGCATCTTAGAGAGTTCATTGGAAATTGGGGTTAATTATGGATTCTAACTTCAAAGATATGTTGCCAAAGCACAAAAGGTCTGCTTTCCTATGTGCAAGCTTGGTGGTGATTGTGTTAACTTAAGGATAGACTGATGATCCTTTAGGAAGAACATGAGATTGACCACGTGTGGATCCCAACCTTTAGCTCAAGGTGATGAGGGATAACAAGTGGCAAAGCTAGATTACCCTAGACAAAGCTTTGTCAAAAGGGATAACCTAAGATGGTTGGCTTTTTTTAAAAATATGACTCTAAGGTGAAGCTTATCCAAGAAGATGTGGAGAAACAAGGGTGTTTAATCATAGAAATCATGCATAGTTGGTAAGGCATAAGCAGGATTAACTCCTGGAGGTTGGCTATAATTTGATGGTGCGCTCTAACCAAGTCTCTTGAAGTGCTTTGTCAGTAGCTTTGTCCTCTACTTTGTGGAGTTTGGCAATTCGTGGGCTTGGTGTTATTTTTTTTCTCTTGGTTGAAAGTTCTTGGTATGCCTGAGATGGCTTGAGTTTAACTTTGTGAAACTTTTGTTTGGGTTTGGGTTGCTCTAACATGAATTCTTGAATCTGCTTGGCTTTGAGAGACCTCAATTATTTTTCTTCAACTTGTTCAACTTCTGGAATAGGCAGTGACTATGCTAAGTGTACCCTAAGCTAGGATTGACCAAGTTTGGCAAACATTCATTCAATAAGTAAAAGACCAAGCAAGAGATAGAAACAACCAGATAGAAGTTTTGATTCTCAGAATGTGATACTTGCGCCAAGGACTGTGTGTGTTCTACAAATGTTTCGATTAGTCACTTCAAGCACATTAAAATCCTAGATGGTTGTCTACAAGGCTAATAGTTTGGTTTAGTTAGGGAGTCCTCAATATACCCAAGGTACGTGAGGCCCAAATCCGTAGATGAAACCAAAAAGATGTCACACCACCGAGAGGAGCGGTAACCCACTTCTCCTCTTTCACTTCTCAAGGGTATAAAGTTCCTTGAGGCTTAGCCTGAGTGACAAAATCTTGATCCCAAGAGAGGTGTCTTTTGATTCACCTCCCAGTTCTTATACTCTGCTAGAATGCGAGAGTTGAGGTCGTCCAAGCGGTGATGAAATCCCCAAGCAGGCCTCCTAAAAAAAAATAAGGTTTTGGATCCTAATCTTATGCACCCAAGATGGCCTCCAAAGACGACAAGGGGAGAGAAGACTTGGATGACCTTGGGCTAAAAAAAAATACGCTTGTTTTTTTACCAATTGAATCTTATGTGTGCTAATCTAGAATTTGCAAGCACTCATGTTTAAGAGACAATGTTCAATTCCAACTTGAAGCGCCAACAAAAGTAAATTGATCGAAGAATGCAAACAAGAAGAAGAGTTAGGGTCAACAAAAGAAAACTCACGCATCCGGAGGCCCTCCATGTCAAGTATCGATTAATTTCCTTTAAAGCATTCAAGAGTTGGTGTGATTTTGTTTTAAGCCCAAAGCAAAGATGTGTGAGACTCGATTTGTCAAGCGCGCGCTCGGAGGCCCTCCACGTCAATAGTTGTTCAATTTTAGTGCCCAAACTTGAAGTGTGATCGATTTAATCTAGAGTTTTGGTCATTAAATTTTTTTGATAAAGTTAAAGCAAATGTTCAAGGACCAAGTGAGTGAGTTAGATTGTGGAACATTTAACACCTTTTTCAAGTAGACCCATCCCCATAAATGGCGTTGAGATTGCAACCAATGGTTGAATTGATGGGTGATTAGAAAAGAGGTGAGTCCAAGGAACTACTCAAATTGATTTTGCAAATTTGTATTTAATTTAACAAAGTTTCTTAAATGTCCAAAAATCAAACTTTACCTAAATTGCATGTGGAAAAGAGATTTGTTTTGTTCAATTTTAGAAGTTCCAAATGAAGTGTTTGATATTGCAATGGTTAATTGATCCTTGGCATTCAAAATTGGATTTGTTGTTTTAATCATGCATTCAAAGAAAATTTGATTTTAATCCATGGCATTCAAGAGTGATTTTAGCAACATGCATTCGAAGACAAGTGGTTAAACATTCAAGTTTTTTCCTTTGAGCATTCAAGATTGAGATTTTGTGTGTTATTTTAAGAACTTTGAAGTGCTTTGTTTTAACCTTAGATTATTCAAGATTTTTTTGGACTCAAAAGTGAAAATGACTCTTTGGACTTTGGTTTTCATTCAAGATTTTGTGTTCTAGTTTGCATATTTTAAGCCCAAAAATGATATTCTTAGATTGTTTTGATGCATGAAAAACCTAAGAAACATTCAAGATTTTGCAACAAGACATTTGTTTGGAACAAATAACAAAGCTTTTAGGACAATTTTTGGCAACCATTTAGGACTCTCTTAGTTTTCATGAGATTTTTAAAACAACTTTAAAATATTTGCAAATGAGGTTCATTTTATCCTTGATTGATGCTTTGAGTTTGATTTAGATTTTAGTGTGCACTTAGTGTTGATTTTGAACCTTTTGAAATGAAAACTTGAAGTTCTTTTTAAATTCTCAAAAATGAAGTGTTCCTAACTTTGCATGAATGCATCTAAAACCTTGATGTTGCAAGGATGCAAATGATTAGATTGGTTTAGTTTCACTTGTTAATTTTTTTTTTCTTTTTTGCAAATTTTTAATTTTTTAATGGATTTAAGTATGATTTGGGGGTTCATTTTAAGCACTAAAAAGAAGTGTGTATGATTTTGCTTCCTTAAAAAAAAATGGCCAAGATCTCCCACAAGAAGAAGAAGAAGAAGTAGATGGAATAAGAAGAATATAGACAAGAAGAGGAAGAAGAATTCCAAGTTCTTTGTCCACCTATAAGCTTGAAAAATCTGCAAACACTATGAGATATACTATGAGTTCCTTTGTCTTCTTCATGCTCATGTGGACCTACAAAACCAATTTATACAATCCTACCAATCACAAAAACAAGCAAAATTAGCCAAAATCAGCAAATGACATACAAAACTTGACTAAAAAAGCTAATGAAGATGACCCATGTGGGGTCCCACCAGGCGTGCCAAAATGTATATGAGCAATGTTAGTATGCTAATAGAAACCAAATTTAAATAAAGCTTCTACAAATTAAACAAAATTCATAAACTCCAAGATAGACTAAGATGAGCTCTCAATTGAGAATATGAGCCATTAATGGACTCTCTCAATGAGAAGCTCTCTTGTTGAGTGGCTTTGTCTAAATAGATAGGATGTATGCTCAAGATTATGCTTCAAAAATGGCTTCAAATGGAGTTGGAATTTGGGTGTGAGTGTATGGTTTTGATGTAAAATGGCTTCTTAAAATGGCATTATGACTTTACTTCATGGATTGTGTTATTTTGCAAAGGGGAAGGATCCAATTTATAGGCAAGAGGCTTGAGGGATTGAGGGCTAAGATGCAAGGATGGGAAAAAGCTCATGGAGGGCTCAAATTGCATGAGAGGAGAGCACATGGATTGTGCTTCCTTACAGCCAATCAAGGAGTGACACATGTCACATGGTGAGAGGATGGAGGAAAGGGGAAGGATGAGTCAACAAAGGAGGCTCAAGGGATAAAATCTTCATAAAGACCCTCATAATGGCTTGTAAGAGCAATAAAGGGGCTTGGAAGAGTCATTTATGGCCTAGTGGGCTTCATAAAATTTTATGGTTGAGATATTTTGAGGGAGATGAGAGCAATTTCGACTTGGACTTGATTAGGAAGGTTTTAAGCTTGCTTAGGCTTGTGCAAATGATTAGAGGATGGATTAGGATGGTTTAGGATTAGCTTAGGGATAGGCAAGTGGATGGCATTTAATGAGGGTGGGTGAAGGAGGAGATATTTGTTAACTTTGGCTTGGGTTAGTAAGTCATAACCCATTTTTAGGGAATGTGACAAGGTTAGGAGGGGATTAGGATTAGGTTTAAAGACATCTTCTAAAAGAGTCTAGACTTTGGATGAGGATAAAGACATTCTAGAATAGTCTAGAATTTCCTAGGATGAGGATGAAGACTTTCTAGAAGAGTCTAGAACTTCTTAGGATGAGGATAAATTAGATTTTTAGGAAATAAATAAAGTTTTATTTATTTCAAGGGTTTGGGTTGAGGAGATACTTTTTTAATAAACATGAGGATTAATATTTAATCTTAATTAAATATTTTGAGTTGGGATTAGGGGTAGGAAATGATGGGATTAGCCTTTAATCAAAATTAAAGAAGGATTTAGAAGATTTTGGAAGAGGTTAGTGGTCTTAAGGAAATTGGCCAAGTTTTGGGAAAAAAATAAATTTTTAATTTATTTTGGGTTTTTTGGTCAATTTATTAATTAAATAATTAATAAATAAGGAAATAATGTTTAAATAAGATTTAAACATTTTTGGGAGGGATTCCTTAATTAAATATTTTTAATTAAGATAAAGGGATTTAATGACATAAAAATAAATAAATTAATTAAATAATTAATTAATTAATAAATGATGATGTCATTAGGACTTTTTCAGAAAATAAAAATACTTTATTTTCTAAAGGTTTTTAGGTGTCTATAGGTAGAAGTTTGTGCAGGAAGAACAAGAAAGTAGGGGAAGAAGCCTATAGCTAATTGGAAAGTGATGGTGACAATGATCCAAAAAAAAAAATGTACCAGAGGATTATGAGATTTAGATCCATAAGTAGAGGCATAATCTTAGGAAAAAAGATCTTGATGTGGCTACCTATATTGAGGAGTTTCAGAAGTTGGCACTAAGATCAAGGGTGCAAGAAGTAGAGAGTATCAAGGTGGCTAGGTACCTAAATGGCCTTAAATGGCCCATACAAGATGAGTTGAGTTCTTTTAGCCTCACCACTCCTCAGAGTTGTTTTCAAATGGTCAACTTAAAAAATGTCCGAAGAACATGTTTTTGGCCTGTTCTTGTGTGTTTTTTACTTCAAACATTTGTCTGATGACTTTTTTCACCCAAATTTGATGCAATGAAAAGGGTTTCTCAAGAATGTACTTATCTTTCCATAAATGTAATGTCTATAAAATTATGAGTTTAGTAATTAATTATTATTCATTTTCTAATGGATTTATACATAAAGTGTTGATTGATACATTGATTGAAAAACAAATATAAATTTCAAATGGTAAAAAGAAATTGAAATCCAAAAGACGTGTCACATTATATACCTCTTCTACTATAAGGAAAATAAAAGAATGATAAAGTTTTGTAAAGTTTTAAATTAGTTAAGGTGGTCAGACATGAGAGTTTTTTTATTTGAAAAATACTATTGTAGAAAATTCATAATTAATTATTTATTTGGAATAAAAATACTCAAAAATATGTATCACATCTGGGCATGAGTCTACTTCTTATATCTAGAATTTAATTTAAAAATATTATCATTTGATTTTGATTAACATGGTTAGACATATGCCTACTTATTTTTGTCCTGAAAGTTTTGTATGTCATGTCCCCTTTTCAAATAATTTAAAATAATAATCTTTGCTAAGGCAAGTAGGCTCAAAAAGGTGAAGTTTCGGCAAAAGGGGCTAATATTTGAAAATCAATGGACTAATAAATAAAAATTATTATTAGAATATATTTTATTAACCCCTCTTGGTCGTGAGTTAGGGTTATGCCCTCTTTTAAAGGAATTTGGAGGCATTTTGGGCTCATTCCAGAACTTGATTTTTGCTCATTGCTTTGTTGTTCTTCAGAGGCTGCCAAACCTGTGGAGAAGGAGACCCAAGGATGGGAGTTTGTAGGTTTCTAGGAAGGGTAAGGATGGGAGTTTAAAGCTATTCCATGTGCAAGCTCATGCAAAGTTTTCCCTTGTGTTGAACAGTGCAAATTTGAGAGTTTTTGGGTGTGTTTTTTTGTAAGAGTTTGGTGTTTCTGGTTGAGTATTTCATATTAGTTTGGGTTGCTGCTATATTTCAGACATTTATATGTTAAAATAGAGCTAAATATATGTATTTGGTCATGGTTATACTTCTGTGATAGATTATTAGTGTTTTTGTGGTGTTTTCAGACTATTTTGTGTTATTTTCAAGAGCTCGATGAGCATTGTTTTTGTCCTCTGTTTGGAAGCTATTGTGTAAATGCTATACAGATCTAGAAATTTCATTTTGTAGGTTTTTATGTTGTTGAAATTTATGTAAAAATGTCCACTTTCAGATTTATTAATAATATGTGAAGCTGTGAAGTTTTTGGCACTATTTCGGGCGTACCCGATTTGGGTTTTATTGAGAAATTGGTGGATCTTTGAAATATTGGTTGTTTGATTTTAAAAACTTGATTAGAGGCTATAAATATCATATAAAATCAAAAAGGGGACATTTCATTGTACTATTGCATTAACATTCAAAATTTTGACCAATCAATTTTTTCTTTCTTCAGATAAACTGATGCATTTTGATATGAGTTTAAAAGATATTGATGATGATTTGCATGAGAATCTTGTTAGTTATGTGTGGTATGCAAAGAAATATTGGTATGGTGTTGTTGGGTTTATTACAGGTGTGATTAATTCAATAAGATTGGATGAGGATGAGATTTATACTTGGATAGAGATCATTGCAAAGGAGAAATTTCAGCATCAGATACTTGTTCTAGCTATGTGTTGGAAGAAGAGAAAAAAAAATATGTCAACAATGACTACTTCATTTTGTGAATCCATACTCACAAAATTTTTTCTACCATGGGAGTTAGATGTAGGAGCATCATGCATTAGCAAAAAACAAATGTGGAAGATTTGCATGTTGGTTTTCTTGTCGATATTGAGGTGGAAGCTTGTGGTGAAGATGAAGATGGTGGTATATCATTCTTTTGGCATCAAAGTGTGGGACACACTTTTTTATCTACCAGGGGAGTCTGATGCAGGAGCATCTTGCATGGAAAAATTAAATTATTAGAAAAAAAATTTTAAAAAAATAAAATAAAAAATAAAAAATAAAAAAATTGTGGAGGAGAGAGAAAGTGACGAAAATAGAAGGAAAAATAATAAAAAAAGGAAATAGAAAAAAGGAGAAAAGAGGAATTTCTATTTTCAAGGTGCATAGGTGGCATAAAAAGAAAAATAATAAAAATAGTTGTCATTCCATTAATTGCGGTGTGTAGGTGGCATCTTAGAAGTTTGTGGAAAGATCCTTAAATCATGTATTTAATATTTGTTGGGCGCTTAGTTGTATTTGGGTGAGAATTTAATATTTATTTAAAGGTAGTTGTATTTACCTTTTATCCCACATTGGTTGTGTTTGTAATGTCTTGGGTTAGAAGTGCCTATTTAAGCAAGGCTTATTATCATTTGTAATCAAGTTGGAGAAATAGAAGCTCTTCAAGTAGAAGCTCTTTGTATGTAATCTCTTGTAAGGAAGTCCGAGAAATAGAAGTTCTTGAATTGTAAGCTCTTCAAATGTAATCTCTTCTAATGAATTTTCAAGTATTAATGGATGCTTTATGAAGCATTTTGTCATCTCTCTATCTCCATATTGTTGCATTTTTGGTTGTGAGTTGGTATGGGTGGTGTGGCCTATCATCATAAACTAAATTCAATTTCCAATATATTCTTTTCTCACAACTTTTTGATTGAAAGTTCATAACAAGTTTAAAATTGCATGTCAAGTTGGCATAACCCTAATTTGCTGATTTTTCATTGCCACTTAAGGGGGTAGTTTGGTTGACCATGATCCTGTACATATTAGTTTACTTGTATTAATAATTCAAAAATAAAAAATCAAATAGAAAATATATACCTTGAGTACTAGGATCCACATTCGAATTTCCATCTCCATGGTGCTCGGTTGATGTATCAAGATTGGTAAGTTGCAATCCAATATAAATAACTAGTGCATTTATCAATAATATATACATATAAATATAATAAAAGTACTAATAAATCTTAATCCTTCATTTTAATATATATAAATATATTCACTTTAAAGTTTTAAACAAATATATAATCATTGTTTCCTTACTTAAAATAAATATAATGACTTATATTTTTGGAACTTAATATCAAATACAATAGTTGCTAAAGTATTCAATTTGAAATAAAAATCAATTGACTTATTTACCTCATTGATAGATCGAGTAGAACAACCTTGCGCACTCATTGCTCGGAGTCATTCAGCCACAACTATATAGCCTTTTGTGTAGCCTAATTTCTTATCCTCTTCAAAGATTTTTTTAAAAACTCCATGGCCTACATTTTGCTAGGTATAATGAATTGTTTTTGTAATCAATTTCATCAAAGACCAAATTGTTTACAATTTATAAATATTTGCATATAATTTTTCATTTACTTATACTTACAACTCTTGCAATAAGTTTTTAATATCCACCCAAGTCAAGCTTGTGTTGCTCGTGCTTCTGTTTTCTTGCTTCAATTGCCTTTGATGTGTCAAAAAACCTATGTAAAGTTTGAAATATGTTATATCACATTAGTATTAATAGTAATTATTACATAATTTCATTCTTAATATTATGAAATACCTTCTTTCCTTGGGTGGTATCGTTTCTCCATCATCTAATTTTTTTTCTCAGTGGCATCCTTTTAAAGATTCTCCCACTCAATAATGGGAATATAGGAGGGTCGCTCATAACAATGTTTTTTTTTTTTTCATTTGGGTCTTGTAGTTGTACCTAATATACTTCAAAGCTTCATCTGCTTTCTCAAGGAGCCTAGAAGTCTTTGAAAGACATTGGGTCCAAAAAGTGTTGTCATGGCATCAATGAGTTGGTCCTTTAACTCTTTTGTTTGTAAATTCCACCTTTTAAGAAAAGAAAAGAATTATTAGATTCATAAATGAACTGAAACTACCTTTTTAATTTACTTGAAGAAATTGATCAAATCGGGGAAACGTGATCTAGTAATCAAATTGAAACATATGATACCTTGTGCATATGGTCGGCCCAAATATATGCAAACATTCATCATTAAGTTTTTCATAAAATATATTATTCCCTGCAAACTAATAATGTGATTAGTAGTTATTGCAAGAACTACATGAGTGGTTAGTGCATTTGATTATGAGTATAATATTGTATAACAAAAGAAAGGATCAATCTTTAAAGTACTTGGAAATTAGCTGTAAGGCCCCTTCCCTAGTACCCTATTATAAATACTAATAACACAAATATGATTAGATATAGGAACAGTTGGAAGATGAAATGTCATGTTTCTACCTCTTGTGTATAGAATGTGAATTTTATACTATTATCATACATCTTATGATATAACATGAATAAGTAGGTTCTGGGATTTGAGTATGCCATTACGGGCATTTCCCTTACCAATATGAACCTTATATCTTATTGGGACTAATATACATTTTAGGCTTTGTTGTGTTAGGTATCATATTCAAAATTACATTAGGTTGATAAGCTAAGACCTATGGAATAAAGGTTCGAGATGTCATAACTTGGAAATTATGTAGATGGTTTCATGATATAGTATGGGCTATTAGGATAATTGAATTTTGGAAAGATAAATCATCATGCACTTTTGTGAAAATTTCTAATAATCACAAATGAACATTGTTATCAAAATTAGATAAGGGTCTACATGGTAGAACTCAATATGATGTAATGCAATAATCCAATTATTGTGCAAGTAGTATTAGGTGGATATGTTGATATTCACAAGGATAGATTTTATGGCTTAGTAAAATATAATCAATTTATTCTATGTTGGATTCTGAAACTATGTGACATGACTATGCAAACATCCTATTTACCTGACATAATTGGTATATTTTATAATTATCTCATAATGATAACAGGATATTGTTAGCAACCAAATTATATTTAACTAAATCAAAGGATATTAGTTGAGATGTTTACATTTTGATGATTTTGACCTAAAATATGTATTTGGAACTAAATTTCATGTTGGTTGATTTAATAGTATAGATTTAACATTTCATCAATATGATCAGAAATGGATTATGATGTGGTTCAGAATGTTGCTTGGACCATTTGACTAGATAGTAATATTGATATGCAGTTTTTGATATTTTAATGTTTTAGATGCTTTATATGAAAATGATTAGAAAATAAAGTTGATTAGGATAATTGAGTATGTTAATGCAAATCATTCAATATGAAATTTGTCATGCACCTATATACATGCATTTTATATGATTTTTCATTGGGCTACTGATGTTTGATTTTAGTGTGCAAGTAATTGAACCATGGAATTTTATTGGGGAAACAAGGCCCAAACTTATGTGGATACAGTATAGCCAAGAAGAATCTTTGGAAGATTCAAAGCCTCTTTGTGATGTGTTTATTTCATAAATGTAAGTTGCATGTGTGTAATAAATATATATTCATGAATTAATTGTGGACATGCCATTGTGATGTGTAATGTGTTTTAATGTGTCACTTGACACTTGTAAATTGTTTATGTTTTGATGATATATCACCTAGGGTTTTGGTCATGACAACACTTAACCTTAAACTAATTACCTTTTATAAGATTAAGTAAAACCACTTGGAGAAAGGATGGGATGGGTCACCATCAAAGGAAATTCGAATTCAAACTTTACAAGGATTTTGGAGGGTCAATATGGGGTCCCAAAGTGTCATTTTTGTGAAAATAAGCTACCCATATGTTAGCATACCATGTTAGGGGCCTAAATTTGACCATTTCATTGATTAGCTAACCTAGAGGACCCTTTAACCAATGAATTCTTCCACCAATTCAAAATTTGGAGTTGTCACATGAATTTAACCTTTTCTTCACACTTGGTCAAGGTCCTATGTTTAGAAGGGA
Source organism: Cupressus sempervirens (assembly GCA_028749045.1). Classification (NCBI taxonomy): domain Eukaryota; kingdom Viridiplantae; phylum Streptophyta; class Pinopsida; order Cupressales; family Cupressaceae; genus Cupressus; species Cupressus sempervirens. The sequence goes on along the minus strand of CM053787.1, from coordinate 768,072,290 downwards.
CAATAGTGTAAGAGAAAATGAGCTTCATGTTTTGCCAAAAATGGAGATAGTGAGAAGGTTGGAGGTCTTTTTAAGAGAGTTTGGACAAACTAGTGGGTGTTCACCCACTCTCTAAGTTTAGAGACAATAAGGGTTTTGGAAGGAGGAAGACTAAGGAGAAGGGAGCTCTTCATCAACTATCATTGTCTTAGCTTGGACCAAGGTTGGTGCCCATTCCATGACCTTCTTTTGCACTTGCATAATGGTGTTGTGATCTTGTTAAAACTGTTGTTGGAGAAATTAGATTTTGCATTATGTTGAAGTGATTGTAGATTTTGTTGCATTTATTTTCTTTGAATTTCTTTCTTTGTTCTTTTTTTGAGTGTTGATTGTTAATGGGTTTGAAGGCTTCACTCACCCTTGGGAGGGAAGAGATGTCTTGGGCGAAGGGGTTAGTTGGGCTCAACATTGAAGTTGAGAGATTTTCCTCTTGGAGAGGGTTTTGTTGTTCATGGAGTATGGGCTCCATTGAAGTAATATGCCTTGTTTGTTATGGGAGGTATAAGTGTATTGATGTGGTGAAGATGATGTATTTTGATAGCCTTGAAGGGGCATTATGCAATTGTAGATGTATATGTATATATGGAAATGGCATTCTCCTCTTGGAGAGCCCACCTTCACCCATTGTTTCATGATTCTAATGGTGAATCATTGTGTTAAACCTTGGAGGGTAAATGTATTATGATATTGAGTTTTGCATGCATTGTGAAATGTTTGAGTGTAACCCATTTTAGTCTTATTTCCACTACTTGATGGGTGGCTTCTTAGAAGCCTAAGATGGGAGGTGAGCCTCCATGGTTATTGTGGTAATGTTTTGCAAGTTTTGTACCTTTGGAGCCATGAAATAAATTAGGGATTTTCCCTTGCATTGGTGAGAAAAGAGATGTGACAACATGCAGAGTATTTGGAAGGAGCATCGTTCATTCAAGCCATTATGTATTGAGTTGTGATAACAAGGCCTCCATTGTTGTTTGGGTAATGTGTTGTAAAGGAGAACCTTCCTTTACATGTGTATTATTGTGAATATAGTTTTGTGAAAGGAGAAAAGAAATTGGAATATAGACATTGTAGTTGCATTGAAAAAAATAAATCATTTGTATGCATTTAGTTGCATTGAATTAGAAAAAAAAATTGTTCGTCATCATAGCCATACATGAAAGAAGATAGAGAGTTCCATGTAAGAAATAGTCATGACCATTTTTGAATCATAGATGGGAAATATTTTTAATCATGATGGCTCATCTAAAGAATTTTTATATTGTAATTAGTGTAATAAGAAATTTCGTGTAGAGTATCATTATAAGGATTGTTCTAGTAGATGTTATAATGGATCTTGTTCAAAATGTAAACTATAAAACTTATGTACTGTATATCTATATTAGTATGAACAAGTTCTTAAGTTTCAAGCTTAATTACCTATGATTGAAAGTGATTTCAATAGATCTAACAATTGGATATAATCATACACGATGTTAGTATTAACTTGAAAATAAAGATCAAACTAAAGTTGTCACAATACATGTAAGCTTGGAAAATAAGTCAAGTAGCTAATAAAATACAACCCACACATATACAACAAAATTTGGAAATGAGTATTGAACTGTCTGGAATTTGTATGAGTAATGAAGAGAAATAGGTTGTTTTAGTGTCTAGACTAATAAAGACTAATAAAATAATCCTAAGGAATATTCCCTAGAATTTGTCACTCTTAAAATCAAAACAATGTGCACCTAGTAAACATAAAACTTAAAAAGTAAATAAAATGAGCAATATCACGAAGGTCTTCACATGACCCATGAAGAAGACATCTCATACTCAAAAGATACAAACTACCCTAAGTCACCTAGTGATTATCCAATGCCAAGTGACATTAAATTAGTAATTTCCTATATGCCATCCATCTATGCAATGGGGGTGTACACATAGAAAAAAAAAAAGGGTGCAAACTCTATTGGATACACACCTTCACGCATGAGACCAACCCCACCACTCACACCTTCCCTTTACCTCAATTTCCTATGCATATAAAAGGTTGCTCAAGGATGGACGACCCCTACCATCACTTCACATGTGCCCATCAAAAACCAAAGCTGACATGCATACAAAAACCTCAGAGTAAGTAGTTAACGGTTCAAAGAATTGGGAAAATTGTTGTCCGATTATAAAATTGTTTCAATTTGGTTATTTTTGAAAATTACCTCTTTTAAGCTTTAAATTGGTCTTTTCATCTATGAGTTTTTGAAAGATCTTTGTCTTCAATATCTCTGGCTGATTTTCATCTCCACTCAATAGTTCAAATTTTTGCAAATTGAGTTCTGAGTCAAGAGTTGCCACAGGTTAATGGAGAGACCCAAAATAATATTTTCAATACAATTTCAACCATTAACCTTCTAAAAAGTGGTTAATATAAGCTTCTAAAGTTAACCTTTTAAAAAGGTTAATATAAGCCTCCAAAATTAACCTCTGAAAAGAGGTTAAGATGAGCTTAAAATCTTAACTATTAACTCGTCTTCCGAAAACCAAAATGGTTAAGATATACTTACAATCTTAACCATTAACCTGCCAAAAAAAAAGAAAAGGGTTAAGATATGTTCAAAAAATTAAACTTTTAGAAGGTTCAGAATTAAACTTATCTGAATGTAAGCCATTTTATAGTCAGCAACATGGGAGGAGTGAAGCAGTAAATTTTTTGGAAAAATAGCTTCCAAACCCGCGGTCTTTTCTGGCTCTATGCACAATGAGTGGGGAATAGTGCTAAGTAGGTGGGGTTGTAGCTTAATATAACTTTCAATCCATGTGACCAGAATAAAGGGAGATTATGGTAAGAACAACTGGATTTAGACATTAGAGCTGCATGAGGAAAATCCTTCAATAAATATTTTTGAGGATGACGACTTATCTTGTGAGAGTAACTTAAAAGAAAATAATATCATGGAGCTATCCTTGGAGTGTATGAGTAAGTGCTTTGTTCATTCAACTGAAAAGGAAACTGCGGTTGAAATAACAATGGATGTATAGAAACATACAGAGATCTTTAGTATAGTTTATTGAGGGGCTTTTTCTGCCGGTGATCACTAAACCTAGAACCCTGCAACAATGTTCGAGTTTTATATATGCAAAAAGGCCACAAATATGCCTTTTAGAAGATATCGTGGAATAGCTTTAGAAAAATATTGCAAACATAAGGTCTTTGTCCAATATGAAAAATTATCTAATCGATGAGAAGAATCCACTTGCAGTGAAAAATAAATCCCATCTTCGAAAAAGCTTCAGAATGGGACATATAAAATGGTTGTAACAAATACTTGTCTATGAGAAGTTCAAGTCCCAGTTGCTGTTGGCAAAAAAGAAGAATATTGTTCGTGATTTTCTTGACAAAATGCTCAAACAAACATTAACATTGCATGTGACTTGTTCGTCTAATTACCTCAGAGAACTCAAGCTAGCTGCCACTTGAGTTGTGGATCTTGGTGGAGACAAGACTTGGAAAGATGAGCATTTTGTTAACAGAGCCACCTTACTGAATGTCATCGTGCAACATATATCATAATTGATAGAATCATATATTTGAAGGGCACATTTCTTACATGCACAGGTAGCTAAAGTCAATGCATTGGAATTAGTCAATAAAATGTTATCTCTTGGGGATGCAGTAATTGCATGAATCATAATGTTTGTCAACTTTTATCAAACATTTTTAGAGGCATGAATCAAATTATAGACCGGGCACCTAATTGTTTCAATGGAATGTTATGTGATACTCTCACACAATATGTGATAATTGCAAGACAGATGAGAATTTTGGTACTTGTGTCTATCCAAGGGCTGGCCTTTCAATAGATGTCATCATGGAAGAAAAACACATTTCATAGAGATAAACACAATTGGATAGATCATAAACATAAAGTTAGTCTTCAGTGCACTCATACACACCACATGCTCTTGATCTCTTCATGAGAAGGAGGATATGCATTCATCAATAAAGTAATGTTACTTGAATGAATCATTCAAATATCAAAAAGAGATCAACAAATATTAATTATTCAATCTTCCTCTTGGAAGGTGTGAGGTCTAAGTTTCAAGTCATTCTTGGTCAATTTTGTTGAGGTTAATTAACCTCACCCAAATCATGTATTTGAGAGATAGTTATTAACCACAGAAGAGTAGTTATTAACCTCTGTGTCTATATAAGGGCTCTTTTGGGCTTTGTAAATGGATTTTTTGGCTTTGGAAAAAGGGAGCACTATGCTAAAATTTTGATTAGGAGATGATATTTGGAAAGTATGTACAAATTTTATCTTTGTAATTAGAAATTTTGCTTAGGTTCTTGGTGCAAGAAAATAAAGGAACGTGCAATTTGAGTTCTCCTCTTCTAAATCTAAATTGTTAGAAATGTTGATTCTCTTTGTAGTGAGCATTTTCACAGTATGGTGTAGATGTTTATGAATCTGTGGATCAACATTGTGGTAGTAATAGTTTTCAAGCGTAGATCTTGATTGTTGTTATTATCGATTTTAAGTTAGTAGTCTGGGAAAGCCTTGAAGTTATGTGGTGCATTCTTCATCATGAGCTTTCTCACCTTGTAATTTTGATTTCATATTTATTCAAAAAATTTCAAAATTATATCATACAAGGGAGTTGCCCCTCTAAATATAGAGAAAGGCTGCATACCAAGGGCCTATCCTACTGTTGTGAATGGTTTGCCAAATACACTCCATTGGGCTAATTCTATAGTGACAAATCTATTTACCAATAGATTTTTGGCAACTTTGTTGGGGAGACTGAACAAGAAAGATTGGCAGTTGCCTGTAATGAAGCACAATGGTGCTACCGCATGAGAACATTTTTCTAGTTCTCCAACCAAACCTCGACTTCCAAGACACCTAGGAGGATATCATTTTAGACGTGAATACTCTAGCCTGGAGGTTTAGATGAAGTGCACAACAATATCATCAAGTAAATCAAGTTCTTGAAGAAGAAGAAGAGTTCGGGGAAATCTTGCAAAGAGCTCCTATTGGTCAGAATGTTGTAGTCATTGAAAGAATAGTAGTAATTCCAAGAAGGAACAGGCAAAATATTAGTCACATCCAAGGTCAAGTACATAACAATTAGTAAGTCAGTTGATGAAGGCACCTTCCCTTAAATTAAGGTTGGTGACTCTATTTAAAAGATTGAAAAGGTTGGCAACTCTATACAAGGTTCAAATTCAAAACATGGTTTGGTACAAAGGGAAGGTTGAAAGTGAGAGTGATAGCGATAGTGATGAGGAATACTTTTTATACTCAAAGAACTAGATTCCCGATGATCTTCTACAAGTTGAATTCTTAAAGAATTTCTATGGTGATAGGAGGCTAAATCCTAGAATGGTTCATCCTTGCTTGTTGCAAATTTTCCAAAGGATCGAAGAGGATGATGGAAAATATTATGGGTTCCTTTCTCATGATCATGATGATTTATTTGAAAAAGGTTCAACATATAATGATAAAGAAGGCCTTGCTGAAAAAAATGCTTCATCTAAATCAATAATGAAGAATACTAAAAATGTATCTCATGCACCTCTTTCTAAACAAAATCAGATTTTTATTGATCCTAAGCAGGCTAGCTTCTTGAAGAGTTTCTATGGTGGACGGAAACTAGACCTAGAAAATATCCATCTATCCTTGTTTCGAACTTTGTAAAAGATAGAAGAAGAAGATGGTAATGATAATCAGTTTTTCTCTCACAAGCCAAAATCATTTTCAGAAAGAAGTTCCACATGTGAGCATAAGAAAGAACTTGATTTGAAAAGTGATTCATGTGAATCGAAGATTGACAATAGTGGTAAAAAAGGTGCCCCAATACTTGCACCTATTGCTCATCAAAATCATGCTTCCATTGATCCTAATCAAGTTGAATTCTTAAAAAGCTTCTATGGCAATGCATGCCTAGATTTTGACAAAGCACATCCTTCTTTACTTCAAATACTACAAGAACTTGAGAAAGAAGACCCATGCAAGAATTATTTTATTGGTAGTAGAAAATCTCCCGATCCAAATGTTATAAAGGATTCATCTAAATCTTCATGCATGAAAGAAGAGGGGGATCCTATGTCTAATGAAGGAGATGGTCGAGGAATAGAGTCTATAGAAGAAGAAGAGTTTTCCAATGTATCAAGGCATGACTATAAAGATTTCAAAATCGATGAGAAAGTATTCAATCATCTCAATCCTAATGAGAAAGAAAAAGAAATATCAAATATTTCCCAAGGAACTACACAACATATGATTAAAGATGAGGGAAATGTGGATCAAGGTGAATTTCTTACTACTTTTATTCCTACTTGGTGCCTCGATGCTTCAGATGATGACTTCCTTTGTGGAGAAGACCTTCCTATTCATTCACCCATAATCATTAATGATGAGGACTCTATTGCTGAAATTAATTCTTTAGAATATTTTACACAATCTTCTACCACCATTGATGAAGAAATAAGCTCAGGTGAAATCTTGCAAACATATCCATTAACTCTTGAGATTGAAGTCTTTACGTTTAATGATGTTGAGGAGTTTTCAAAAAGTGGAATGATCATCAGAAGAGTAGAAGATCATTTTCAAGAGAAAGATGATGGGTTGTCAAGAAATCCCCTTCAAAGTTACATGCAAGTGGAATATGAAGTTTTCACATTTTGTGAAGATGGTCATCAAGAAAAAATAATGAACCAAGCTTGTGTAAGAATTGATGAATATTTAATGACAAGTACAATGGACATGGAAATTAAATATATTTTTCAAGTAAGAGAAGATGACATATCAAGTTCTCACTTTTCCTCATGCATGAAACCTGAATTTGAAGCATTCAAGTTCACAAGTGGAAACTACAATGAAGAAAACATTGTGATGGTATCTCACACTAGAGAAATGATTGGCCTTGAAGAAATATGTTGTGATCTAATGATTGAAAAATGTGAAGATGAAGGCATATATGATGATGCTCTTTTAAAAAAGTTTCCCTTACATCAATATCAACTGACAATAAATTCTCCAAATTAGATAGACTCATTAGAGAATGTGCGCTCCAAAATAGAAAATATGATTTTTTCTTCTTTGAGCATTGTGATAGGAGAAGAGGAAGAAATACATCATGGGAAGATTCAATATGACAAGGATTCGCATTCATATTGGAGTAATTTCATAGACAATACAAACAAAATCATTCCCATGGAAAAGAAAGAGTGTCTGATCTGTCAGAAATAAGTTCAGGAATTCATGATGACTAATCACTAGAATTTCAAATACAGGGCTTGTCAAATAGAGAAAAAGTTCATAAATGCATTCAAGAACTGGAGAGTCTTATCCTTCAATTCTTTCAAAATAAAGTCATCAATGACATGCAACATGAAGCTAAGTTGATTTCAAAGTCAGATATTTATGATGAGACATACTTGTTTGGATACATTCCTTTATCAAGTGATGTGAAGCATGCTAAGAATCATAGAATTGGAATTCAAAGAGAGAACTTATACTTGAGTCCACAAGAACCTGAAAGTTGCCACATGTTAGCACGCCATGGTATCTATTTTTCCCAGCCAAAAAATGGATTTGCATGATTATACTTTGAGTCACTAGAGGTAGGGAAACCTGCCTTGTATATAGTCTAGTTAGGAATTTTTGTTATGTCTAGTTTTTCTTTCAGTTGTTTGGTTTTTGGTGCTAGTTTCCTCCCTTTTGCAAAGTGACCCCTTAGGTGACTCTATAGCCCCATGGATAAAGCATTGTTCTCATTATTTTGGATTCAATCTTCATCCTTGTTAGTCCTTGTCCCCAGTTAGAGCTAGCTGTTGCCCAGTTATCAAATTGTTTCAATTTGGTTATTTTTGAAAATTACCTCTTTTAAGCTTTAAATTGGTCTTTTAATCTATGAGTTTTTGAAATATATTTTTCTTCAATATCTCTAGCTAATTTTCATCTCCACTCAGCACTTCAAATTTTTGAAAATGGAGTTCTGAGTCAAGAGTTGCCACAAGTTAATGGAGAGACCCGGAATAATATTTTCAATACAATTTTGACCATTAACCTTCTAAAAAGTGGTTAATATAAGTTTCTAAAGTTAACCTTTTAAAAATGTTAATAAAATCCTCCAAAATTAACCTTTGAAAAGAGGTTAAGATGAACTTACAATCTTAACCATTGACTCATCTTCCAAAAACCAAAATTGTTAAGATACGCTTACAATCTTAACCATTAACCTGCCAAGAAAAAAGAAAAGGGTTAAGATATGTTCAAAAAATCAACCTTTTATAAGGTTAAGAATTAAACTTATTTGAATGTAAGCCATTTTACAGTCAGCAACATGAGAGGAGTGAAGGAGTAAATGTCTTGGAAAAATAGCTTCCAAACCTGCGGTCTTTTCTGGCTCTATGCACAATGAGTGGGGAATAGTGCTAAGTAGGTGGGGCTGTAGTTGAAGATAACTTTCAATCCACATGAGAATAATAAAGGGAGATTATGGTAAGCACAATTGGATTTAGAAATTAGAGCTACATGAGGAAAATCCTTCAATAAATATTTCTGAGGATGACGACTTATCTTGTGAGAGTAACTTAAAAGAAAATAATACCATGGAGATATCCTTGGAGTGTATGAGTAAGTGCTCTATTCATTTAGCTAAAAAGGAAACTAGAGCTAAAACAAGTATGGATGTATAGAAACATACAAAGATAGCTTTGGCAGAGTTGATTGAGGGGCTTTGTCTGCCAGTGATCACTAAACCTAGAACCCTGCAACAATGTTTGAGTTTTATATATGCAAAAAGGTCACAAATATTCCTTTTAGAAGATACTGTGGAATAGCTTTAGAAAGATATTGCAAACATAAGGTCTCTATCCAGTATGAAAAATTAGCTAATCGATGAGAAGAATCCGCTTGCAATGAAAAATAAATCCCATCTTCTGAAAAGCTTCAGAATGGGACATATAAAATGGTTGCAACAAATACTTGTTTATGAGAAGTTCAAGTCCTAGTTGCTATTGGCCAAGAAGAAGAATATTGTCCATGATTTGCTGGACTAAATGCTCAAATAGACATTAACATTACATGTGACTTGTTCCTCCAATTACCTCAAAGAACTCAAGCTAGCTGCCACTTTAGTTGTGGATCTTAGTGGAGACAAGACTTGGAAAGATAGGCATTTCATTAATAGAGCCACCTTACTAAATGTCATTGAGCAACATATATCATAATTGATAGCATCATATATTTTAAGGGCACATTTCTTACATGCACAGGTAGGTGAAGTCAATGCATTGGAATTAGTCAATAAAATGCTATCTCTTGGGGATGCAATAATTGCATGAATGACAATGTTTGTTAAATTTTATCAAACATTTGTAGAGGCATGAATCAAATTATAGACTGGGTAACTAATTGTTTCAATGGAATGTTATGTGATACTCTCACACAATATGTGATAATTGCAAGATAGATGAGAATTTTGGTACTTGTGTCTATCCAAGGGTTGGCCTTTCACTAGATGTCATCATGGAAGAAAAACACATTTTGTAAGATAAACACAATTGGAGAGATCATAAACATAAAGGTAGTATTCAGTGCACTCATACACACCACATGCTCTTGATCTCTTCATGAGAAGGAGGATATGCATTCATAAATAAAGTAATGTAACTTGAATGAATCATTCAAATATCAAAAGGATATCAGCAAAAATTAATTATTCAATCTTCCTCTCAGAAGGTGTGAGGTCTAAGTTTCAAGTTATTCTTGGTTAATTTTGTTGAGGTTAATTAACCTCACCCAAATCACGTATTTGAGAGATAGATATTAACCTCATAAGGGTAGTTATTAACCTTTGTGTCTATATAAGGGCTCTTTTGGGCTTTGTAAAGGGACTTTTTGGCTTTGGAAAAAGGGAGCACTATGCTAAAATTTTGATTAGGAGATGATATTTGGAAAGTATGTACAAATTTTATCTTTGTAATTAGAAATTCCACTTAGGTTCTTGGGGCAAGAAAATAAAGGAACGTGCAATTTGAGTTCTCCTCTTCTGAATCTAAATTGTTAGAAATGTTGATTCTCTTTGTAGTGAGCATTCTCATGGTATGGTGTAGATGTTTATGAATCTGTGGATCAGCATTGTGCCAGTAATAGTTTTCAAGCGTAGATCTTGATTGTTGTTATTAGCAGTTTTAAGTTCATAGTTTGAAAAAGCCTCGAAGTCATGTGGTGCATTCGTCATCATGAGCTTTCTCACCTTTTAATTTTGATTTCATATTTATTCAAAAAAATTCAAAATTATATCATATGAGGGATCTGCCCCTCTAAATGCAGAGGAAGGCTGCATAACAAGGGCCTATCCAACTATTGTGAATGGTTTTCCACATACACTCCATTGGGCCAATTCTACAATGACAAATCTGTTTACCAAAAAAAATGTGAGCACTTGGTTGGTCACGTGAACCAAGGTGGAGGAGGAGTGAGTCTTAGGGTGGACCCACAAACCTAGTAAGGAAGTAAGGCTATGATTAGGTAGGCATCGAGTTGTGGAAGGGGACAACGCCTTAGAGCGTAGTTGGATAGGAATTATCACTTGAGAAATGGTGCTTAGGATAAGGGAAAGTTTAGGTGCAGTGCAAGATAGGTTTTAGGGTAGTTAGTAATTAGTAAATATAGATAGGATAGTTAATATTGTATTTTTTTTAGTAGTTTAATTAGTTAGAACTTTGTTAGGTGTTACGAACATTAGTAAGTTGGTTAGTGGGTAATTTGCATGATCAGTATTGGAGTAGAATAGTTCATAGGTTAATTGGATCTTAGTTCATGTGGTATGTGTTGTGGTATAGGGATGTTTAAAATATGGGCATAATGGGTACTAAAATGACAGTTAATTAGAATAAAAAAATTGGAAGTATGTGGTATTATATTTATTATATGTTAGTTGATATGCACTTAGTGGTCTTAGTATTAACTGGATAAAGTAAGTAGTTAATATATGTGTAATGAGAGTAATTATTCAAAGGTGCTACATATATATGTTGAAATATGTATTTTTTTATTGGCAATTAGATTCACCTTGTATGTTGAAAACATAAGCATCGAGTTGGTAGTGAAGGAATTAAGATGTTATTGTAAGGAGCTATAGTAAATAGGAAATGAATATAGTATATAATATTTATGTACATGTAATATTTCTCTTGTAATTATGTCACTCTATAAACCAAAATTAATACATTCAATATATTACTTCATGCATAAAAATTTAGTCTAAGCATCTAATAGTGCCTATATGTCATTTGGTGTACGACAATTTGTGTCATGCAGTATGTAGATTTCACTAGAAGTTAGAGTGACCTTTATGGTTATCATTTTAGTTAGGTAAATATATATATAAGATACATATTAGTGGTTGATTTGTTAATGGGTTATTATTATCTTTAATTCATAGTATGTTAGTTAGTTAGATATCAATCCACATAGTAGGAATAAGTAGTCCTAAAGTGGATTTGATCTTAGAAAATTAATAAATGATATGAGACCTTAGTATTATAAGTAAATGTAACATTCTTGTAGCTCAAAATATTAGTATTCAAAGCATTAATCACATCACTCATGGGAATAATATGGCTACCTATACACTTACCATAAGGATAACATAAGTGGTAACCCTACCCGAGGTGCAGAATTCTAGCCCATGCCTTGTTGTATGCCAGGCCATGATGTTTAGTAATCCCTAATGTACCCTAGCATTGAGGAGTTAAAGGTGGAGTTCCTCCTACCTAATTCATGTTGTTATATCCACTAATCCCTAGCCAATTAGAGAACTTTCCATCAATATAGCTAAGATCAATTTAGTTAAGGTTAGGAAGAATGTTGCAACCTTGTAAGCATAGTAATGTATTCTGAACTCCTAACCTTATGATTACTAATTTTGGCAATGTGTAGTTATGTATATGTTTCATAAGTTTATACTTTTAAAAAAAAATTGTGTTTTTCGTTGAAAATTTGGGCATGACATTGGTGTACTTTTAGGGGAAGACCATATTCATTGCTAATGAGCAATTGATCACAATTCTTTATTGTTCACGTACATCTAACACAAGAACACCTAGGAAGGTTCTCATTGCCTCCTGCATAAAATGAATCCAATATTACAAAATGTCCCCTACGAAATAATAGTTCAAGTGAAATAAACACATGAAAAATGAGAGAGAAATGAGGAATTTGCATACCAATAGGTGGTGCCATCGCATCTATCGCCGAGCTACGTGTTGCCAAACATGCATTCGATAGTGCCTCTTCAGTTATGTTTGTTGTAGCAGGTGACGTAGTGAATAGAGGATCAATGGTAGGAGGTAAAAAATGAGATTGTTAGAGCACAATAAAAAAAGATTGTTAGAGATATTAAAAAAAAATTGTTTGAGCAAAACACAAGTGTAGGATAGAATGACATGCAATGTACTTGAACCACCTAAAGTATCATCCTTTGGGGGATTGCCCCTCAACATCGTCAGTATCCTCCAAAAAATAACACATATGCATTTAATTTATTGATATAAATGAAAGAGTGTACTATAAAGCCCATTATTGAACTTTTCTTATAATTAAAAACTACATTGATACTTACTGTATATGTGTGAACTAGGTGCACCAACTATCATTCTAATTTTGTAATGCAGGAGTCTGAGGTTGAGTTAATGCTAATTGTGATAACCTTTTTCCTATATCATTAATCAATTTTTTCAATGCAAATGCAGTATCATGGGCTAAATCAAAACTAATAATAAATTCAATTAGGTCATTGTGCAGCTCCTTGTCCTTATGGACTACTTTTTCCTTTCCCTTTTCCTTATCAACACTCATTTGTGAGAGTAATATTATTAGCTCTATATTTAAAATCAATCCAAAATAGTAGTGAATAATGAAACATAATTAAAAATATGCATTAACATATTTCTTGTATCTAATTTGTACAAGAACAATGAGTTTTACTTGTTAGGAAGAAGAACCATCATCGTCATGCATATCTTGTGGTTGTTGATCCATACTATAGTCCTACATTTCAAAAAAAAATCATTGATACATGTTAAAACACATGTGTTATTATTCTAAGTTAGCAAAAAAAAAATAAAATTTAATGGTGTGTTGGATTCATTAATTGGAGTTGATTTTAAGTGTGCATAGTACGTACCACCTTACCCATGATAATGGCTTTGTTTGTATCTATGTGATTCAAATTGTAATCAATAAGAAGCTCTTCACCTCCACATATTCATTTTATCACACATACAAATACATGATTTCCCCCGTGCGCCTCAAATATACAATTGGGTTGCTTCTTAGTTGATGTAGGTCATGTATTATTTATAAAACCTGCAATATTCTTTGATGCTTTTGGCCTTTTGACAATGTATGACTTACAATAGATTTATTTTGAAGATTAAGAATTAATTAACTACAATAACATCTCATAATTTATTACCTTTCACTTTCCTAAATATATCATTCCCTACCAAGTACTCCCCTTCAAATTTTTTAATGGATTCGAGATTCCAAATGCAATCTATATGGGTCTTTGTTGCAAGATTGGAAGATATTGAGTAACATACACCATCATCTGGTATGCCATATATCCCTCAATCATAGAACCCTCAGGGCGTTCTCTTTGTAAAACCAAACCCTTCAAAAAATGTAAGCGTGTCTCAACCATCCACATTAACCTAGGCTATACAAGTCCACACAATTCAATCTCCTCAACTTGGTGTATGAGGTAGTGTTCTTGTGCATTTAAAAAGTTGAAGGTAAACACTTTTGCATTTCACACTTTATTGGAGAATTCTTTCTTTCCAATATTTTATATCTTCTTTAGGGCCCATTTGGTTGCAAGAAATGTTGAATGCAAAATTGAACTATGCTAGAATAAGATCTCTTCCAGAATTAGTACATTCCTAAAATAACTTCTGGAATAGCATTTAGAGCTGTTTGGTTGAGTTGGAATAAGAGACGGAAGATGAATCTTCTATGTTTGGTTGCAACGTTGAAATAGGAATTGGAATAAGTATTTATTTGTAATTTTAATAATTTTAATTTTTTTAAAGTTTGATAATCTTTTAAATAAAAAAGATTTTTTATTTATAAAAATTAATTATCTTGATTAAAATTTTAGCATCCATAAAAATTAGCTTTAGGAATGAAAAGCATGCAATAGCCTTTGAAATTTGCAGGACATATTATATTGTGAATTATAATTTTCTTTATAAAATAAAATCTATTGTTTTAAAATTATTTTTTGCATTGTTCATAGTTAGATTCTAATGGTAATTTTTAAAAAATTATATTTTTTATTTTAAAAATTGAAATTATAAATATTGGATAGAATTTTATAATATTTGATTATATTTAATTATAAAAAATATATTAAATCTGATATTAGTCTTCTTTGTAATTTTCTAGAAATCATATATTTAAATCAAACTATATTCAACCATATCAATTAAATAAAAATATATATATATAAATTGTTGAATCATTAGTGCATTTATCATATTTTTTTAAAGAGATGTTTGACATAGGAGTTCCAAAGAAAATCATCTTCTTAAAGAAAACCAAGTTTTTTTTTGAAATGATCATTCAAACTTAAGAAATTTGGAAAATTATGATCCAATTCTAGTCTGGTTATGGTCAAACAAAGAAATAAATCCTCATACGACTTGTAGCTATGCACTTTTTTCCAAATGGTCGGAACAAATAAGTGCAATTATAAGGCAAAGAAGACATTGTAAAAAGTTAATTTCAGCCTTCTGAGCCTTACAACACTTGTAGAGATTTTCCTTCGTCACGCACAGTGTCACACACTATATTTGTTGATTCTACACCACTCACCCAATCAAATAATCCACATCCAACATGTCCCACAATAGGAAATCTTAATTAGTTCTTAGTATAATAATTAACCATTCATTACGCTAACTAAAAATTTTATTCTATTAACAACCCTTTTTTATTTGGGCAACACCAAAATTTATGTCTAAGATTTTTTGGTGTGTTTGAGGTCTTTAACAAACATGGGCATGCAACACATCGACATGTTGGCACATTCATTAAAGCCATAAAGCCTGCAACATCAAAAGTATGTTTGTTATATGAAGATACACACTCAAAAGCATCTAAATTGAACCATCTTCTTGTTAATATTGATATTCAAAACTCTGCACATTAAGAAATATTCATATTACATTGATATTAATGGAAAATCTGATATTAAGATACAAGCATCCAATATTTACAAATATTAATGAAAAATTCAATATTAACAATTAATCTAGATATATATAAGTGTAAATAGCATATATGAAATACATGCAAATTAGTGAAAGATTACCTTGATGACAAGTAATTTTGTTCCTTGAAGCTGTAATCAGAGAACATAAAAACTATTTCCCCACAACAACTCTCCCGTAAAAGTACCATATCAAAATGTAGGCTTTTTCTATTTAATGAGGTTCTAAAACTTACTATAACAAATTATCCTTGTTATACTAATCTGTGAATTCATACCAGAATATTGGAGATTTGTTTACAAATTATCGTAGCTCAAGGCACTCCCAATTCACCTCCTTAGTTGTACTACAATGTGGATCAACCCAACATGGCCCATTTTGAAGCCAAATTTAACCAAGATAATTTAATGCATCTTTCAAGATAAATCTAAGGATCTGAAGAGTATTTTGTTGTGCATTGAAGAGGCCATATGAGAATTAGAAAGCAAATTGGTATCTCAAAAGAAACTCTTCCCAAGTCCCCTTTTATTTTTGTAATAGCCCCATTCGATGGCATTGGCCCTTGACTAAAATTTAGGCCTATAAATGAGACTTGTTGGGTAGATCTAGATAGTAGTACAATTTTGAAGGTGAATTCATTTTCATAACTTGATATCAAGTTATGCAAGCTTGATCATGAAAAAAAATTAATGGTTGTTAAGTGTGTTTGAGCCATAGTCGCAAAAGAATGAGTGACCAACAAAGAAGACCTAGTCTACAACCACTTCTCATCAATTATGGGCTAATAAAGAATGATTCAATGTCTCTACCCTATTAGCGTCACCTTGAGTGGCATTGCACACCAATGCCACATGCCCTTGGTGCATAAATCCTTTGTCAATAATTGATGCCAGAATCATTAGTTGATATTTCCAAAGTCCTGCCCCATATCAAGCAAAGTGTATGCTCAACTATTTTTTAATACTCCCATAGATGAGCTAGTGGATAGTCATGGTGTTTACTAAAATATTTGGCTGACAATATAGAAGATCTAGAGATTGCACTGAATCTTCTTCATTGAATCCAAAGGAAATCAAATGATCGTGTGTGTTGTTACCAAGAAGTGGAAATAACTAGACTTTTTAAAGATACCAATTACTGCTAGGACTATTTCCCAAGTGGCGTAAAATCAGTCATCTACAAAAAATTATTCCTTCAAGAACATCTGCACCAAAAAAAACTTAACCCTATTTTTTAAGATTCCAATTGCTATTGGAACTAATTCCCATGCAGTGCCAAATCATTCATCTGCAGAAAATTATGCCTTTGTGCACATCTACACCAAACAAAACTTACCAACCCCATTTACAGTCGCTGAAGCAATTCAAAGCCAAACATTTGTTCCAACAAGCTACAATCCATACTAGAACCATATGCTTGTGCATGTCAAGGTTAGGTACAGATCATTTACACATAGACATGTTTGAACAACTTCAACAATTAATCCTTTACATTTTCTTGATAAGTAACATATGTAAGATAAATTCTAACATACTCCCATTAGTTTGTGTAATAGTCTAGTACTCCATAATGTGGATTGGCAAGATCTGTATAGAAACATCATTCAGAATTTTCTTATTTATAGAAGCATCATTTAGATTTTTCTTATTTATGACAGCATAATTCATAATTTTCTTCAACAAAAATTCATCTTAAGTTTTACAACAACCATATTGAAAGCTCATAAAGCAAGTAAAATGTATTTAAATTTGATTACAATCATAGAGAACTATCATAAGGCATGCTATAAAGAATCCATATTTAAAGGTGACTAAAATAGTAAAATCAACCAATAAAAATTGGTTGTTAATGTATCTAATCAAAAAAGTTTTAACAATAATAAAACATATGTTGTGTTCTATCTAGACTCTAGAGTCCTCCATACTTAAGTAGTATGTATTTAACTCTCTTTGTGTCACTCATTCTCAAAAATCCTTTTGCTCTTGTAGTTTCAACCAAAAATGTATCATATGCCCTTATAATTGTATCTTCACTAAGCCTAGGAATGGCTCTAAGGGCATCATACATTTTCTCTACAATTGAATCAAAATCATCTTGATCTACTTTGATAATGTAAGGATTTGACATGCCCTCATTGATCTTATTCAAGGATTTAGAAATGGTATCCATCGAGCCAGCCATGCCCGCCTTCTTCTTCTTTCCCTTCCTTGATGAGGGTGGAGGAATTCTTTGTCTGGTAGTTGTCGATGATTGGTTAGATTGGAAAAAGTCATTTTCCATGTATTATCATTAACATCAACTACTATATTAAAGTCCACATCATTATCAAGATTGACAACCTCATCCATTATGTGCCTTCTTTAGTTTCATGAGGTGTGGCAGTTGTAGTGCCTTCTGCAATATCATTGCCCACAATAAAGGCTAACTCATTGTAGTAATGGAATGGCTACCTTTTGTAGACTTTTTCATTTTTGAATTCCTTCCTCTACATGTAAAAATGAATGAAATGGTTATTTTTTTTCAATGTTGGATTTAATGGATAAAATTAGACTTAAATCAAATGAATTTCAAATAGCATTTTACCTTCAACAGTTCATTCCAAACACTGTCTTTAGCATCCATGCATTGTGTAGTTTCATTCCAAGAAAATATGCTTGTGTTTCTCAAATCTTTCATGATTTGAAATCCCATCTTCCAATTTTTGAGTTTATTTTTGAAATTATCACTTCTTAAATTAAGCTTCAATTCGTCATTGAAGCGTCACTCAATGGTAGTCCAAGCTTCTTTTTTGAATCCACCTTCACCTTTTCTACCTAGTTGGACTTTCTCATAGAGCAAGTTAAGGAACTTGTTTTCCATTTCTCTTGACCATACAACCCTATTCAAAGGAGGAACATTTCTAGTTTGCACCTCTCTAGCCATGTTATTGAAGAAAAGCAAAAATCCATCAAGAGTAGAAATTTGATAAGTTCCATAATTTATCATATTATAAATAAGAACAAACAAGAGAAAAGAAAAAAGAAACATCACAATAAACATGACATGTAAATCAAAAGTAGATTAAAACTAATGATACAAAATATTACTCAAAATTCAAGGATACTTATTATAGTCAAAATTTAAGGATACTGATATAAATGACAACAATGGTGTGGAAAGATGGGCCTAAAAGATCTTTAAATCCAAGAAACTGCCCTAACAATCAAATGGATTGATAAAGTTGCACTTAAGGAGTATCCCAGTGAAGTGTTGTATCTTGGAAGGGACTCCACATTGATGACTTGCTATAAGGAAATTTTGATGGAAATAATATGATATGTGGGGTAAAGTCAATATGGTGGAATCTTAGACATGGGGAAAAGCCAATACCACTATTATAGGCCTATTCAGAAAGAAAGTGGAGCAGAAAAGGTATTAAATAGCTTTTACAGTTATTATCTAGGATGGAAATTTAACTAGTGGCAAGAATTATGTGATAAATTTGACCTCCCATGATCTCATTGAAAAAACCAACACAATGATGATAAAGTAGGCTTGTAAGCTTGAGATTTGGTGTCAATACAAGGAAGAGAGAATCTCTCAAGGATAGAAAGTTGGAGCTTCACAGATTGTGTGAATGCAAGGAAGAGATAATCTCTCGACTCAAATGCCACCATGTTTCCACACACAAAAGCCAAATACAATAAAATCCTCATAGATAACCTGTCTTGCTTGATGAAGCCCACTTCCTCAAACAACCCTCCTAGGGAGCCAGTCATGGAGAGCCAATATTAGGTCAAGTATTTGAGATACTCCATTTTTTAGTTAGTCCAAATTTGAATAAAATGTGGAATTGAATCAAAATATGAGAAAGAAAAGAAGTTGGGCAAACATAAGACTAATTATAAGTTTGGTAAGAAGGTTCCAAGTCTATGCTACCAAGCTTCCATACACAAAAGCCAAATACATCTGCAAGATCCTCATAGACAACCATGACACTCTTTAGCTATGTACCAAATAGAATTTGAACATAGAAAATAGATATTGGAACAAAATCCTCTTGCAACTATGGCATACACCTATTGAATCAAGAAAACATCTTTTTCTTGTGGTATCTTCTCTTCCATAAACTACAGTGGTATTTATGGCCTTTATTTGCACTATAACTTCAATCCACTACATAATTTAAATGTAAAACTCATGAGCTACTAAAATAGTTGTATTTTCACTATAATTCCAATTTACTACATATTTCAAATGAAATCTCATGAGCCATATAAATAGTTGGATTCTTTTTAGTCTATACTAACTATGGAAATAATGTAGGCTATTTGGAAATTAAAGAATGAAGACATATTTGACAATAGAGCTAGAAATCTTACCAAGTTTCTTTGAAAACACATAGGTTACTATTTTAAATTTGTGGACCTCTTACTTTTATAAACCATGTGGACCTCTTGAATGAAGGGACTAAGAATGTTAATAGAGGGAGTTGCCTAGGTCATTGAGTAGAGCTAGAAACAAAGCATTCCTTTTCATAAAGCCTTGGCCAAACTCAAGAATAAGTTAAAGGAAATATTAGAAGGAATAGGAAAATCCAATTGCAATTCCAATCCTGAACTATGCTACAACAAAATCAGTGGCTCGATTGAAGGAACCAGTGGTTGGATTGCTTGGTTAAAGAGGTCTCAAAAACAAAGAACAATGAAGTTAAGACCTATCATAGTGTCTTTCTTTATGTAGAAAATAGACATCAATTATATTATAGAAAATAAAATCTAAATCAACTATTGTATTGGATACTCCATTTCTTAGTGGAAAAGATGTATTCATAATTGTAGAGATAGAATTAAAAAATTTCAATAACCTCCAACCACACCACTATACATTGAATCTCTAAATACTTTGTCTAAATTTCATGAAAGTCAATAATGGAAGCAAGAATAAGTGAGCTGAAGCATTGCATGTTGCAATAAGTGTAGGAAGCATTACCTTCTAGAAACTAATGATTGAGACATAATGTATGGTGAGAGATTGTGTAGTGCCTCTCCCATTTGACTTTTGTAAGTCGTCCTGATGGATGCAACCTTGCTGATCTTTTGTTGTGATGGATCATGATTGTGACCCTGAGTGGTCTACACCATTGAGGTGTTTAGATTTATGTTTCTTTATCAGTTTCGTTGATTATGCTTTTGACTGATCTTTGAGATTATGATGTGATTTTTGGTTCACTGAGGTTTGTGTCAGTGGTTACCAGGATCGATGTGGTATCATGAGGTTGTTCTGTGATTACCCTGAGATGTGTGCAGAGATTGCACTGTGTACTTTTTACCATGCTACACTGGACTAGGTTCCTGTAGCAGTGGTTAGTCATGTTTATGACTGTGTTTTCTTATGTGTTTTTAGTGCCTTTTTAATGTAGAGTAATCAATCATTATTAAATACTTAAGTAATTAGAATGGATTGTTCTTGTTGGATTATTTGGTTATGTGCTGCGAACATTTACCTTGTTTTATTTTGATCTGAGAGATGTCTGTTCTTATGTGATGTTTTACATTTGAGATGACCTGAGGGTCAAATGTTACTCTTTGATTCCAGTATCATAGATATTAGACTACTATGCTGTTCAGTTAATCATATTGCATGATGATGCCATTTTGAGATGACAGTGTGTTTTATGATGATATCTGGTTATCTAGTTATCTGGTATTTGGACATACCTCTGATTTCGCTATATGATGAATTTAATGCTATGGTTATTTACTTCATTCCTGCGTTGCTATGCCTTATGTGAACGTGAGTGATGTAAATAGATTATTTTAATATAATTAAATAAATGGTTAAATTAGGTGATTTAATGCATTTATTGCTTCGGCTATGTTATTATATGCAATTGCACTTGATCGTGTTGTTTAGTGTGCAGGATTTATATCCCTGGCAGTGGCACATGGAGTTAGTGATTCAACCATTCATATTTTACCAATGTCGTCCTTGTATGGTCGACGTATCCTTAATTAAATGTTTAATTTAAACCTTTCGATGATTATTAGATCCGAACTCTTTGCATTATGTGATTAGACCAGTAAGCGTGTCTGTGCATTTAGAGCTTTGCTTTGTTGCGAAAGTTGTTCAGGAGATTTATGTGTTTTTGGGTTTTCGAGCTTTTTAATTGTTTTATTTTATATTTCTGGCAACTTTGCCATAGATGAATTCCTATTTATAGGAATAGCCTATTTTCGTTTGGGTCGATTCAGGGTTTAACTAGATTGGCTGGTTAAATGCCCTAATCGATTATTCACCCAAAAAGTGAATAAGTATCCAAAGAGGAATTTAATTTCTCACTTCTCACTTTCAAATTGGAAAGATTGGAGAGTAAAACCCAAAATCCTCTTCATAAGGATTTACTGTTTTGTTCGTTGTGGGAGCTATGGGCATGGGATCGTCGCGAGGTTGGGCTCGTTGGATCTAGCTCGGGGAAACCTTGGATTGCTGCAATTTTCAGCTACTTCTGCGAGATATTTATTTTATGATTCAGATTCTCGTTTTGCCCTTTTGGCTGTGAGGTAGGGCTTTCTCATTTTAATGTTTCTGCTTTTTTTCTGTTTCTATTTTTGGTAGCCATTTGTTTGGAGGCTAAGAACTAGTGTTCCCCTCCGTTTCTGTATGTTAGTTCTACCTTGTTGGGCTGGTATGAACATTTCCCTATTTTTTGGGATGAGGGTTTGGAGTTTTGCGCCGTTATGCTGGCCGTTTTTGCATATGGTGTCCAATTTCATTTATGTTTGGATTTTTGGGGTTTTTGAACCCAAAGGCCAAATGGGTTTTAATTTTGAAGTTTTTCCAAAATTTGGGATTTTTACCTCGTTTTGCGTGTCACCCTGTTTTCTCAGGTTTTCTTGGCACAATGTGGGTCGTGGACTTGGATGATCCATTTGGATATCAGTCAGACCACTTTTGCACTTTTATGTTGCATTGGGATGCATGTTGCATCCGTACTCCTGACATTGTGTTCGGTTGAGTGATTTTATACTTGTTGTTATTATTTCTTTTAGACCTTTGCTTTTGTTCGTGAACGCTAGGATTCGTGTAGAATCCATACTCTCGGATTGAGGCCGGTTGAGTGAGTTCATGATGTTTGGTCTTGTTGCATCATTGGGATTCGTGTAGAATCCATACTCTCGGATTGAGGCCGGTTGAGTGATTTCATGATGTATGATTTTTTTTAGCTTTGGGATTCGTGTAGAATTTGTCCTTCCCATGTTGCTTTCAGTTGGGTGTTTTCTTTGCATTATGTTCTCATTCCTGTCCTTGTGTTATGATCTTTGTGATGGTGGTGCACCACACATGAGTACGTGCGCGTACATTTGTTGGGTGACTTGCGAGGCCCAATCTTCTGTGGATTTGCCGAAAGTTATGATCATTGGGGTTGGGATGGGAGTATGCACGCCCATGTGCACTTGTTGTAGGATGAGCATGGGTAGGGTAGGGTAGCATCTGGAGGGGGCTTCTATCTCGCAGCCCGACGATCATGGTGTCATGGGTTGGCAGAGGAAGCTTTATATAAGTGATAACTAAATAAAATGTGTGATTGTTAATAAAACTTAAGATAAGAAAAATGTGTGAGCACTCGATTAAGTTCAAGGATACAATGTGTGAGCACCCGTTTAAGTTTGAGGACACATGATCTGAGCTTGGGCTTTTTGATGCCAAGTGACTCTCCAGGATGTCAACCCCTACATAGTAGCCTATTGAGTGTCTGACTAGGACCTTTACTCCTTGCATTGTCTTAGGTTCTTGGTTCAGCCATCATACTGTCTGGCGTGAGTGTTGGCCTTGGATGTTGTGCTTTATGTGTGTTTTTGGTTGGATCATTATCTCCATCAGCACGGCGGGTGTGGACCTATAGGTGCCACGTGGTTGGGAGGCGTAGCTACCTTTACCACTGCTAGGGATCGGTGTACAGAGACAATTGTTTGTACTAGTGCAATCGTTGCTGGATGTCTTCACTTGGTACTTCGGGTTCCGGAGTATGCTTTCTTGTGATTTATGCTTTCATTGGGATGCTTGGATATCATGTTTAGATGATGTTAGTTTATTTGTCGCATTCCCTTATCATGATGTTTAGCATATGATTAGATGATGTTATTTGATTTAGTAGTATATCTATTGCTTACTGTTGTTTAGCATGTGATAGGTGATGTTATCTACTGTAGGATTATCTTATGCTTTACTACTAGCATGTTAGATTTCCTTATGCTTATATTGATTGCATGTTTTAGTAGTGATATCCCTACTACGATAGTACCGACGATTTGGTCGGTGGCTTGGGATGTTACGCACGGGGGATGCCTAGGATCCACGGTGGTCTTATGATGCTATTAACGGTTGGGAGGAACCGCATACTTAGTTTGGTTGTTTTGTTCCTGAGATGTATTTCTGTACATTGCGATGATGCTTTTGTTCTCTGCGATGTTTAATTCGGTGTGTTCTTTGCTGCTATAGTTTAGATGGTTTGATGTTCTTCTTTTTGTGTTGTTCTTGCACTCGAGTGTTCATTCCTTGAGCCTTTGTGGATCTGGTACTCCCTGGTGTGGAGGTTCTTTTGTCATTTTTTCACCATTTTTGAGTTCTGGAAGTGTTTTTACTTTCTATGGGCGACATTTATTTAGCATTGTGCGACACTAATAAAGTATAGCACGCCCATAGAAAGAATGTCGTACGATACTATAAAGTGTCACACACATTACTGGAGAAGTGTCGTATGACACTGGAAGAGTGTCACACAACTTTATGAGAAATGTCGTGCGATACTTTTCCAGTATCGCACGCCTTCTTGAGAAGTGTCGCACGCAGTAAGGGTGCAGTGTCGCCCTCCCTTAGTGAAAAGTGTTGCACGATTTTTGCAAAAAACCTGTGCGTGCCATCAGCGGGCACTTTTCTTCGTGATCTGATCTTTTTGAGAGTGGTTTTGGATACCCTTTTGGGCGTTCTTCGAACCTATGTTGTTGCATTTTGAATTAAGGAGGTTAATTTTGAAATTCAGTTTTTGGATTTCTGTTGTAGTCCTTCGGGGTTTAAAATATATCGTTTAAGTATAAGTTGCCTTATACTTAAGATATATTTTAATATATGCGACAAATCGTTTGAGATAGGTTTTAGACCTCTCAGAGATAAGTTATGGATTCTAGAAAATTTCAGGGCTTCAGAAATCCAGACTTAGCCAATTTTCAGGGCTTCAAGATTTCACGCTTAGCCAAATTTTGAGATTCTGCATTTTACCCCAACTTGGTGTTTTGTTGATGAGTGGTCATTTCTTGTGCCCTCATCTTGTTGTGGTGGTTGTTGGCTTTTGTTTGGGTAGTGGCGTTCGGAGATTCGTTGGTTGCCGGTATTGTGTTGACGTCTTCCGTTGCGATCTTTGTTATCCCTGTATGATGTTGTCTTGTGCATTCATACTTGTAAAAAAATTTTATCTTGGCTTGATTTGAATCCTTGTTTCCAAGGATCTCCGGGTGGGGCATTACAGATTGTGGGGTGTGGTTGATACTATATACCATATATTAGATTGAATCAACCTGTTGCACATATTGAAAGTCAAAAAGTAGGGCAATGGAAGTCCATGTTGCTCTACACATCACAAGACATTATTGTGAACATTATTTTGCATATAACAAGTCATATTTTTCAAGGACAAAAAACTAGTTACAAATATTGAAGAAGCATATTTACTATTGTAATCTCTTTTAATCATATACCTTTACACAAGTAATTTATTCATATACTAGATCATTATTTATTCAAAAAATATAAACATACATCAGATTCTTAAATTCAAATCATTCATTCGTCTAGAATTGTCCCAAATATTTCAAGCTATTCAAATACACTCCAACTATCAAGCTAGTCATAAATATGTCTCAATTTATATTATACAAAAAAATGTATAATATTATGTCTCGCATACAACTAATCTCGAGATTTGTAGTCTTCCCACATCCTCTATGCTATTTCATCTTGAAACTTCCACCAATCATCTCTATCCTACTAAGTCATCTCATATGTCTCAAGTATTCATAAATTTACCCCCTCATTATCATCAACCTCTTCCATTTCAACTTTAGATGGAATCTCATCTTCTATTGTAATGAAGTTGTGCAATATGCAACATGCTAATACAACCTTTTTTTGTGTCATGATTGCATAAGATGTTGCATGACTCAAGATAGGAAAACGTTGCTTCAAAATGCCAAATGTATGCTCTATTGTATTCCTAAGTGAGGAGTGTCAGTGGTTACATAACACCTGTGGAGTATTTATTGGATTTTCTCTAGAGAACTCCTTTAGGTGGTACCATGTACACTGGTAAGGGGCAAGAAATTCTAGTACATTTGGATATCCCACATCAACCAAAAAAAAATACTACACAAACGTGTATATAAAGTATATTGTTATAACCTTGACACATTTATTATCAACTTCACTATATACAAGATGATTTCACATACTAGGGGAACTACCATTTTATCCAATCTCGAGAGAGCAAAAGAAAGAACATGGCTATCTACAGCTAACCCTTCCCAACTAGCAAGAATGTATAGGAACTTATAATCAAAGGAACACACACCAAAACATTTTGCGATAGGTTGCCTTTCCTATTACAATATTTATCTTGTATGTCCACATCAATAGTAACATGTATATGAGTTCCATCAATTGCTCCAATACACTCCTATGAAACCATAATTTATAATTAAATTTTCACTAGTGCGGTTTAAGGTCAACAAATCAAATATGTGCCAGTAGGAGAGTTACCTTGAAGTAGGGATCAAAATGGTTCTTCCCAAGAATTTTAGGAGGAGTAGTTGGAGCAACAAGCATCAAGTATTCAACATGTAGTACTAATATAGCTCTCAATGCCTTGTGGAAGTATCAACTTATTGTCTCTCCTGAGTGACTAAAGTTATGGGAAATCTTATGATTCCTCAAATTATGGCCAAGCATATTAAGGAACAACACCAGTTGTTTTTCTAAAAATCTATTTATCATATCTTTAATACTTCCATTTCTCCTTAGAATTTGCGCTAGATGAAAAAGGCTATCCTACTCATGTAAATTTGATCATGAAAATTTGTCTCATTTGAATGGATAATACCTTTATAAAATGGAATTTCATTTCTTAAGCACTTACGCCTCTTTCATCCAACTTCTTGTATAGCTGCTACAATGGATATTCATGGGCAACAAGAGAAGCTACAACAACAAGAATGATTCTATTCTTCCTAGCAATGAGTCCATGAATCTTTGGATCATTGGCAAGATCCATCTGAATGACCTAAATGCACATTATAAACAAAGATTTCAAAATACATTTAGTCGAAAGCATTTGAGTTGTCAGAAGTAGAATTTCAACAATAATATGTTGGTCCTAGCTATTAGTTTAATATGCTTTTTTTACACCATGTAGTAATTTGTAGAGTTTAATAAGCCAATCATAGATTCTTATGTCACTTTTAATTTAGATGAAATATTTATTTCTAGCAAGAGTGTGATGGACATTTGGTGGATTAGAGATAGAATTTTTAAATTTTGAGTAGTAATAACCAACTAGTGAATTAGAAGAAATGTATGTTTTGCACCACAATCACTTGCTTATTCAAACATGTGGCTTAAGATGGAGAAGTGGGAAATAAATAATTTCTTACAACTACCACAACACTAAAAATACAATAGAGCCTATTCATAAAAGGATAAAAATAGGGTTTTCAATATTAGGTTGGATGCTAGTTAGAATCCATGGGTTATGATAGTCTTGCATATGGGAAAGTTCAAGGTCATAAACTCAAAGGCTTGGTATTAGGATCCAGATTTTAGAGAATCCATGAAACTGAATATGCCCCATTTTTTCAATGTATTACCATTTATAAGTTTGTAAAGTTGTAGGGCATTGGTTTGATTACCATGTGTCATTTATGACTTCAAAAATGCAGGTCCGATATGCAAGTGATTAACATGAAGTTGGATGTTGTGTGCTACAATAGTGCCATCAATGTATGGTACAAATTTTAGGATTTGTGGAAGGTATAACACTAGGGAATCTCCTCCTATTGTAGTGGTGTGCCTACTTTATAATTTTTGAAAGTTTGGTTTAGGGAAAAGGAAATTTTTTTTTTTTTTTTTTTTACCACTACTGTATACAATTGATAGGGAAAAGTATAACTATTCTTCTTATATAACATTATTTCCTATACACAAATCTATCAATATATTTCCATCATTAACACATACTAGAATATCTATATATTGGTTGGATTAGCCCTAATAAGACCCCAAAAAGTTTGTAAATTACTTGTTATAATACCACATGCAAATAGTTCCAATCAAGATATTATTGTTTTCACATTTGAAACTAATCCTTTGTTCTCTTGATTTTTGGCCTAGACTAGGACCAAACGAATAGTAATTTGTGTAAAAATACTAAATTCACACTTCTCCTTTCAAACATAGCAGTTGAAATCAGAGACTAATTAAACATAGGCCTAGGGAAAACATCAAGTTTCCTATCAAGAGTGCACAAAAAGTTACAGATAGAGAAATTAATGAACTTGAATAAACATATTTCCTTTGTTAAGCACTATATTAACAATATTCATATCAAATATGCAAGATAAAATGAAATCCGACAATGAAACCTAAACTTAAAAAAGGTTCCATTAAAAATGGACTATTAGAATTCATCTCCAGCAACTTTGTAAGATAAGGAGAATTGAGGGGTGGAGAGAGAACTTGCAGCATAAACATTATAATTTTTTGTTTAATATTTATTTTTTAATAATCCAGTTTGAGATTTTTTCGTATTAAGAAGCAATAAAATATGGTTTTCCCAATCAAATTTAGAAAACAAGTTGAAATAAGATAAAAATTATTAGTATAGAAATAAGATAAAAAAACATCATAAAATTCTTACTATAGAAGATCGAGAGTGGAAATGTGCAAGAATATTTTTTGCACAAACTTGAAATCATGTTTAATATATAACGTTGAGCTTTAATTTTTGTAATTGATTGTCCCACATTTGACCATTTGAGGTCTTGTAGGACGAAAAATAAATCATAATTTTTTTGTTCACTCTATTTATGTACAAGCTTTCTATTACATGCAAAAAGTAAATTGGAAACAGAGATGGTAGTAATAGAGTAAATTGCTATGCTACTAGACAAAGAAGCACCAATAGGTGTTGGGGAAGAACAACCTGATTCAGAGGAAGACATGAAAAAACTTCATAATGAATACTATGCCTTAAGCCTTGCCATACACAACAATTTGACCTTCAAAGATTTTTATGAAATCAAGAAAGCAAGTAGGCATGGAATGAGGAGGTGTGAAGAGAGGAAAGACATTCAACAATGTTTGGGAAAATCGCTACTTAGACTTTTGATGGTGCTAGTAATTCCTCATCAAGCACTTGGCCACACAAATTAAATACATATTTCTCATTGAACCCAATGCTTCAAGAAGAGGCTATCCATTAAAAAAATACAGTCTAATTCAAAAACCACAAACAGGTGATAGATAAGAACAATTTATAAAAAAAAAAAGTGTTTAGGGATAGAGTAGCCCTTGCACCACATCATCCAATATAGTTAAGATAGATAAATTCAAAAAAGAGGGAAGTGTAATTTGTTTACACTAATACTTAGATGATTTATAGATTGTGTTTGTCTATCCATATTATTGTTATCCTTGTTGTGGTGCCTAGTAATAAACTATTACTATGATTTATGAGCATATGCACACATGATTTTAAAGTATTTTGCAAATGATCTGAAGATATTTTTCAAGTGTTAATGCACCATCTAGTTTAGTTACTTGGTGCTCTCTGTCATTCCCCAGATATCGATGTATATTTATTCTAGTGTTTATTTTAGAGGTGAGAGTTGTCTGAATGCCTAGAATGAATGAGTTTAAATCAAACTACTATTGAGATTACATGGAATTAAGAATTATTTTGAAGTCTTGGTGGACGAAAAATATTAAGACCCTACAACAAGAAGAGCAAGTAGATATTTAAATGATATCGGATGTATTGGTGGATGTTTTGGCAAACAATGATGTCTTCAAGGTTGTTGGTGAAGAATGGTGTACAAGATGTCTTTAGCAGCTTCGTCGCCTATTAAAAATGGTGAACACAATTGTAAACAAGAGGAAATATAAAAACCCAATGTGATAATGGCAACATCCTTACCAACAAAAAACAATGGAGACTTCTATCAACAAATAAGGTTGCATGTGAATGATGGCCTTCATTGCCTCTACAACAGATGGATTTTCTTTTCCCTTGAAATAGTAGCAAATGCAAGAAATATATATTTGCAATTTATGGCAAAAGCCACAGACCCATTAGAACATGAAATTACATCTATTTGCAATTTACACAAAAGGCACAAACCTGATAGAAGATTAAGTTGAGTTTATAAAAAAGGTGGAATAGGAATTGAATTCCTATTCCACCTCTAAAGATGGAAGAGTCGCATACCCATTTTGGGGTAAAATTAGTATAACATAAATCCAATTCAATTTTTTAAGTTACTACCAAATAGGGAATTTGTGAATTCAAGTTGTGGACTTTTCTAATTCTAGTCAAATTCTAACTACCAAATGGGCCTTTATGGATTTATTTAGACGACAACCACCTACAAGGGATTCAAGACACAAAAACATATAAATATGAGACTTTACAATATATTACTTGTTTGATATATCGAACAAATATCATTGCTTACCTCATGTATTTTCCAAGATAATATATCACTTGTTCGATATTATTGTCAAAGTTGTTTGGGAGCAATAGGGGTAGCACATACTGCAACAATTATCGAATGATCATTTCATTCTTTTCTAATGTAATACAATGAAAATTGAATGTGGTTTCACAAATATATTGTAAATATAGAAGATTGTGACTTACCTTGATGAAGGTATGCCAATCATGTGTTTTCAGCCTTGGGCCAAATTCACTTTTCTTTGATATGAGATTTTCTTATATTCATAGCAAATCATGTGAGAAAACAAATTTTTTGTATTATTTGTTTTATGGCATTACTTTGTTGCTCCATTAATAACCAAAGAATGGCACTTGCATTAATCCGATCTCCATTGCTATTTGATTCAATGATATTTTTCATTTCATGATTGGAATCATGAATTTCACTATAAATTTTGGCAAGTTTTTCTTTCTCATGCCTTCCATCCAATATTTTGCATAGTGTCTCTATTACATTATTTCCAATATGCATAGTATCAAACAAATGCACAATTTGTAGTTGCTTGTAGTAGGGAAGCGTACTAAATTCTCTAGGATAACATTTTAGTCCCTTTAGAAGATGGTCAATATTGATGCCTTGATGGCCTTGAAAAGATGTTTTTTGACACTTCAATACTTATGTTTTTTGTGGAGGAAGTGCCTATTCTTGTCAAACACCTTCTTTCTTAAACTTTTGAAATCACGAGATTTCATCATGAATTGTAATGAATAATGGGGATGTAATAAAGAACCTTGTGAGGTGCCTTTTTTGTCACTTGATCATCTCGATATCTATTCATCTGGTATTCGGGGAATTTTGTTGCATTTTCATGTTCTTTATGATAAATGACATGATCTTCAAGGCAAGCATCTATTGATTGATACTTCATTCCAATATATTTCATAGTGGCACATAATTCTCGGTATGAGTGAGGGAGAATATTTGATGGTGATAACAAATAGTCACCTATCAATCTACAACAAAATATATTAGTTGTTAATATAAACAATCTTAATGGTACACATTTCACCTTTTATAGATTATAATGATGTATATCACAAACCTTAGCATACGTGACTTTGTTATGTTGGATAAACCATTCACAACCTTCAAATTCATAACATGAGTCATTATTGTGTCAAAACTTCATCTTTGTTTGACCAAACTATAGTAGGATTTACATTCTTTCTTGTTCTACCATGATCAACTTGGAAATAACATATGCATTTTCTTAAACCAACATATCCTAATAGCTTAAATGGTGGTTTCTCAAATTTTATCATTTGAAACAATTTGTTGGTTTTTGTGTACGTTCTTTATCAAGTTTCTCCTTTAAAAGTTTTCGTGCATAGGATCTTTAAAGAAAAAACACTTCTAATAAGATTCTTACCCCTAATTTATTGCATTTAAGATATTAAGATATTAGAATTTTTCATGATCACATTGGAAATAGCATCTGATCACCTTGGAATTTTTCATGTATTGTATCTATGTTTTCTTTTCCATTGCTTATAATAGTGTTTCAAGGTTGGCAACCACTTCAACATCCTTTGCATGGTTTAGAGGTAATGTCATTGTGGTAGAGGCTTATACAAGGGAATGAGCCTCATGATTATGTCATTTCCACAGAAGTAGAACTTTCTTCTTCAACTCCTTTCACTCAACTCTTCATTGAAGTTATTCTTCCAGGAGTGAGAATAGGTACTACAAATTCCTGGGATCCAAGGGACCCTGAACCTATGCTAAATTTTCTAGAGACATGGGAGAAGTTACTACTAGATTTAGTACTTCATAAAATTTTGGATCATATAGTGATGCCCAAATTAACAATAGCAATAGATACTTGGGAATATCATAGGGAGACTATGCCAATACATGCATGGTTACATCCTTGGCTTCCATTGTTTTTCCAGTGTATAGAGCCTTTATATCCAATCATTCATTATAAGTTGGGGAATTCACTTCATGCCTAGCATGCAAGTGATGCATTTGCATATGAAATTTTATCACCTTGAAAAGTGGTATTTGATCCTGCTAGCTAGGAACAATTGATTGTTTAAATTAGTTTCAATTGAAAATTTATTTCTCCATCTTCAAGTAACTATATCCTTGCTTCTCCTAGCTCTATTGTTTATCTATTGTTATATATTCTAGAATAGATTTTCAATTTCTTTCTCCATGTTTTTATGATGCATAGAAAAGCTCATATCATCTTAGGATAACACTAAGGAAAGTGGTTGTAAATATATGAATAAAGAACTCAAAAAGGAGTTCAATTAAATAAATAATTTGTACATCTGATGCTATTTAATGAAATACTAAACCAACTAATCATCATATACTTATAATGATCAAAGTATGCAAAAAGTAAGATCTAGTTGGTACATAAAATTTCAGCAAACAATAGAGGGAACAAAATTCAAACAGGGAATCATATAGTATCTAACATTAATTATGAATTAAACATAATATCAAATACAACCCTACTTACAATGTAATATCATTTAGCGTATTTTTTTAGTCCACAGCTAAATCAATAATAGGACAATGAGAAAGAGAATATCATACTATTAATTTTAAAGATTACATTAGTTTTATATGTATCTCATTCACTCAGAAGACTAACTTGGAAAATGTATGTCCTGCATAAAGTTTTGAAAAAGGAAGGGTCCCAATAGGCCATATCCAAATACATAATGATATCCAAAAACTCTCAAGATATAGCCATGTGTAAGAACTAAAAAAAGAGAGTTGAACAAAGAGACTGCCTATGCTTACAAACCATTACCTTCAACCCACATTTCAAAAATAAAACCACACATAATTAAAATTGGAACTAGATACTTGGGATCCTCATAGGGAGACTCTAACACATGCATGGTTACATCCTTGGCTTCCATTGTTGGGCTAGTGTGTGGAGCCTTCATATCCAACCATTCGTTATAAGTTGGGGAATGCACTTCATGCCTAGCACACAAGTGATGCATCTGCATATGCAATTTTATCACCTTCAAAAATTGTATTTGATCCTGCTAGCTAGGAACAACTAATTATTTTTTTAATTATACCTAATTTGATGAAAATTCTACAAGAATTTTTAATCAACCTAGATAATTAGAAACTAAACCAATTTAACTGGGTTATGACTTGTTTCTTTCTAAAAATATCTGTTATGATATGTTTTTGTAAAATTTCTTGCAAACTCTACCCATTTTTTGTGGTTTGCATTATTTTTTTTCAAGATCTTGAGATAAGTCACTTAGCATAGGTTGAGTGAGTTTTATTGTTTTATTATTTGGATTCTAGAATATGTATGTAGCTAGATCATTTTTTCTATTGTGAGATAATTGTAATAAGAACCTTAAAAAAGATCTATCTAATATATAAAGAGATACATGTTTAGAAGGAAAAATAAAGACATACATGTTTAGAAGGAAAATAAAATAATAGTTACATATGTACCTCTTCTTTCCCTAGAAGAAAATCAAAGAGCAAGGGAACATAGATCACAAGGGCATGACATGACAATAAAATCACAAAGCAAGGGCACGATACGATAATGAAATTTTAGAGCAAGGTAATGGAAATGAAATGTAGAGATCACGAGGGCACAACAACCAAATGCACTAATCACAAGGGCACGACAATATTCATAGCTCTCCACCCTCATTCAGAGCTCTCCACCTCTTTCATACACAACTCTCCACAATCAAAACAAATGGAAAATGATTTATGTCATGTTTTTTTGTTTTTGTTTTTTTTTGTTTATGCTCGTGAGAGTGTCACAATTACGATGCCAACGTCAATATTGCAACAACATTGAGGACAATTGCAAAAAAAAAAAAAAAACATGAACATTACCACAAATTACATTGTCATTGCAATTTGACCCCAAATGTTGTAGTGAAAATAGGCTCTCACCTTTGCTCACCAAGACAACTTGTAATGTTGTGAACCCTCTACTAAAAATCATTATTTATAGTATTACTTCTTCCATTATAGCCAAAAAAAGAGAATTCGTCATTATACACATTGTTTGAGAAATATACCTTTTTGGCATATTTCTAGTTTATAAATCCAATGTTCTATTTGTAAAATGCACAGCTAAAGTCAACAACATAGGCATAGTTAAAGTTTTAAAAAAATATGACAAAAAATTATCCGCTTACTTGATATCATAATTTCATCACCTAGTAACCATGCTTTTCATGTCACTACTTGTACAAAGAACTACCAATATAAGAAAAATGACTATAAATTACTGCCAGTAATGCAGATTAAGTACCCTTTGTAACTATAATACGTGCCCAAAAAAGTATGTATTCTTGAAAAAGTTTTTAGCTGATTCTTCACATTGCTTCATGAATATCTTATAATTATGATGCAACTAAAAAATATGACATATTGGTCTACACAAGCAGACGTAGGGCACATCACTAGAAATAACATAACTGTATATATATATATATATACATATATATATATATATATATATATATATATACATATATATATATATATATATACATATATATACATATATATACATATATATATATATATATATATACATATATATACATATATATACATATATATATATATACATACATATATATATATATACATACATACATATATATATATATATATGTATGTATATACATATATATATACATACATATATATATATGTATATACATACATATATATATATATGTATGTATGTATATATATATATGTATGTATATATATATATATATATGTATGTATATATATGTATGTATGTATATATATATATATATATATGTATATGTATACATATATACATATATACATATATATGTATATATGTATACATATATACATATATATGTATATATATATACATATGTATATATATATATATATGTATATATATATATATGTATGTATATATATATATATATGTATATGTATACATATATACATATATATGTATATATGTATATATGTATACATATACATATATATATATATATACATACATACATATATATACATACATACATATATATATATACATACATACATATATATATATACATACATACATATATATATATACATACATACATATATATATATACATACATACATATATATATATACATACATACATATATATATATATACATACATACATATATATATATACATACATATATATATATATACATACATATATATATATATATATATATGTATATATATATATATATGTATATATATATATATATATATATATATATATATATATATATATATATATAGTCCTCTCCAAGTGTAATGCATAAGGATTTTGGAAGTTAAAACATGATCTAATCAAATATGCACACTAATTTGCATTATATTAAACAACCTATTCATGGTTTGAGTGGAAGGTAATGGAAACAAATAGACATTTAGTGGTATCAATCAACCCTTTTCCCTAGAAATGCATATCTTGCATGAAATTTTTTTTGTATCCAACTCACTTGGAAATTGTATAGCCATTTTATACAATCTTTCCCAAAATGGTTAAAAGAAAATTTATCTACAAAGGAATGATGGTGCACTAGATAGAAAACTAACTGATCCAAAATGTCAGTATCACAATGGGGTAGGGTTTTCAATGAATATGTCAAAGCCACTTTAAGAAAATAAGATATGTAATAGCAAAAAGGAAGGAAAAGAAAATTTATGAAACTTACAAGGAGTTTTGAAATGTGTAATATATGGCTTCAACTTAGCCCCAAATATTTCACTAAAATCATGAGCACAATTTAAAACCTAACCACAGAATGAGTGAACAAAGAAAAACATGTTCCATACCATCTCACATATGAAACTTGTGCCTTGTCATTTACTAGATGAAAGTTGTCCCTTTTTACATGGTTAGACGACCATGTAGTAGATATGTTATGTGATTTTCTCTCACGCTAATGACAAAAACACATTGAGGAAAATTCAAAAAACAAATGAGAAATTAACAAATTTTTTATATAGAAAATCTTAGTTTAATCAATATTGCTAGTTTCTATTGACCTAATTTTTGTAATGTAATGCTTGCATAGATTGTGGAAAGTAATTCCTTTAGCAATACTTAATAGACCTTCGACTTGCTGCATAAACAACTTATAGTGAAAAAACTAGATACACATAGACAACTATTAAGAAAGCAAAAATAAATTATAGAAAAAGTTAAATAAGAGAACTACTACACTTACATAATATCTTCATAGTGAATCAAATTATATTCAGTTTACAAGGGTAGATGAGCCCCCATAAAATAACACATAAAAAAAGAAAGTAGTTTAATTTCAATGTTTTGAATATGTGCCAATGTATAGCAACCTTTCTTAGAGAGTAGTGAAGGTGTATATTGCATCACATGCACAATATCTGCTCATTTTCCACAAATGAAGCCAAAGGGAAGCCCATCTTTTCCACAATTGATGTAGATGCAGATACATTTGATGTCATTTCTAACCTCGGCACAAGCCAAATCTCATTCAAAACATTTATCACAGTTTGAGACAATGTTTTTCTTGAGCAAGATGCAAACAAAAGTTCCTTTTCTACAACAATTCCTTCTTTACGTTCAACATTAAATAATTTATTCCACATCCCTTGTTAGCATCCACTCTAGCCATTCAAAACTAATATCCATGGATGAGGATATAAAAGAAAACCCAAATAATGATATGAGAAAAATGTGGATGGCTTCAAAAGATCATGCAGTATTTCACTCACATGCATTTGACACATTTAGTATCCTATATTACACCACAAGCCCTCGAAAAGAGACATGTGCCTAAAAAGTTCCATGAATCTATGGTGCCCTATTTTATGGTAATTTATTGATCTATAAATTAAACACACTACTAGGAGAAATCATAAGATTTGAATAGATCTATAATTTCTCCTTTAAAAATGCTCCAAATTCAAATGCCACAAAGATAATGAGAAAGAGAATGAAGGAAAAGTTCATTTTTACCCTAGAACTTGTTATGCATGTATGCAAATTGTTACAGTAGAAACAAAATGAATAGAAACAAAAAAGAATTTCCCCTCAGTTTGTTGAAAACAATTGATTAATTGTGTATTATCTTTGATGTTACACAAAATGTCATAGCATTGCCAATCAGTGTACATGCCAAGCTCACTTGGGTGATGAAGACATTTTCCTGTGTCTATCAAGCATTCGAGAGTTTGAGTAGTTCAAAAGACAATGTCTACCGAGTTCACTCGGTCATCAAAGGAAAGTTTGTAGAAGTTGAGTGTTAACCAAGATCACTCAGTTAATGAAGGAAATGTTAGATGGAACCAGTGTCAACCAAGCTCACTTGGTTACCAAAAGAACTCTATGAATATGTAGTGTTAATAGAGTTCACTTTGTTAACACAAAAAAGTCATTTGTGTGCTAGTGTCTATCGAACATGGTTGGCTAACAAAGGATTTTCTTATTTTGGCATATTGAGTTCAATAGTTTTGTTTGTTGGTTCAAGCTAACTGAGAAGATTAATATTATTTATTCTAAGTTGTATTCAAGATGACTTGACAATGTGTAAGATATAAATATAAGATCAATTTGAGGATTAAATGTGTGGAACATAATAGAATATTTGATGAGGCTTAGAGGAAGTGAATTTGAAGGATAAGAAGAATATCCTTATTGAGCTGCAAAGCTACATTCG
This sequence comes from Cupressus sempervirens, assembly GCA_028749045.1. Classification (NCBI taxonomy): domain Eukaryota; kingdom Viridiplantae; phylum Streptophyta; class Pinopsida; order Cupressales; family Cupressaceae; genus Cupressus; species Cupressus sempervirens. The sequence continues at coordinate 768,034,485 of CM053787.1, read as the reverse complement.
ATCAGGAAGAATCAAGTATACAAGCCAAAATTGAGATCTATAATTAGCAATTCAGTTGCATCATAAATTAGTTCATCTTATTATTATTTTAGATAACCATTGTAGCAATGATCTAAATCTCTTAATTGAGTTGGCTTAAAAACTATTTGTAAAGCCTCTAACAAGGTGGCTTTTATAATTGAAGTGTCTCAAGACCTCTAAAAAGGCTAGTTATAAGAGGGTGATTAAATCCTCTAACAAGGTCACACCTAACAGTGTGTTTTGTAACCTTTGATAGGGTTGGCTCCTAACATGGCTCACTTCAAAAGAGTGAAAATTAGTAATTAGTTGCAATTGGTGGTTTTTCCCAAATTGGGTATCCACATTAAATCTTGGTGTCAATTGTTTTCATGCTATTTCTTTTACATGTATGCAACTAAGTCAAGTAAGATTAATCACAGATAATATTTTAAGGATTTTCATGTTCAATAGTTACCAAGTTATTTTAGTATTTACCGAGTTACAACATTTACTAGTGTATATCGAGTGAATGTGTGTTTTTCGAGTTACAACAGAATATAGTTTAATCAGAGTTTTGTTTTGTATTGACATCTAAGAAATATGGGATTTATTTTAGTGGTTACTAATTCACCCCTTCCCTCTCAATAACTCCTCTTATATTTCTAACAATTGGTAATAGAGCTTTTGGTGCCTGTGGAAAAGGTTTCAAGGACCTAAGCTAAAGATCAAGGTGTCTTACAGAAAGGAGATTCCAAAATTGAACAAAGATAACTTCAACGCATGTCAAGAACTCATGAGGCTACAGTTGGCAACCATTGGAGATATAGGACTAAAGAATCTAGATGCTAAATACAAGGCTCCTACTGGAACTATAACTATTGAAGAAATTGCAGAGAAAAAAGTCATAATATCACGATGATTGATATTGCCTCGTCTCTCAACTATGTCAAATTTGATATAGTCAATGATTGTGGAACTGGTCATGAAATGTGGATCAAGGTAAAGGACATCTATGGAGGAGATCAAAATGTAAGGAGAGCCAAAGCTAAAAGTCTTAGAGGATAATTTGATCAAATGAAAATGAGAGAAGATAAAAATATTACAAAATATGTTCATAGAATCAAAGCTAGTGTCAATGCTATCAAAGCCTCTAGAGGAACAATTGATGATGTAATAGTGGTAAGAAAGGTACTCAGAACCCTTCTTCCTATCTATGCAATTAGAGAGTTTGCTATTCAAGAGATGAGATGTAATCGAAATCATTCGATAACTTTGGATGCACTAGTTGGAAGGTTGACAACATTTGAACTAGATAACTATGATAATTATACTCCTAGTTCTAGAAATCTTGAGCCTGCATTTGAAGCCAAGGTATCACTCAAAAAGAAAGCCAAAATCTCTAATAGAAAACAATTTGAAAGTGAAGAGGAAGATAGTTTTGATAGTGATCTTGAAGCCATTGAAGCATTACTTGCAAGGAGGTATCCCAAAGGCAAAGGAAAGTATAAAGGTAAAATTCCTTTAATCTATTTCTCTTGTGAAGAAGTTGAACACATTGCTGCCAGGTGCCCAAACAAAGAAAGAAAAGATGAAAAGAAGCACAACAAATTCACAGGAAAGAAGGATTTCAAAAACTACAAAGATTACAAGGATAGAGGTAAGAAATATTGTTTCATAGCAAAAGATTCAGATGGTAGCGAAGATGATGAAATGGTATATATTGTTGTAAAACATGAATTTGATGATGAAGGATATAAAATGACACTTATCTCTCATGTTAGTAAAAATGATACATGGATTATTGATAGTGGTTGCTCACATCATATGCATGGTGATAAATCAAAATTTGAACACATGCAACATTATGATGGTGGTAGTGTGAGATTTAGAAACATTGAACGTTGTTGCATAAAGGGAAAAGGTTGTATTTCACTAACCAATGAACTTAGTTGTGAAAATTCTTACTAGGTTGCAGGACTAAAACATAATCTACTGAGTGTGACATAGTTGAATAACATTGGATTCAAGGTGGAATTTATGAATGAGAAGGCCAAACTACTAGATGGAAAATGAAATCTAGTTGGGTCGAGCAAACAAACAAAATGTAATCTATTCTACCTAGATCTCAGAGAAAGTTCATGTTTTATTGCCCAAATAGAAGAAAGCTAGTTATGGCATAAAAGGTTGTGTCATGTGAACTTTGATAATCTAGTGAAGGTAACAAAAAAAAAAGAGTAAGAAATATTCCTAGTCTAAGGAAACCTGATATGGGTCTATGCAAAAATTGTCAAATTAAAAAGATGGGAAATGCTAGTTTCAAAAGCAAGAACTATAAATCTGAAGAAGTCTTGGAATTGGTTCATACAGACCTATGTGGACCTATTGGAATATAGAGCTACAGTGGAGATGAGTATTTTATTCTATTTTTTGATGAATAATCTAGAATGATTACTATAATGTATCTAAAAGAAAAATCTAAAGCTTTTCAAAAGTTCAAGTGGTATTTGGCAAGTGTAGAGAAAGAAATTGGAAAGAAACTAAAATGTTTGAGATCAGATAGAGGTAGTGAAATTATTTCCAACGAGTTCAATGAATTCTACATTGAAAAAGAAATTAATAAACAAGTGTTAGCCCCTGGTACACCTCAACAGAATGGTATAGTTGAAAGAAGGAATAGATCCATCATGGATTTTGCAAGAACCTTAATGATAGAAGAGAGTGTTACAATCAAATACTGGAAGGAAGTAATGATCAGTAATACACTTCATACCTTGAACATAGTACAATTGAAGAAAGACTCAAATCAAAATCCTTATGAAATATGGTATGGCTACAAACCCAACGTAAGTTGCTTGAAAATATTTGGTAGCAAATGTTATATCTTGAAGGAATCTAGGAAAGGTAAATTTGATGTCAAAGGTGATGAAGGCATATTCTTAGGATACTCCTGCAGAAGTAAAGCATACAAGTGTTTAAATCTAACTACTCATAAGATCATAGAATGTGCAAATGTGAGAATTGATGAATTTGTAGAAAAGAGTGAAGAGGAAAGCAATAGAGAACTTGAGGATTACAAAAGATTTGCTTACTAATAACTTGATACAGTACAGTGCCAAATCTATTTGGAACCTAGAAGGCCTCACCTCTTAAGTCCCAAAATCTCCAAAAGTTACCAAGTTGCAACTAGTGCAATGCAAGTCATGGTTTGAAGGACTTGAGTCACAATTAGATGCTACCAAGCCAATACCAAAGCAAACTAAGTCTGATGGACCCGAGTCACAGATAGTGGGACCTAAGCTTGATATAAAAGATCATAAAGAGGTTAGTAGAATGAATTCTAAATCCAAAGTACCTGTGTTAGCAAGATATGTTAGAAAGCACCGTGCACCTAATCAAATCATAAGAGACAAGCCAAATGGAACAATGACAAGAAACAAATTGAAAGGTACATGTTTCCTTACTGAATTTGAACCTAGAAATGTTAAAGATGCTTTGGATAATGAATGAAGAAATAGAATAGATAGAGAAGAATAAGACTTGGACTCTTGTTCCAAGACCCAAGGATAAAAATGTAATTGGTACAAAGTGGGTATTCATAAATAATTTGAATGAAGATGGAAAAATCTTAAGAAACAAAGCCATGTTAGTATATAAAGGTTATTCTCAAGAAGAAGGTATTGATTATGGTGAAAATTTTGCTCCTATTGCAAGATTAGAAGGTGTTAGAACTTTACTAGCATATGCAACACACATAGGATTTAAAGCATATCAAATGGATATAAAATCTGCATTCTTGAATGGAATTCTTGATGAGGAAGTCTACATTGAACAACCTAAAGGTTTTGCAGATCTTAGCAAAAGAGATATGGTCTGCAACTTACAAAAAGTGTTGTATGGTCTCAAAAAAACTCCCATAGATTGGTATTAAAGACTTCATAACTACTTAATAAAGATTAGTTTTCAAAGAAAAAATGATAATAGCAGTTTGTATATCAAAGAAGGACCAAACAAGAAGATTGTGTTGGCAGAAATATTTGTGGATGACACTTTATTTACAAGAAATGTTGACTTGTGCAAGGCATTTTCAGAAGAGATGAGTAAAGAATTTGAGATGTCTAGGTTTGGAGAGATATAATTCTTTGTGGATTATAGATCTAGTAGAAGAAAGATGGTATCTACATTAAAAAAATCAAAATATATCAAGGACATACTAAAGAAATTTGGAATGGAAGATTCAAAACCTATTGGAGCACCTATGTCTACTGGACATAAGCTTTCAAAAAATGATGAATCCAAAGAAGTAGATTAGACCACATATAAATTAATGATTGGAAAATTGCAGTATGTAGTGCATATAAGGCTTGATATTGCATTAACAGTCAATATGGCAACAAGATTCTTGACAAATCACAAAGAAAATCATATGATTACAATCAAGAGAATCATGAGGTATCTGAAAGGTACTGAAGAATATGGATTATGGTACAAAAAAGGAGGCAATTTGAATTTGAAAGCATTCACAAATGTTGATTGGGAAAGAAGTGTTTTTGATAGAAAAAGCACAAGTGGTGGAGCATTCTTTCTTGGTAAAAGACTAGTGTCTTAGACAAGTAAGAAGTATAATTGTATTTCTCATTCCACATTAAAGGAAAAATATGTGGCAGAAGTAGTTAATTGTTCAAATATTGTTTGGTTCAAGAAACTTTTGGTAGGTATGAAGATAGAAATCGAGGATCTAGTGGTTATATTATGTGATAACACTAGTACAATTAACATATCAAAGAATCCTATGATGCATACTAAAAGTAAGCACATTGCTATAAAATATCATTTTTTGAGAGAATTAATACAAGATAAAGAGGTAAGATTGGAATATGTGAATATAAAAGATAAAATTGCAAATATATTCACTAAGCCATTACCTAAGGATGCATTTTTGTATCTAAGAGGTAAGCTAGGAGTCATTCCCCTATCTAAGGCTCACTAAATGTATTTTAGTAATGCATTAGCTAGAGCATGTTGAAGATTAGCTAGTTGATGCAATATTGACAAAGGTACATTGAAAATGAATTAGTACATGAGGTACATTGATATTCACTAAACATTGTCTTTGGCATGAGATGTCAAAGAGAGAGAAGTTTACTGTCATATTTCAAAAAAAATTTATCACTTCAAGAATTGACAAAGAGGGAGATATCAAAGAAGGGAAGTTTTTTATCAAAAGAAGATGTTGATGACATAGTTTTGCTGATAGAGGGAGAAACTGAAGGTAGAGGGAGTTAATATTGATAGAGGGAGTTCTCATAGATGAGAATCATAATGAAACTAAGGATATCTTTCTTACTTTATTCTTTCCCTACAATTTCATTGTGTTATGACATGTTGTGCCACCATCAATGCCAAAGAGGGAGATTGTTGAAAATAATTGATTAATTATGTATTATCTTTGACATTACACAGAATTTCATATCATTGCCAGATAGTGTATGCCAAGATCAGTCAAGTGATGAAGATAGTTTCCTATGTCTGTTGAGCATTCCAAAATTTGCCTAGTTTAAAAGATATCGTCTACCGAGTTCACTCGGTCATCAAAGGAAAGTTTGCAGAAGTTGAGTGTTAGTTGAGCTCACTCAGTTAATGAAGAAATATTGGATGGAACTAGTTTTAACCGAGCTCACTTGGTTACCAAAGAAACTCTTTGAATATGCAGTGTTAACTAAGTTCACTTGGTTAACGTAAGAAAATTATTTTTGCGTTAGTGTCTACCAAGCATAGTCGGCTAACAAAGAATTTTCTTGTTTTGGCATACTAAGTTTAATAGTTTTGTTTGTTAGTTCTAGCCAACTGAGAAGATGAATTTATTAATTATTCTAAGTTGTATTCAAGCTGACTTGACAATGTGTAATATATAAATATAAGGTCAAGTTAAGGATTGAATGTGTGGAACATAATAGAAGATTTGATGAATCTTAGAGGAAGTGACTTGGAAGGACAAGCAACATATCCTTGTTGAGCTGCAAAGGTACATTTGATCAGGAAGGATCAAGTATACAAGCTAGAATTGAGATTTGTAATCAACAATTTAGTTGCATTAGAAATCACGTAATCTCATTGTTACTTTCTAACCATTGTAGCAGTGATCTAAATCTCTTAACCAAGTTGGCTTAACAGCTATTTGCAAATCCTCTAATAAGGTGGCATTTCTAATTGAAGTGTCTCTAGACCTCTAACAAGGCCAATCCTAATAGGACAATTAAATCCTCTAACAAGGTCACACCTAACAGTGTGCTTTGTAACATTTAACAGGGTTGGCTCCTAACAAGACTCACTTTAGAAGAGTGAAAATCAATTTACTAGTTGCAATTGGTGGTTTTTCCCAAATTGGGTTTCCATGTTAAATCTTGGTGTCAATTGTGTTCATGCTATTTCTTTTACATGTGTGAAACTAAGTTAAGTAACATTAATCACAAATAATATCTTAAGGATTTTCATGTTTAGCAGTTACCAAGTTATTTCAATATTTATTGAGTCACAATATTTACTAGTGTATGTCGATTGAATGTGTGTTTGCCAAGTTATAATAGAATATAGTTTAATCAAAGTTGTGTCTTGTATTGACATCTAAGGGATTTGGGCTAACTCACCCCTCCCCTCTCAATAACTCCTCTTATGTTCCCAACAAGGTTGAGTAGCGAATTATCAGAATGATGAAGGATCTAGAATGATGAAGAGTATAGACAAGATGAGCTTCGCTATGAGAAGGCACAAAATAAGGGAAAATGGTGAAAGATATTGGCCATGAATGCACCAGTTTTCCACATGTACACACATAGAGTGATGGGTTAAGCTCATGCATAGAGATGCAAATAGTCATGATTCCAAATGGCATTACCTATTTTGGCCCAAATTTTGTACCCAAAAATTAAAATGAATACTGGGTGAAATGTACAGGCCTAATTAGAAAATTGGGATTAAAATAAGATAATTATATTTAATAATAAATTTTCTACCAACCATAGGATATATGGAAAATTGGAGAAAATGCACAAGGAGAGAATTAATATCAAATTAAGCATTGAAAACTATAATAATGAATATGAAGTTTAATGTCAAATTCTTTCATAGGATACAATCTAAAATATTGATATAATTTATTTTTAATATATTCTGACTTAAAAACATAATATGATTTAAACAAAACAATCATATTGAATAGTATTACAAGAAATATAATGCAGAGTTCAAAAGTAACACTTTAAGAAATAATAATAAGGTAGTAATCATTTTAAATTTTATAGATTAAAATTTGAATTTGTGAGTATTATATATTGTTGGAAAGATTCTAATGGTAAAAAGGCATAAATTTCTTTACAATGAAGGTGCATGAAGCAGGGTAGAGCTCTTGGTTGAGGTTTGGATTTCACAAAATGTGAAAAATACAAAGAGCTTATCCATGAGCAATGACAACTTAATCTATTTAGGAATTTTATAAGGTTAGGTGAGGGCTAGAATTTTCTAATCTTTTCTAAACCATGGGAATCATTCAATTTTCTACTTCATTTCAAAAATATAGTTTTCTATCTTTTTTAATTTTAATTTATTTTTAAAAATATCATTCTTTATGTTTCATTGCATTGAATGTTCAATATCATTCGTTTCATCTCGATAATAGACCATGTAGCATAATTTAAAATGTTAATAATTAAAATATTGCATATAGTTTAAATCATAGATCATCTAGCACATCTAAGTGAACTATAGAAACTATATGATTTTAATATTTTTCATATTCTTTTGATATTTGAATGTACTCTTTTTTGTTAACTAACTCTAAATTGATGAAAAAATAACTAATTTGTTGATAATATTATTTTACCACATTGAAATGTCAATTGATCATTGATCAATACTATACAATATATTATGTACTTGTTTAAAAATGATTAGTGTTTCATGAGCTGGTACACATGCAACAAACAATAAAGAAACATATGCATAACACATGAATGATTTCAAAAAGCCAAACAATAACGTGGATTCATAGGAAAGGTATGTGAATGCTTAAATAAAATCCCTAAGAATACACATGTTTGCATATAAGATGTGGAACCAATGTCAATAGAATTGTTTCTTAGAATGTTTCAAAGTATGTTGATTTGAACATACAAAATGTTATAAATTCATTGATACAACACTTGGAGAAAAAAACTTGCATACACACATGTAAACCATCACCTAATCAAACCTCAATGGCTAATATTAAAAGTGGACTAAAACGTCCATACAAAAAAAATGATTTTGCTTCATATTGTAGATATTCAAATCTAGACAATATTATCTTCCAATTTGGAAAACCCCAACATTTAAAAGACACAAAAAAGTTATCCACATTATATTCGCACACAACTTTGCACATTGTGAATTCTTTTAAATTCATCTATTCTAACTATTATGTGTTTATATTCCTTGTATATGTTAGTATCCTAAGAGGAATATAATTGGTAGATGAACCATGAATAAAATAAGTTCACCTTTAAAGAAGTGTATTTTTGATAAATTAAGGAGGGCAATAATTATTATTTTGGTTTCAAGACCAATTGAGACAAGGACATCAAGTGAATGAAGTGTCATATTTAAGTTGATAGGTTGACTCCTTGCAAAAGACTCTCATTAGATTTTTTAGACAATCTAGTAGTTTTACACTATAAAACAATAAGAATGAGATCAATATTGGGGAAATGTAGGAGAAATTTTTTCCAATTTTCCAAAAACTTATCTTTCCCAATGGTTAGGTGTTGAATTATGCATGTTGGTTCATGTTCTTTATCTATGGTATAACATTCTTCTTCTTCTTTGTGAGCAAAACTAGTTAAATTTGGGTGTAATATATTTGTTGCAAAGTCTGCACATTTTTTGACATCATCGTTGTTGAAACTTGAAAGTGAGTGACTTGTCATAGTTTCATTATGTGCTAAGTTCATGTGGTGAATTTTGAATCCAAGGTTTGTATTTTTTTAACTTCTTCCAAGGCCCTTTTCACACACATAAAAAGGTTGCACACGCTACAAAAGAAATTACACAGGCAAACTATAAATTACATAAGAAAACTATCTTGCAAACCCTTGATCACTTCTCAAAAGTAGGGTCATTTGTTTCAAAATGATTTTATGTTGCTAATTGGGTAAAGATTTTTTTGGTCTATTAATATGCTTTATATAGCTATCCAATCATAGAGGAGATTATTTGATCAAGCATTTCTATCTCTAATCTTTATTGAGATTACAGTTTTAAGATGATGGGTTTTAGAAGCTAAGGGGTTTCATTGGCTCTATTAGAAAATGGGTCTATGATATATGAATTTCCCCCCATGTTGGTCACTATAATGTGGAGGAAGCTTCCTTTTCTTTTTCATGCATACATGAAGTTAGTTGCTCCGATGAAAAATATTTGTAAGTGCTTAATTTATGTTTGTAATAGGTTATGATTATAGAGGCTATGAGATGGATTTTTGTTATATTTCTAGGCTATGGATATCAAGTTTTTATAAGACCATATTTTCCATATAAGTCCACATTTTTAAGGCAAGTAGCAGTGCCCTTGTGTTTGAAAATGTTTTTTTTTTATAAAAGATTCCTTAAGGGTGAAAAATGAGGCCAAAATGAGTGGGAGGTGGTTTTTGGTTTTATATGTACATTTTGGGGGTTGTGTTTTGTTACCTCTCATTGACATTGTTTGGGCTTCTACAACCAAGAAGGCTGACTATTACAAGTTCAAACTTGGATAGAATGTCACCCAAGACAAGTGCTCCAAAACAAAGATATTCTATATTATTTGTTACTCTTACAAATACTTGAATTTTTTTTTAATATTATTTTTTACTCTTACATAAATACTTCAAAAAAAAATGCAAGCTAAACAAGATGGATACAATTATCAAAGCTCTTTGCTCCTTGTTACATACCAATTATCCTTTATATTATTTTCAAACTTATCTATAAGATACATGCAAAATATTTAGAGATACCACATATCCTTTGTATTATTTTCAAACTTATCTATAAGATAAATACAAAATATTTAGAGAAAGCTCACCATAATGTTGTACATGATTAAGCACTTTGTTATTATTTTCCTTGTTTGATATATCATAGTATAAAGCATTCTAGGTGAGTTGTCTACTAAAATACATAAAATGCATTTTTGACCATCGATTATTTTTTCTTCACTTCTATATTAATAATGAATAGTTTTTTTATGAACTATCCATAGAATTCAATTCAAGTAATCTTATACATCAATTTATGTTTATATTGTCTTAATGTAATAAACTTTATACCATTTATTTTATTCTTATGTGTCCACAATATTGTGGCCAAATTTTTAAGCATAGGAAGACCTACAAAACAATTGTTCCAAAATATCACTAGTGATAGGACTTCTCTAATATAAATTTATGTGCCTTACAAGAAAGCTACACATGTATAGCAATGGAAATGTCAAACCATTATAATGTGAGAATATGACCATATAAGAATCTATCTCAAACTCAAATGAGATATATTAGTCCTTGCTTCATGCATGATCTAAGTCTCTATATATAATCAAATCTATGTTGTGGTATTGTTATGGGATGAAGATCCATTGGCTAGAGCACAATAAAGTGCAATTGGAGCACTAAAAAATATTTTGAGCCACAAAGGGGATTTTGATCTGCTCATTGCTTTAAAATTATTGGTTCTCACAATGTTGTGCAAGAGCGAGATCATAAAAGTTGGAGCACGAATTTACTTGGAAAAAAATCATGTGTTGTCTAAAAATTGAAATTTTTTATTAATTGCCCAATTTAATTGGAATAGATGAACACTAATGTACATGAAAACTTTGTTCAAATCCAAAATCATGAAAAAGAAAATAAAAAAAGGTAAAGAAAAGGCAATGGAATCATTGAGTCTCCATTTAATTATTTGACTAAGTCAAACAACCAATAAAAATAAAATGTTAAATTTGAATGCCTCAAAACATAAAAAAAAGTTGAGTAAAACATGAGTTTTCTTCTCAATTTTTATTTGTTGGAACAATAAAAAAAATAATTTATCCTTGATAAAAATTATGTAATTTATACTATGCTTTTAGGAAGCTTCCATTTTACCTATATAAATCTAATATTCCTATCTTTCCAGAAAAATCTTCTGCACACAAATGATTGCTCATTAAAATCTAATATTCTTATCTTTCCAGAAAAATCTTCTTCTTTGCAGAAATTTCCTGCATTTCCAGAAGCATTTCTAAGCTAAATATCATGCATTTTGTTGTAAGCTTAAAGGAGCAAAAGTTATGGTGGGGTTTCTTATTCTAAAATGGGCTCCTAAGATGGATGCGTTGGTCGAAACTTTTTTCTTTTCTTTTGAATTTCATAATCTGTGAAGAGTTGTCGAACTTAATATAGCCAAAATTTCCCTGACCTGCAACATTCATGTCACTACTAGCAGCTTTTTGGCAGGGTTTGTCTTCCAATTTGTTCAATTATATTACTTGCGAGGCTCAAATTTGAAGCCTTGATGTCTGGACTCCCTTTTTTCATCTCAATTGAAACCGTTGATCTTAGGTGCAAGATTGTTGATCTGGGTAATGCTTGTGAGACCACTTATAAGCAATCCACAAGTCATATTCAAACACTTTATTATAGATGTCAAGAGACTCTTCTGCAATCTCCATACTCTACTCCAAAAATTTGTGGTCTGTTGTATGCATTGCCTTTGAACTTGCCACATGAGATCATGTGTTGTTTGATCCTATGGAGTACAAGAAGATTGATCCTATATAATGCCCAAGGAAATTTCTCTAGGTGGCAATCGCTCTTCCCAATTGTTTTTAATGAAAATTATAATCTAAAAGGGTACAAGACGTTACAACTTAGGCTATTGACCAATTCTCTCCATGAGAGTTTCAAGTTTTCTTCAAAGGACATAGATTAATTTAATGACTTTCTTAGTCCTCTCTTGGATTTTGTACCTACTGCAGGGCAAGATCTTCATCACCCCTGACTTAACGGTGTTCCTCACATTCTTGAAACACTGTCTTCATCCCAAACCTAGGAAAATGACAAAGTTATTGCAGAGGATTGTGCAATAGTTTAATCAGGAAGAATGTGAAAGCATAAAGAAGATGTTACCATTTAAGGCCAATATGTCAAAGAGATCTTTGGTTTTATAAATCTAGATTAATCAACAAATGCTATCATTTAATTTCAATCTGTCAAAGAGATCTATAGTTACATGAATCAGGATATATCAATAAATTTTGTAGGAATTTGTGCAAATAATGGTTGATGGAGCATGTTGAAATATTACATTGGAGGTATGGAGTCTCTTGTTAACATTTTTATAACAATATTCTACCATATGATTTATGATATGGACAGTTGAAGTAATTCGATTGGTCGTGTTCAGTCTTCATCATCGTAATTATTGTCTACTCTATACTTTATAAAAAAATTTCCATACAAGAGAAACTACATAAATGAACATAGATTCTTGGAATGTATGGGTATTTTTAGATTTGATGTCTGCACTCCCTCTTATCATCTTAATTGACTAGAGCTCAAATTCTGAACCCTCTTGTTAGATGCCTCACAGAAAAATCTAGCGAGATATATTGATTTTTAGGGACATAATAAATATGTTGACGATACAAACAATAGACCTGATCCCATTTAAATATTCAACAAAGACAAACTTAATAATTATAGCTTGCAAATCCTAGCTTCAATCATGTAAATTTGTAATAGCGGGAAAGGCTACACATTCTATACCTTGAAGTTATTCAACAATTGAACTTGGACTAGAACGAAATGGGATGGCATTTGAAACTGTAAGCTCTAACAGTTAAAACTTGTAACGCCCCGTTCGGAAACCCAAGAGAATTAAACCTAACATGTTACAATGTTTACTGAACTATTTATTTATTTTTAAGTTTTAAACAACATCAAGATAACATTAATGCGGAAGCAATATGAACATACACATCAAATACACATATGCAAATATAGATATAGTTTCAATTCCTCAAGAGTTCTTTTACGTTGAGTCACATTTAATAATTTTAAATTAATTAGTTTACGTTCCAAGTACAATGTCTCAAGATCATAAAGAAGTAATAGATACATAATCGCATAAGCAAAGCCTAAGTATATCTAATACAATGAAAGTACATCCACTAAATAACATCCACTGCACATGTCGCAGGGTATGTAAAAATAGATACAATACACCAGGATATATGATAACATATATACATCATTAGAAAAGAAGTCTCTAAGATAAGAAATAAGAATGATAAAGGTACATCTTCTGCAACGAACATCCAACAGCTGGCAATGTGAAGGGGGAACCCAAATGGTAAGAAGGCACTACCTCCCGACCGCGTGGTTACCTAGTCAGGCTTCCACTCCCACCGTGCAGGGAAGATAAAGAACGATCCACATACGGCTATCAAACATAAAACATTCCTAGGCATGGAACTCCTAAAGGCCACAACTATCTCAAAGGTAACACATGCTACAAAAGAAGATAAAATAATCCAAAAGTAAGAACACTCAATCCAATACCAACACCACATAACCAAACATCATACACAAACCAAGTATAAACCAAATACCAAGATCATAAGATAAAGTCAACGAAAGATGATCATCTCAAGTCAAAAGCCACATGTCAAAAGTACAACATTCATGAATCACCAAGCATCATCAATGAAAGTAAATAACCATAATAAACACATCCGACAATAGATACACCACCAACAATAAGTACACCACATCCAACAATAAGTACACCACGAGAGATACACAAAATCTATAGAGGAGACTCAGCTACATACTAGGGAGTGTCATCACATGGCTGCTTAAGTTACCCTGGACTGATCTCTTAAGAGACCCCAGACCCTCAAGCGTTGAGTTACCCTGGACTGGTTACTTTGAACCCCGGACCCTCAACATCACACATATGAAAACTAAAAAGCCCTTTCAAGAAGACGAGGCACTCTTCTCATTCCCATCCTTAGCCTATACAAGCACTCAAGGCATGGGTGGATAAAATATCTAACTTATCTTTTTAGTGTGTTTCTCCCCCATAAATTTTAATTACTAGATTATCACTTATTACATAACTTGCATTAGGTTACCCTAGTACTGACCACTTTGGGTCCCGGACCCCTATGCAAGCCACTCCTAAGTCACGTACCTAGACAACCTCTCCTAAGCACATAAAAACACAGTTGTGTCCCATACCACAACATTCATAAAGATCAAACTCGGTTCCTTAACAGGCAACCTAATAACAAGATGGTTCTCCCACCCAAGTACACATAATTTCTCCACAAGATAAACCTCATAGATATAATCTCCAATATGAATCACCAAACACATCACAACATCTAGTCCCATAAATAGTATCCAAGAAAACTCACAAAACCTCTGGTGTACATCCTAGACTAGTCAACATCTAATCAACTCGAAATTCATGAAGGATAGACGGTACATAGAAAACATCATAATGTCATAGTTGATTTGATTTGAAAGCATATAGTTGAGTTAAATGAAGGTTATAGTTTCAGTTCAACATACGTTTTCAAGTAAAATGTTTCAGAATTCACCCTTACAAGTTAACCCACTCTAATTCTAAATTTACCCTTACTGTTTTAAGTCAATTTCCTAAAAACAATCCAAGAATAATTTATTTAAATTATTAAATTAATACTTGTTGTTTCTCTCAAAGATATAATCTATGACTCTTTTTTTCTTTATTATAATCAATATTATAATAATTAAATAAATCTAAAACTTAATTGGACAAATTCCAATATTAATTAATTATAATTAAATTATATTTAATTAAAATATAAGACATTCACATTAATTCTAATTTCGTCACTGATTAAGACTTTAAATTAAATATTACCATAATTTAAATTTGTTGATTAATTAATAATTTATTAAAAAATAATAATGATAATAATTGCATTTAAAACATAATTGAAATTAATAATAATAATTCATTATTATTTTATAAACTAAAACATAACATATAATATTTCTTAAATAATAAATATTAATTAAAGAATATTACTTAAACTTTAAAATATATATTAAAATACAAAAAGATTAGTTTGAGCGATTTAAAAATCGTTGGAAGGCTTTTTGAAAGTCGTCGGCCATAATGGCAAAGCCGTGCGGCTGCCTACGTAACTGCAGGCTTGTCTGTTGCCGCGTGCAGCAGTCAACCTGCGCAGGCACGACGGACAGGAAGGTGGTGGGGTGGTCAAACCCCCCCCCGCCCCCCCCCCCCCACACACACACACATATATATATATATAGATAATTTATTTTTATTAAAAAGTTTCGTAAGACATTTTTTTATATATAAAGAGTTTGATTTATTTTATAAGATTTATGACTATATAAACTTTATTAAATAATTTTCATATATATATATTTTAAGAACGTTTACGATATTAGCCTGATAGGAAGATAAATAAACAAATCGAACCCTTCGAATTTTCAATATAAGATTTTCATTTCCACCAACAAACCCTTTCTAAATTTAAATTTCTAAATCCCAATTTAATTCAAAAGCCCAGATCCCGATTTATTTCCAATTTCTTTCAATTGCAGAACGAGGTTATTTAAATAATTTTTTTCAATCCAGATTCACAGATGGAATCAAAAAGCAAAAGATGTAGAACGAAGGGTGGCAAGATTCATACAACGAAATTTCAGAAATCAATTTTCAACAAGCACGAAGAAGACAGAGATCCAAAAATATTTCTACAATGGTTCACAAACCCTACCTTGATCTAATGCTAACAATTTGGTGAAACCCTTGCTAATCCAAACCCTTCAAAGCTTCCAAAGATTTCTTTGTTCCCCTTCCAAAAGTGTGTTCCCTCAAACCTGTGTGTGCAATAATGACCCAAAACCCTCTAATATAGAATCTAATTACCTTTTAGGGCTTCTGTCTCCCCAACTCAAAAATTATAATTATTTTATTTAATTAATTCATTCATGCACAATTAATTTTCTTTTTAAATTAAAATATTCTTTTATTATTCCTTCATGCACTTTAAGTGAATTGTTAAATTACTTTATTTAACTTTCCACTTTACTTTTAAGTTAATTTAATAACCTTTTAAAATCTCATGCACACTTGCTTAGAATATTTTTATTAAGTTCACATATTTTATCTTTTAAATTAATGTCTTATATTTAAAACTCATGCATAAATCATGCGAACTATAATCTTTATGATAATTAAATATCTTTTCACTTTTAATTTCATTTTTTTAGAAACTTAATTGATAAAATATTTATTAACTTAAATAACAATAATATTTAGCATTTATTTAAAAATGCACTCTAAATATATTATTATTAAATTAAATAAATATAATCACGTTCTAAATTTAAACTTTATTTAACTTTTTAATATATTTAGAATGTTTAATTTGATAAATATTTATTAACTTAAATAATAATAATATTTAGCATTTATTTAAAAATGAACTCTAAATATATTATTATTAAATTAAATAAATATTATCATGTTCTAAATTTAATCTTAAAACTTTTATCTTCAATTTAATTCTTTATATTTAATTAATTTCTCAATTAATTAAATATAATTAAATATTCAAAATATCATAATAATTTTCCATTAAATTAAATTATTGATTTAATCTATTAATTAGACTTAATTAATAGAAATTCATCAAAGACTCACAAAACAACATACGCACAAAAAAAAACTCACGGGTTTAAAAAGGATAGACAGTCTGTTACGAGTCCTCCTTGCAGGACAAGTATTATAGGCTATGGCTAGGATTGGACCTGATCATTATCTTCCCATTCTCACCATTTGAGTATATGTAATAGGGAACGCTCATCCTGGCAATTCAGGAAAGTCGATGCCCGGTACCTGCATCCTGTAATAACGATGAGCATGTACATTTATATAATATATCTAAACTAAACAAGCAATGGCAGGGAGTGGTGCATCGTGTAGATCCCGACTAGCAGGTGACTACGACTCCCTCCCTTAACCACATCAAACACTTCAGACAGAAAGATAAAATAAACATGCGCACCATACACATGCAAGTATGGGGTAAGTATCGTATAAATCACAAGTTTAATATCAAATGCGTACATATAATAATGCATCTCTATCAATGCAACATAATCATTATTAAAGACATCCTGTTAACATTTTATAAAAGAAATCACATTTACTAACTAGGATCATTAAAATATCATTAACAACACATGAATGAAATCAACTAAGCAACAATAACTGATACATTTGTAATTCAAGACATGAAATAATATCATAGTATTGTAAATCCAATATCTCTAAACTAATCAATGCATAAAATCAACCTAAAAGAATTTGACAAAGATAACAGAAATGCAAACTAGGGGCAGGCACTACATCCAACCCCCCTAGAATTAGGCTTACTCCTGGAAGCCCATTACAAAGAAGCATGAATCAACACAAAACTAAGGTCCACGATCGGGGCAATTGGTCGCTCTATGACCATATTGTCCACAAAAGTAGCAATCTCCACTAAAGCCTTCCTGAGCTCCAGGTGCACGCGACTGATCAAAACTACCAACACTAGCATCCTCACTAAGAGCTCGAGGAACTCGATCCAACCTGTTGCGCATAGTACGCTTCCAGTTGCAATAGTTCCCTGACTATGAACCACCACTGTTACCATGGAAGAACTTCCTTCTCGGCTTCTCTAGATTACTTCTAGAGAAGTTAGGAGAATTTCTAGAACTTCCAGCCCCTTGAGACTGGTTATCCCTCAATACTCCTGAATAAAGTGCCCCTCTAGCCTGAACACCTGGTAGGCCACCTTGGCCTGAAGTCACACTCACCTCAAACAAAGTAGCTCGCAATAATGCATCCTTAAGGGTTTTAGGTTGGAAAACCTTAACACCCCCAATGATGTTAGCATTAAGTCCTCTAATGAAATGTTGGACCATCAATGGTGAACTATCACTAACTCTAGCATAAGACATAAGCTTGAAGAACTTACGCTCATACTCCGTCACAGTCTTGGTACCCTGTCTCAAGTCATGAAACTCATCTGCCCTCTGAAGTTGCCACTGCTCTGATAGAAATCGCTCATGGAAGTGTTCAAGGAACAACTCCCATGTAACAGTCTTCATATTTATCCCAAGTTTCTTCTCCTCCATAATCCACCAAATCGCTGCAAAGAGCTCTAAGCGGGTGATGGCATATCTTGCCTTGACATTGGAGTCAAAGTCTTGCATGGAAAAACATCTATCTAGAGCAATCAACCAATTCTCAGCATCATATCCAGTACCTTCTCCATTGAAAGGTTTGATCTTGACCCGTAATAGGTCCTTCATCTGGATGGACTGGCTAGACCGCCTACTGCTCTCTAGGTTCCTCCCTCTAGGACTCATGGACCTATCTCTATCTCCATGCTTTGAATGATGAGCTCTATCCTGTAACGGTAGGTGTGCTAGGATATCCTTGACCAAGTCTCTAGTGACCGGTCCTTCTGTCTCAGCATCTTGCTTAACACTAGCATCCTCTCTAGCCTCTTCCTGAATAGGGTCCCCTGATTGGACCAAGGAAGGAATACGGTGACTTACTCTCCCACAACTTCTACCATGTCCTAAGCTACGACCCCTAGCAATGGATCTAGAACCAGAAGTCATCTCTCCTACAACACCCACACACAACAACGACATCTAAGAATCCATCATAACCATAGGGTCATAACTAACTGACATAAAGCAATAATCCAAAAAGTTTTAATAAGTTTTCTAGTTCCATGTTTAGAATTTGTATCATTTCAAAGTTTGTTGTTCAACAGTTTGGTTTCAAGTTTGATGTCAATATAAGTTTTTCATTTAAATAAGTTGCATGTTTACTAATTGCTCAAGTGATGGCGCACATAATGCCCAGAGTTCCCAATGTTGAAACTCAAGCTCTGATACCACATGTAACGCCCCGCTTGGAAACCCAAGAGAATTAAACCTAACATGTTACAATGTTTACTGAACTATTTTTTTTTTTAAAAGTTTTAAACAACATCAAGATAACATTAATGCGGAAGCAATATGAACATACACATCAAATACACATATGCAAATATAGATACAGTTTCAATTCCTCAAGAGTTCCTTTACGTTGAGTCACATTTAATAATTTTAAATTAATTAGTTTAAGTTCCAAGTACAATGTCTCAAGATCATAAAGAAGTAATAGATACATAATCTTATAAGCAAAGCATAAGTATATCTAATACAATGAAAGTACATCCACTAAATAACATCCACTGCACATGTCACAGGGTATGTAAAAATAGATACAATACACCAGTATATATGATAACATATATACATCATCAGAAAAGAAGTCTCTAAGATAAGAAATAAGAATGATAAAGGTACATCTTCTGCAATGAACATCCAATAGCTGGCAATGTGAAGGGAGAACCCAAATGGTAAGAAGGTACTACCTCCCGACCGCGTGGTTACCTAGTCAGGCTTCCACTCCCACCGTGCAGGGAAGATAAAGAACGATCCACATACGACTATCAAACATAAAACATTCCTAGGCATGGAACTCCTAAAGGCCACAACTATCTCAAAGGTAACACATGCTACTAAAGAAGATAAAATAATCCAAAAGTAAGAACACTCAATCCAATACCGACACCACATATCCAAACATCATACACAAACCAAGTATAAACCAAATACCAAGATCATAAGATAAAGTCAACGAAAGATAATCATCTCAAGTCAAAAGCCACATGTCAAAAGTACAACATTCATGAATCACCAAGCATCATCAATGAAAGTAAATAACCATAATAAACACATCCGACAATAGATACACCACCAACAATAAGTACACCACATCCAACAATAAGTACATCACCAGAGATACACAAAATCTACAGAGGAGACTCAACTACATACTAGGGAGTGTCATCACATGGCTGCTTAAGTTACCCTAGACTGGTTACTTTGAACCCCAGACCCTCAACATCACACATATGGAAACTAGAAAGCCCTCTCAAGAAGACGAGGCACTCTTCTCATTCCCATCCTTAGCCTATACAAGAACTCAAGGCATGGGTGGATCAAATCTCTAACTTATCTTTTTAGTGTGTTCCCCCCCCATAAATTTTAATTACTAGATTATCACTTATTACATAACTTGCATTAGGTTACCCTGGTACTGACCACTTTGGGTCCCGGACCCCTATGCAAGCCACTCCCAAGTCACGTACCTAGACAACCTCTCCTAAGCACATAAAAACACAGTTGTGTCCCATACCACAACATTCATAAAGATCAAACTCGGTTCCTTAACAGGCAACCTAATAACAAGATGGTTCTCCCACCCAAGTACACATAATTTCTCCACAAGATAAACCTCATAGATATAATCTCCAATATGAATCACAAAACACATCACAACATCTAGTCCCATAAATAGTATCCAAGAAAACTCACAAAACCTCTGGTGTACATCCTAGACTGGTCAACATCTAATCAACTCGAAATTCACGAAGGATAGACGGTACATAGAAAACATCATAGTGTCACAGTTGATTTGATTTGAAAGCATATAGTTGAGTTAAATGGAGGTTATAGTTTCAGTTCAACATATGTTTTCAAGTAAAATGTTTCAGAATTCACCCTTACAAGTTAACCCACTCTAATTCTAAATTTACCCTTACTGTTTTAAGTCAATTTCCTAAAAACAATCCAAGAATAATTTATTTAAATTATTAAATTAATACTTGTTGTTTCTCTCAAAGATATAATCTATGACTCTCTTTTTCTTTATTATAATCAATATTATAATAATTAAATAAATCTAAAACTTAATTGGACAAATTCTAATATTAATTAATTCTAATTAAATTATATTTAATTAAAATATAAGACATTCACATTAATTCTAATTTCGTCACTGATTAAGACTTCAAATTAAATATTACCATAATTTAAATTTGTTGATTAATTAATAATTTATTAAAAAATAATAATGATAATAATTTCATTTAAAACATAATTGAAATTAATAATAATAATTCATTATTATTTTATAAACTAAAACATAACATATAATATTTCTTAAATAATAAATATTAATTAAAGAATATTACTTAAACTTTAAAATATATATTAAAATAAAAAAAGATTAGTTTGAGCGATTTAAAAATCACTGGAAGGCTTTTTGAAAGCCGTCGGCCATAATGGCAAAGCCGTGCAGCTGCCTACGTAACTGCAGGCTTGTCTGCTGCCGCATGTAGCAGTCAGCCTGCGTAGGCACGGCGGACAGGAAGGTGGTGGGGTGGTCAAACCCCCCCCCCCCCCCCCCCCCCCCTACACATATATAATATATATATTTTTTAAAATTTATTTTTATTAAAAAGTTTTGTAAGACATTTTTTTTTTATATAAAGAGTTTGATTTATTTTATAAGATTTATGACTATATAAACTTTATTAAATAATTTTCATATATATATATATTTTAAGAACGTTTACGATATTAGCCTGATAGGAAGATAAATAAACAAATCGAACCCTTCGAATTTTCAATATAAGATTTTCATTTCCACCAACAAACCCTTTCTAAATTTAAATTTCTAAATCCCAATTTAATTCAAAAGCCCAGATCCCGATTTATTTCCAATTTCTTTCAATTGCAGAATGAGGTTATTTAAATAATTTTTTTCAATCTGGTTTCAAAGATGGAATCAAAAAGCAAAAGATGTAGAACGAAGGGTGGCAAGATTCATACAACGAAATTTTAGAAATCAATTTTTAACAAGCACGAAGAAGACAGAGATCCGAAAATATTTCTACAATGGTTCACAAACCCTACCTTGATCTAATGCTAACAATTTGGTGAAACCCTTGCTAATCCAAACCCTTCAAAGCTTCCAAAGATTTCTTTGTTCCCCTTCCAAAAGTGTGTTCCCTCAAACCTGTGTGTGCAATAATGACCCAAAACCCTCTAATATAGAATCTAATTACCTTTTAGGGCTTCTATCTCCCCAACTCAAAAATTATAATTATTTTATTTAATTAATTCATTCATGCACAATTAATTTTCTTTTTAAATTAAAATATTCTTTTATTATTCCTTCATGCACTTTAAGTGAATTGTTAAATTACTTTATTTAACTTTCCACTTTACTTTTAAGTTAATTTAATAACCTTTTAAAATCTCATGCACACTTGCTTAGAATATCTTTATTAAGTTCACATATTTTATCTTTTAAATTAATCTCTTATATTTAAAACTCATGCATAAATCATGCGAACTATAATCTTTATGATAATTAAATATCTTTTCACTTTTAATTTCATTTTTTTAGAAACTTAATTGATAAAATATTTATTAACTTAAATAACAATAATATTTAGCATTTATTTAAAAATGCACTCTAAATATATTATTATTAAATTAAATAAATATAATCACGTTCTAAATTTAAACTTTATTTAACTTTTTAATATATTTAGAACGTTTAATTTGATAAATATTTATTAACTTAAATAACAATAATATTTAGCATTTATTTAAAAATGAACTCTAAATATATTATTATTAAATTAAATAAATATTATCATGTTCTAAATTTAATCTTAAAACTTTTATCTTCAATTTAATTCTTTATATTTAATTAATTTCTCAATTAATTAAATATAATTAAATATTCAAAATATCATAATAATTTTCCATTAAATTAAATTATTAATTTAATCTATTAATTAGACTTAATTAATAGAAATTCATCAAAGACTCACAAAACAACATACGCACACAAAAAAACTCACGGGTTTAAAAAGGATAGACAGTCTGTTACGAGTCCTCCTTGCAGGACAAGTATTATAGGCTATGGCTAGGATTGGACCTGATCATTATCTTCCCATTCTCACCATTTGAGTATATGTAATAGGGCACGCTCATCCTGGTAATTCAGGGAAGTCGATGCCCGGTACCTGCATCCTGCAATAAAGATGAGCATGTACATGTATATAATATATCTAAACTAAACAGGCAATGGCAGGGAGTGGTGCATCGTGTAGATCCCGACTAGCAGGTGACTACGACTCCCTCCCTTAACCACATCAAACACTTCAAACAGAAAGATAAAATAAACATGCGCACCATACACATGCAAGTATGGGGTAAGTATCGTAGAAATCACAAGTTTAATATCAAATGCGTACATATAATAATGCATCTCTATCAATGCAACATAATCATTATTAAAGATATCCTGTTAACATTTTTATAAAAGAAATCACATTTACTAACTAGGATCATTAAAATATCATTAACAACACATGAATGAAATCAACTAAGAAACAATAACTGATACATTTGTAATTCAAGACATGAAATAATATCATACTATTGTAAATCCAATATCTCTAAACTAACCAATGCATAAAATCAACCTAAAAGAATTTGACAAAGATAACAGAAATGAAAACTAGGGCAGGCACTACAAAACTATGGAAGCATCTTTCCAAAAGAGAAGAGGTAACATGTTTAACTTTTAGGGAGCTTCAAGTACATTGCTATTAGAATAATGTCTGTCCACAGTGTTCAGTAGGTGAGAATTTAATACCAAGTCTAGAAGAGTCTAGAAATATCTATAGAGCTCCGTGTAGATATTTTCATCTTCCTCTACGTTGTTGTTTAGAAGACTCCATAAGTTTTCTTCAGTTATAAATGCCTGGCTATCGACAGATGGACATATGAGGAAATTAGTGTAATGAACAAATTATGTTTGTCTAATTTGCTATGTTTTGTCTTCTCTATTTTTACTTTGTTTTATATTATGTGTTGTTATAATTTTGTACATTGCAATAGACCACCATCAAGTTGAACAATGTTAGGTGAAGACCAAGAAAGCACCTGAATTCATGAAATTCATTCACCACAAACCCAAAAAGTAGAACTTGAAGCCTAGGCACAATCAAAGCATGATAATTACAAGACAGAGAGAACACAACAACTTGGAGCTCATATTGCATACAAGGAAATCTTTTTGGCATTCAAATATAATATCATATATGTTTTTTTGCAATAGAGACTCACCCACCTCAATAAACTGGCATCAAAGCCTGAAACAAATGACTAAAATAATCTGAAATAGGTCTTTATTTTATTAAATAAAACACCTTTTGATCAATACACTCCAAACCAGTCTTAGTTAAAACATCCAAACACCCCCACCCCCTTCCCCTTCCCCCAATCTAGCTTTGTCTACTCTACTACATAGCAGAGCATAAATTACCAAGCATACTTCTGCCTGAACTGAAATGATATGCTCTTTACACAAGCCACCTAACTAGCATGAACACTACACATGCCCATGAATTGACTCCCCTAGTAATAATGTGGCTTCATATGGAGCCTACAAATACGAAGTAAATTAGAAATTGATGAGTTACAAATCCTATGTTTTGAATTGTTGTGGATTGGTTTTGATTTTAATTAATAAGTTAGTATATATGATTTTTATTGCTCCACATTTTGGCAGCCATAGCCCATTTGTTCCAACTTCATCTTAATAATAAATATTTTTATTTTTTATTTTAAGAATGAATTAACTTTTTTTTAAAGATGTTTTCTTTTTAAAAGTATTCAAAAATAATAAATATATTATTGAAATTATTTTATTATCAAATATTGAATATATTGATAAAAAAAATGTGTTTATATTCATAATAATATAAGTTGATATTTAAGTAAAAAATAATATTATAATTAAAAAGCATTATTTTAATCATCAATTTTATTTTTCTATTTTATTTTTCTTTATTTTGATTATTATATATTCCAAATTCTTAATATTTTTTTTTTGAGATGGTAAATATTCATTTTCTATTTATTAGAATTATCAAAAAAAATTATATAGAAAATAATCATTTTTACCAATGAGTAAAAATGAATAAATAAAGTATATAATTTTATGATTAACTTTATATGAAACAAATAATCTTTGGAGTCACGTCCAATATTTATGGGATTGCAAAAAATAAATTCCAAGCCAAATCAAAAACAATATTTATGGGGTTGGAAGCGAATAATTTATTAATCAAACATTACAATCCATTCAAGGTAGTATTAAAATTTCTATGATCAATAGCAAATACTTTGGCTTGAGAAGATGCCTTGCCATAGTGATCAAAAATTGCCTAAAAAATATTTGGAGTTTGTCTATATATTTAAATTTAGATGCTTAAAACAATATGTCCATTAGATAACAATGTCAGAGGCTTAAATAATGTTTCTAGCATAGAAAAATAATCTAATTTCTATTTGAAAGATTAAGGTGTCTTAAAATTACTATACTAATAAATAGCTCAAACTTTCAATTTTGCATTTTTTTATTATAAGGATTTGTTCTTAAGATTTTAAATTGAATTGTTCTATATTAATTGATTGATATATGCACAATTTTAGAGAATGTCCTATTGAACATTAGCATTTATTTATTTTTATAAATTTTAATTTATTAAAATTCAACAATACTTTTAAATTGAAATGAGTTTGGATTGAATATAAATTATTCTTATGTTTAATTTTGCAATTTTGATTATCAAAAGTTGTTCGATTTTAAATATCTTGAGGAGATAATCATATTCACAAATTAAAATCTCTCCCCAACATCTCATATTCCCTTCCAACTTCACAGTTAAATTTACAACTTGAACATTGGCACTTGTGCCCCTTGTTGAAAATGAAAAAGATTACTTTGAATACATTCTCACTTTTTATTACAACTTTATAAAACCTATTTTCAAAAAGGGAAGACAAATTCTAATATTGGCCAAAGAATAAAACTTTTAAAATATAGGGAAATGTTAAATCCCTTTAAGACCCAATAAAGTACTAGTAGATGGAATGTCGTTAAATATGTTTAGAAAAAATCTTTTGAGAGGAAATCTTTGTATCTAAAACTTTGTTCTTAATGGAACTATCACGAAGGGTAAATGAATATGAAGAGGATGAATAGAATGAAGATGGTGTTATTTCTATTAGGATTAAATTGTTTAGTTTGAGTTAGTATTATATGTTGTTTGAAATTTCACTAGATATTTCTCTACATAGGAAGGGAAAAAATTATGTAAAATCTTTACATATTAGTGTTACGGTTTCATCATTTCATAAATATTTTACTAACAATGTAACCATTGCACCCCTCAAAGGTGCTAGTGCTACTATAATCATACATGTATTCTATAGTGGTGAATTCAAATGATCATATTTAAAATCCAACTTGGTATAATCTCTTTCATTTATACCTTCGCTTTACCATTTTGGCATTCATATTCATACTCTTTATAATCTATGTCATTAGGCCTATATTTGTTTGATCCTTTCTATCCATTACATACTATGATGAAATCATATTTCTCTAAGGTATATATGCTCCTATCATCATCTATCGAGAGTGTGAAAAGAAAAATGCAAAATATTGTTGAATGATAGGGATTGCCGATTCATCCAAGATGCTCCTGCATCATGCTATTATGATATTAGTGAATAATGATATGTTATTGATGTTAGAGAAAGGTTTTTAAGTTGTCAAATCTCTTTATTGTTTTTGTCTATAAGCTTTCTTATAATAACACTTTTTTGTTCAACCTTTTGAGTGCAATAACATGGTTTTTACTAAAGAGGCAATACAATACAATGTGGGTTCATATTGGGAGGTTTAAAACCAGTAAAAAGTAGAAACAATATATTGCCTAAATAGGCGAGGGGGCTTTTAGGGTGGGGGTAGGGATTTACAAAGGAAAATAGATGCAAATTTACAAAGGAAAATAGATGCAGGGTTATCAGGTAAGGTATAGGAGAAGGTTGACAAAACAAGAGTTTGGGACCATATGTTATTTTTAAATTAAGAAAAAAATTTAGTATGTCACAAACACAAATGCTATGATTTAGGTTCACCAAATAAAGCCCCTATGCCAAAAAAAAAAAAAAAAATTCTCCAGTAAAAATGTGTTCGCTAAATTTGATTTTTGAACATTTGTTTGTTGTTATGTCATATGGTAAACTAAGTGAAGCAAAAGATGACTTTCTCAAACCTCTTGTATGCAAAGGGACAATAAAGGTGTTATCAGTGTAGTAAGAAACGTCTTAGCAGCATTGTGTTCGAGGATGGGATTAGCAGTAGGAAACTAGCGTAGGGAGAAGTCTTTGCTGTTGCTTCTGGATCTGCTGCTGCAACAGTATCGGCGTCCACATCGAGTGCTAATACTAGCACTAGAATTGCTTATTTTCTTTAATGACCTCACAAATGATGCCTTCGAGGCTTGCACGCTGTCTAGACCATCTGAGAGCGGTTTTGTTTCCAAATGGTGAATGAAGGACCGTATGAAAACTGGGTGTGTTGCACTTGTTCTGTACTTAAATATTGGTGTTGATCCTCCAGATGTTATCAATATATCCCCATGTGCTCAGATGGAGTGCTGGATTGATCTATTTTCCATGCCAACTCTAAAAGCAATATATGCTATAGGGAAAGCTTTGCAGGCTCAATATGAACGGTGGCTTGATCCTACTGTTGAAGAGGTAAAGAGGCTTTGTGGCCAGTACCACAAGAATGCTAACTCAGAGCGGGTGCTTTTCCATCATAATGGACATGGAGTTCCAAAGCCCATAGAAAATGGGAAAATCTGGCTGTTTAACAAGGATTACACACAATACATTCTCCTATCTATTTATGAATTAGAATAATGGCTTGGCACACCCTCAATTTATGTGTTTGATTGTTTTCCTGCTGGTATGATTGTAAATGCTTTTGTGGAGCGTTAAGACTGGGGTTCTGGTGTTTCCTCTGATATAGTTGATAGCTTGACATAGACTCAGAGAAAGTTCAAGTTCTATTGCTATTGGAGTCACATAATTTGACTTAGACATCATCATGATTTGCCTATACTAGAAACTTGAGTTTGTCAATGGTAGGATACATCCAAGCTCTATTTCTATTGTGGTCACAAAAAATGATTCAGATAAACTACAGTATTTGGAGTCATAAGATCCTCATGATTTGTGAGTACTAGAAACTAACAAAGATTGTGCCTAGAAAGGACGAAGAACCAAAAGTAAAAAATAAAGATTATTACAAGCATCATAATAAAACCTTTTTGAGACAAAAGTTTTTTATTAGAGATGGTTTGACTCCTAAAATTCACAAGGAAGAATTTATTATAATCTATAGACCAAGTTGTTTGGCAAGAAAAAGGCTTCAGGAGCAAGTAGATCATAGTTCTACAATAGGTGTGTTACAAATTTGTATGTGAAAGATGTGCAATGTGGAAGATTTAATTTATTGGTGCTAGACTTAAAATTTTCTTCCTATGTTGATCAAATTATTTAACTAGTGTACTGAGGATTTAGAAGTTAATAGAGCAGTGTTATGAGAAGGATGGACATATTGAAAAGTGCATAAAGAATGAAAGGTAAGAGGAAACAAAATGATAATTAAAGAAGAAGTAATTATATAAATGTAAAGTTGTCATAAGATGGAAAGGAAGAATGATATAAGAAATCACAATAATAGCAATATTTATATATGAATATGAATAAACAATATTTTAAGTGTAAACTAAGAACTCTAACTTGAAAATAGATCATAAAATCTGATACCATTATAAGTTACACAAATATTATGCAGTTATTTCATTAACTTCAATATAAGAATTTATCTTATTTAAGGCTTCCTCGACTATCTTCAACTCAAAAGCTCTTTATTATGCTGAACTATAGCTATAATTATTTGTGATATCAAAATCACAAGGGAATCTACTATCCTAGTTGCAGCAACCTATGTGGAAATTACCTTATCCTTTGCACTTTGATGATCGTTAATACCTCGCTCCAAATCTCCAATTTGGGACAAGATGGGAAGATGATAGCAAAGGTTGTAAAGTCTAGCTTTAAACTAGCCAATTGCATAGATCTTATTGTAGAGTCTCAAAACATTTTCAGCAAATTTATTTTTAAATTATCCTATAGCTAGGACGTTCCACAAAAACACATTTATTTGAGGCATTTTTTAAACAATTCACATACCTTATCAACGATTCCATATCTTGGATATCCTACAATCCTAACATTTGATCAAACAATTTTTGGAGGTATTAAACTATCATATTCTGTGTGCCCTATCTATTGCTACATCCCAAATTTTTGAATTGATTATAGCCATTGTATCAATTTATTTCTTCCTAATCATGTGAAAGTGAGTTAGTTAATTATAGCCCTTGTATCAATTTATTTCTTCCTAATCATGTGAAAGTGAGTTAGTTAATTATAGCCATTGTATCAATTTATTTCTTCTTGATCATGTGAAAGTGAATTAGTTAATTATAGCCATTATATCAATTTATTTCTTCTTGATCATGTGAAAGTGGGTTAGTTAACTATAGCCATTGTATCAATTTATTTTCTTTCCAATCATGTGAAGTGAGTTAGTTGAAATATATATGATAATGAGATATTTTCATGAACATGTGAAAGGAGATAGTTATTCTGACATTGATAAAATCTCTAACGGTCACTAGATGATTTTAAATTAACAATTTATAAATCTTGAATTGATGTCTTGGTGAGAATGTTGCTTTGAATGATTACAAGAAGAACACTGAAGAGAGAGGGGAAGCATTGCTAAATAGGGTCATCAGAAGGGGATGGTTGAATGGCTCATTCATCAGAATCGATAGGTTTGACCTAAAATTATCTTGGCAAGGTTACTAAGACTTGACAACATGTTACATGGTGGAACCGCATGAGCTATAAAAAAGAACATTATAATAAATAATATAAATTAAACATAACTTTTACCTTTAAAAGAATTACCAAAGAATTTATTATTTAATCATTATTAAACATTCTCTAATACAAACATATGTATATAAAAATAAGATGACACCAATGCATTATAAATTATAATCTTATGATGCCACCTTATCAATATGTCAATATGAATATAGATAAAGAATATATTTAATAATAATAAAATAATAATAACCCTTTAACTTCTTATTTTTCTTCTTTTCTTTTCCTCCTTTTCTTTTCTATTCTTTTCCTTTTTAATCGATTTGAATGGTATTTGAATGAGTTCTTGTAACTGAAGGGAGCTGAAGAGTTAAACTCTTTCTTTTTATGAGAGTCTCATAATCGTATCAATGCATTATTATTCCATACTATTTTCTTGTTATCAGAGGTTCTCAAGACAACTAAGAACAATTTCGTTTTACATTACTGCTCACTCGTCTGTCTCCAATTTCCTTCACATTTCTTCCCACGGGTTTCTGAATAGAAGTCAATTCCCTGACAATAGAGAAATTGTACTACAATAGAGGTGTCACGTAAGACCATCAATTTCCTTGTGTTTATTCCTTATGCTATGTTTGTGGTAAAATGTATAAAATATCATTTATAATCTACAAACTTCTTTCCATTTTTTCTTTTCACATTTAAACATCAGTCGTTTACCTTTTGTAACAATGATACATAGAAACCATCACACACACACACACACACACACACACACACACACACACACACACACACACATACACAAGTTCAAATTCAAAGAGTTATTAAATAGATTTAAAATCATGGAATCTGCATTATATAATAATGATGTTTTTCTTTGCCATGAAATTATACCAATCTTGTATAACCAACTATCTCAATTTAGATATAATTACATCCTCTTATAAGATGATAACATTTCTTTCCAATCATGTGAAGTGAGCTAGATAAAATATATATGATAATGAGATGTTTTCATGAACATGTGAAAGGAGATGGTTATTCTGACATTGATGAAATCTCTAACGATCACTAGATGATTTTAAATTAACAATTTATAAATCTTGAATTGATGTCTTGGTGAGAATATTGTTTTGAATGATTACAAGAAGAAGACTAAAGAGAGAGGGGAAGCATTGCTAAACGGGGTCATCGGAAGGGGATGGTCGAATGGCCCAGTCATAAGAATCAACAGGTTGGACCTAAAACTATCTTGGCAAAGTTACTAAGACTTGACAACATGTTACATGGTCGAACCACATGAGCTATAAAAAGGAACATTATAATAAATAATATAAATTAAACATAACTTTTACCTTTAAAAGAATTATCAAAGAATTTATTATTTAATCATTATTAAACATTCTCTAATACAAACATATGTATATAAAAATAAGATGACACCAATACATTATAAATTATAATCTAATGATGCCACCTTATCAATATGTCAACAAGAGTGTAGATAAAGAATATATAATAATAATAAATTAATAATAACCCTTTAACTTCTTATTTTTCTTCTTTTCTTTCCCTCCTTTTCTTTTCTATTCTTTTCCTTTTTAATCGATTTGAATGGTATTCAAATGAGTTCTTGTAACTGAAGGGAGCTAGAGAGTTAAACTCTTTCTTTTTATGAGAGTCTCATAATCATATCAATGCATTATTATTCCATATTGTTTCCTTGTTATGGGAGGTTCTCAAGACAACTGAGAATGATTTCATTTTACATTACTGCTCACTCGTCCGTCTCCAATTTCCTTCACATTTCTTCCTGCAAGTTTCAGAATAAAAGTCAATTCCCCAACAATAGATAAATTGTATTGCAATAGAGGTGTCACGTAAGACCACTGATTCCCTTGTGTTTATTCCTTATGTTATGTCTATGGTAAAATGTATAGAATACCACTTATAATCTACAAACTTTTTTCCATGTTTTCTTTTCATATTTAAACATTAGTCATTTACCTTTTGTGCCAACGATACATAGAAACCATTGTTAGGATAAAACCATGGACAAAAATAAAAACTACATGCAAATATAACCAATAATAGAAAATAATAGATCACACAAAAATGAACACAAGACACCAAGATTTAACGTGGTTCACCCAATCCCTGGGCTATGTCCACCAAACTGCAAGTCCAATATTATTACAATCCAGTGATTACAACCTGATTACAATTTGTAATCCCTTACAGCTCAATATCGCCGCAAGAAGCAATTTCGCATCACAACATAATAAAAATACCTAACCCTAAAACCTTTTATACAAGTATTTTATGTCGTTTTAGGGTTATAATTAATAATTACATGTCAGCCCAAAATCTTGATAAAATAGGGCCCAATTTTATTTTTTCGGGGCAATGCCCCAAACCCCAAAAAATCATGGAGTATGTACAGTACTTTCTTGATCAGTCACCACAATCTAACAACCATAACACTTCTACACACGCGCGCGCGCACACACACACACACACACACACACACATTGGTTCGAATTCAAAGGGTTATTTAATAGATTTGAAATCATGGAATCTGCATTATATAATAATGATGTTTTTCTTTTCCATGAAAGTATACTAGTCCTGTATAACCAACTATCTCAGTTTAGATATAATTATGTCCTCTTATAAGATGATAACATGAAATCAGAACACCAAGGAATTCACCAAGTGATGATGCTAGTATAGGTGAAAAAGGTGTAAAGCAATGTTGTGGTTATAAACTTGAAAGCACCTAGGAATCACCGACTTGGTAGCTTGAAAAAGGTGAGGAGGTGTAGAGAAACTACAAAATAAGAATGTCATTAGAACTAATAAATAACAAGTTAAATACTACAATAGCTCATGCATATTCTATTTATGTAAGATGTTGTCAAGTCAAGTTGGTGGAGATTGGGTTTGTAGACCCAATTTGAAATCCTTGGCTAGGGTAGAATTAGGCAAATATGCCGAACATGTGATCTTTGTTGATTGTCTAGACACTTTGGTTATTTTGGAGAATAATTGTTGGGACTTCAACCCACCCAATTACTCTGATGGCTGGGCTTATGAACATCCCAAGCCTAATCCCAAGGTAGGGAGGACCATTCTATTGAATTAGAATATGTGGGGATAAGTAATGGTTCACAATTGGGAGTTTAAGCCTATGTTAATGCTTCTCCTCTCACCAATGTCAAGGCTTGGACAACGAGTTAAAGAAAATTTCTCCATTTATAATGTATATTTTTTTTAATCCTTGAATGAATAGATGGTTATTTTCATTTCAATATAGAGAAAACATTTACTTTATGAACAACCATTATTTTATTTTCAGTTGAATATTTAGAAATAGATAAAAGTTAGCAATACTTAAATATCTCTTTTGTTTCTCATAAATATGTAAGATAGATTGAAAAGAGTTTCTTTCAGTTATAATCAGATGGTATAAATCAATGTCATGTGAAATGAATTCAATTATTTGTGGAATTAGCTTATTTTGAGATTGTATAATTTGGTTAAGGAAATTTGTATGTTACATCTATGCTCACACTTTGTGAATACACCTGTACCAACTCAGAAGCAAATACAACATTTAAACTATATCACTCTATATTTTATTCCTTAATGTCCATTCCTTGTTCAGAAACTTCCCACTTTTACACAGGTTGGAAGAATGCTAAGAAATTTTGCAGAGTTTGGATTTAGAACATACTAATGGCA
This sequence comes from Cupressus sempervirens, assembly GCA_028749045.1. Taxonomy (NCBI): domain Eukaryota; kingdom Viridiplantae; phylum Streptophyta; class Pinopsida; order Cupressales; family Cupressaceae; genus Cupressus; species Cupressus sempervirens. Next base: position 768,000,866 of record CM053787.1, on the reverse strand, counting down.
TCATTTTATACAAAGGCATTTTGTTCACTTCCACATTACAAGTTACATAAATGTACATGTACATTGTCTATGCTTCCTCATTTTGCACAAATGTCTGCCCCAACAAATTCTTAAGTGATGTTTCCCTTTCTGCCATACTTCATTAATGGATGCTTGTACATAATTTTGAAGCTCCCATTGTTGTTGCTTATAAAATAATTATGTGGTTGAAAATGTGGAGTAGTAATATTATTTAATGCAATGGCTTATATCCACTTGATGTCGCCCAAGAATAGAGTGAAATTAAAATTAAATAGTGGATGATGGAATTCAAAGTTAATAGTAACTCTCATTTCAATGGAATAGACATTAGCACAACAAATGTTGATGACAACAAGGGGTCCATAGCTACCACCGAAACAGGCAAACCAGCTTTGAGATTTTCGATTAAGCCCAACCCTGATGGAGTACTTAAATTGCTCACATGTTTCTTATAATACTATTGTAATCACTTAAGTTTAATTAGTGATTTAATGAAGGGCGCTACCCTTAATACCATAAACACATAACAGAAACAAAGAAACAACAACAAATGCAAGATCAAAATATGGACTTCTTATTTTCACCACAAATGTGAAATTACAAGATTTACAAGTACAATATGCTAACCCACATGGGCACCTTCATTACAGTAATCTACAAGACTAAGATGCGAACTACCACCCAAAGTTGTTTTAGACAATGTTTGGGCCCTTTTTAAATAGGCAATGTTATGTCGCTTGTGAAGGTTCTAGACATTGAAACTTAATACCTAGAGCCAACAAACCCTAACAAAACATAAAGAGTTGGTCAAATACATCTTTGAAAATTATTTTAGAAATTTTGAGTAGCCCAACTTTGGAAGGCCATAACTCTTGAACCATTTCTCTGATTGGTTATTATAACCACTTTTCAAAAATGCTAGCTCTTGATCTACAACCGGGCACTCTAAGGCCTCCAACAATGAGCCTGAAGATTTTTCTCCTAAAATTTCCACTAAAAATTTGCAATAACTTCTCTGATACTTAAGCTAGAACAATGAGATTTTTATGGTAGGCTTATAACTCTAAAATGAACTTTCACCTAGAAAATCAAAACATTTCAAGCTTGTATGAAAAACTTACTAAAAAAAGTAAGTTCCCAGAAACAACAAACCCCATGTCTACTCGTCCTTATTAAAATAGAAAAGGCTGAAAACAAAATAAATTTTTTTGGTGATGCAAGATTGCTCTTACACCCAGGATGCTCCTGTATCAGGCACCTAGGGTAATTTGAGAAGTGACTCTATCATGTTTTAGGTGTTCAGAGGAAAACCAAGATGGTTAACCCCCTTCCTTTCTAGCCATGATGAATCATCTATTAACCTCCTTTTCCATTTGACCAGGTATTCCTCATTAGTTTTTTTCCTTGTACTTTTTCCAACATGACTGTCTAGTATCTCCTCAATCTTCTTTGTAGTTGAACTAGCTACTAGAATACTCCACTGCACTACTACAATTTCCTCTCCATCACTTCCTTCATAATACTCTATCAAATCTGAAATATTCAATTCAACAAACAACTTCACTTCATAATCATTTCCAAAATCATGCATTTTCACTATCTTGCATAGTCCAAACTTCTTCATCTTCATCTTATTATATGTACCCACTGAAAAATCCTCATTTCTCAAATGAACCATGACTTCATCTCCAATCTAAAATTCCTTATACCTCCTTTTCAAATATGCCTTAGCCTTGTACTATGATTTCATCTTTATGATGTGCTTCCTCACCTCCTCATGGATGTTCTTCAAATGTTCAGCAAATTCTTCTACTTCAGTACCACTTATCTCTCTTTTATCCAATTGCTGCAATTCAGAAGCATTTCTGGGACTACTCCCAGATATGATTTGGAATGGTGATTTACCAATACTCTTGTTGACAAAATTATTATATGCAAATTCCACTAGTGGTAAAATTAGATCCTATCCTTTTGGTTTGTCTCCAACCAAACATCTCAATAAATTTTCCAAACTTCTATTCACAACTTTTGTCTATCTATCCATTTGTGAATGATTGATGAACTAAACTATAATGTACACCAAAAATACCCAAAAAATTTGGTATCTCAATCTAAAACTATACTCTTTGGCAGACCATATAGTCTCACTTCTCTAAAAAAGAAATATGTTACATAAACAACATCACTAGTCTTCTTGCAAGATATAAAATGTGTCATCTTTGAAAACTTGTCAACCACTACAAAAATAGAATCATGCCCTTATTGTGTCCTCGGTAATCCAAGAACAAAATACATGTTGACATCCTCCCACAGCCTCTTTGGTACAGGTAATGGCTAATACAACCATGTATTCTGCTTCACTCCTTTCACCATCTAACATACTTTGCAACTCTATACAAACTTCTTCACATCTTACTACAACTGTGGCTAGTAATAATTCTCAACAACCAAAGTTATGGTTTTATCTCTACCAAAATGTCCAACCAATCCTCCACCATGCTTCTCCTTGATGAGATTCTCTCTCATTGAACTTCTTGGAATGCACAACTGGCTTCCTTTGAACAACATACTATCCTGGATCATGAAATTCAACCACTTTATCCTATCAAGTGTAACAGGTTTTGTACAAGCCTTCCACACTTCACCAAAATCAAGATCATCTGGATACAAAGTACTAAGTTCCTTGAACCCAACCACCTTTATCTACATTTTTATCAACAAAGTTGTCTTGTACTAAGAGCATCTTCAACTTTGTTAAACTTCTCACTCCCATGTTTCAAAAAAAATGTATAACTCTACAAAAACTCAACCCACTTCAAATCCCTTTGGATTAATTTTCTTTGATTATCCAAATATTGCAAAGCTTGATGATTAGTATACGAAACAAACTCCTTAGGAAGAAGACAGTGTCTCCACTTCTTTAATGCTTGAACTATAGCATAAATTTCCTAATCATAAAAAAAATATTTTCTTTTTACATCATTCAAATTCTCACTAAAATAAGCAACACATCGACTTTCTTGGCTCAAAACAACTCCTATCGCAGTACCACTAGCATCATAGTCTACTTGAATTACCTTGTTAAAATCACAAAGTGCTAAAACAAGCTGCTAAGTAACTTTCTATTTCAGCATATTAAAAAATTTATTTGCTCGTACAATCCACTTAATTCTTTCCTATCCCTTCTCATTATTTCAGTTAGGGGTCCACAAATACTGCTAAAAACTCTTATGAACTTTCTGTAAAAACTAGCTAGTCCATGAACAGATCTTACCTCTGTCACACTCCTTGGAGTAGGCCATTCAAGGATAGCCTTTTCTTTCTCTGGGTCCATTTTGAGACCTTTTACTAAGACTACAAATCCTAGGTACACCACCTCCTTTACAAAACTGCACTTCTTTAGGTTTATTAGCAATTTTTCTTCCCTCAAATTATCAAACACCTTGAAAATATGAATCAAATTCTCCTCCAATGTCTTACTAAAGATCAAAATATCATCTAGGTAAACAATGAAAAAGTTACCTAGAAACTCCTTCAGTACCTCATTCATGAGCTGCATGAAAGTACTCGATGCATTGGCTAGCCCAAAAGGCATGACTAACCACTTGTACAGTTCTTCATTTGTCTTGAAAGTAGTCTTCTAATCATCACCTTCTCTAATACAAATCTGATGGTACCCACTCTTTAGATCTATCTCTGTCAAATACTCAGGTCCACTCAAATAGTCCATAATATCATCCATCCTTGGCAATAGAAATCTATACTTGATTGTGATCTTGTTGATAGTGCAAGAATTTGTGCACATCCTCTATTACCCATTCTTCTTTGGTGTTAATATGGCTAGTTCAACACATGGACTCAGACTCTCTTGAATCAACTGCTTCTGCAACAACTCATGAACTTGTATGTTCAACTCTTCACTTTCTACTGGTGTCATTATGGGTGCTGCCTTGTTTGGAAAACTGACTCCTGGAACTAAATCCATTTGGTGACTGATCTTCCTCATTGTGGGCAATCCATCAAGTATATTATCTGACACAATATCAAAAAACTCTCCCAATATATCTACAACTTTTGTAGGTACCTCCTCTACTTCTTCTTTACTATCTTTTGGAGTTATAGAAAAACACATGCTCAAACTTTATACTTTGGAGAAACTCTTTTCCATCAATGAAACATATTCTAGCAGCACTACATACATTTTCTTCTTTCTCCTCAATAGCTTCAACTTATGTTTCACTCCATCCTTGGTCAAAGTGTTGGTATTTTCTCACCCATTATGTACGACATGTCTGTCAATTGCATGTTCAACTCTTCACATTCTACTGATGTCATTATGTGCACTGCCTTGTTTGGCAATTTGGCTCCTAGAACCAAATCCATCTAGTGACTAATATTCCTCATTGGGAGAAATCTGTTAGGTATATTATCTGACACAATATCATAAAACTCTCCCAATTTATCTGCAACTTCTACAATTACCTCCTCTACTTCTTCTTTACTATCTTTTGGTTCTAGACATTGAAGGTTCTAGACATTGAAACTTAATACCTAGGGCCGACAGACCCTAAAATACATCTTTGACAATTGTTTTAGAAATTTTGGGTAGACCAACTTTGGAAGGCCATAACTCTCGAATTGTTGCTCCAATTGTCTATTATAACCACTTTTTGGAAATGCTAGCTCTTGATATATAGTCTTGGAATGACGCAAAAGCTCTTTTGTCAAGTTTTCAAACCTCAACTGGGAACTCTAAGGCCTCCAACGATGAGCTTGAAGAACTTTCTACTTAAAATCCAAAATAACTTCTTTGATACTTAAGCCAGAGTAGTGAAATTTTAATGGTAGGCTTATAACTCTAAAATGAACCTTCATGTAGAAAATCAAAACATTCTGAGCTTGTATGACAAACTTGCTAAAAATAGCAAGTTCCTAGAAATAGAAATCCCCTTGTCTACTAGTCCTTATTGAAATAAAAAAGGCTAAAAAATAAAAAACTATTTTTGGGTGATGCAAGATTTCTCTTACACCCAGGATACTCTTGCATCATGATTAATCTTTTCAATTTCGACTAGTTTTTTATTTAAAATTAAAAATTTAACTTTTTTAATGTTTATATGTTAGAATTTTAATATCTAAAATCACTAAAATCATTTTACTTTCACTTTAGGAGTGGATTTACAGGAAGCACTATCCAATATTTATGGATAAGAAAATGAAAACTTATGAATTGCAATTGTAATGCATCTTATGAATTATAATTGTAATACATTAAAGATTTTTTTTATGCCTTTGTTTATTTTCTTAGACAATGTATACATCTAAAGGATGTGATTGGGAACTAGAACCCTATTTTAGCTATACTAAAGAAATTGCATAGTATGATACACATAGTATTTGTAAAATTTTACATTTCACTAATGAAAGTGTCACTTTAACATAACTTCTTCCTAGAAATTTTATTATTTCAATTAAAATGATGAAGTTAAAAAGTTAAAATAATAGAAATTTTATAGTTTTAACTAACATGACCTAAAATAAGATCTAGGAAAAAATGGATTAATGTTTATGATTTGTAAATGAATCGTTATTTTATTTTATTTGATAGCATCAATCACTTTAATCTAACCTCTTTGCAATAAAGCTTACTTTGTATTTGCTAATGTAAAAAATATTAATTATGTTATCTACACAACTTATCAATTTCTTATGTATTTTAAATATGTGCTTCCCAATATATAGTTGACAATGGAAATATCGATATGAACAATTACTAATCACTTTAAATTAACAACTTTATTAATCATTTCTTATATTAAGAAAATGTAATATTATAAGTAAGTTAGAATAGTAAAATTATATTTATATCATAAATTAGAAATTATTTTAAATTAGAAACATTTTTCTACTAACAAATATTACTTTTCAAATATTTAAATATGTATATACTTTTTTAAAAATAAAATGATATTTTTTTAATCATTCTAAATTAAAATTAATGTTTTCTTGTAAAAGTTCCTTTTAAGAATATTAAAATATTAATTAAATTATGGTAAATATTATTATTACTTAATACTTACTACTGTACCCAATTAAACTATTACAATTATGGAAAATACAAGCCATTGTGTGGCACTTATTTTATTTTGTAAGTAGTGTTGGTGTAGTGACTATATTTCTAATGAGATCCCTTTCCATACTTTTAGTGTGATAGAAAAATCTACATGGTATGAAAGCACGTGGTTGTATCCTGCTCCATTGTATAGGGATCTTGACATAGTTTTACATTTTATTATTATCTCTTAGTCCTATAAAATAAAAATGGTTCTCCAATATTTGAACATGAAAATATTAGAGGAAATAAATAGTTGTATATTGCATAGAGACTATGTTTTCACTCTTATGCAGTTAAAGGAAAGAATAGACTTATCATTTAGCTTATAAAACAAAAGATTATATGTTTTAAAAGGAGTAATCAATTTTCGATGTGATGTAGGTCATTATTTAAGGAGGTTTAATTGGTAAACATCATTATGTTTAGGGACAAATATTAGAATTAGGAGTGATGTAAGGATCTATATATTTGTGTTAAACCATTTTGAATTTTTTCTACTTTATTCATTTTGGTAAAAAATCTTTTAGGGAAAGGGTGTTGATTATGGGAGAACAAAGAAGGATAGACATTTTCTTAAAGCTACTTGCTAGTACATGTCTATCAAATGTATTTGGTTTTTTTGTACATTCTCTCTTTATGCTAGCATTACTTCTACTTAGACTTATGAGGAAAGTAGATAGCTTCAAAACTAGCACCTTATTCCTTTTGATCCACTAGTGTTGAGTTTCCATGTTTCTCATGCAAGGTTGGTGTGATCTCCATTTCAAGATAAGCTCTGAGGGAGCTAACCACTCTATGGTTGGACTAAAAAGTGTTTAGACCCCACTCTTGTCTCAAGATTTGGAGATGGACTATGGATAGTCTAATGACATATTATAACATTGTGTTCCATTTTGACATGTGTGTCATGTATTTAATGTATTTTGCATATGCACGATGTGTGGTGCACAACTTCATGTATTATTAGTACTTGCCCATAGGCTAAGTACCATTGTATACATGGATTTGTGTGTTTGTGAGATATAATATTTTGTAAAAGATATTCTAACCCATACTACATCCTTATCATCATCATTTGTTTAGGACTTTGTGTTGAACCCTATATTTTTTGAACTCTTATCCCTGACATCCTTTTTTCCTAGAGAGTTTAATAAAAGTAAAATGCAATAAAAAAATCATATACAAAGTCATTAAAACTCAAAACTTAATAGTATTATGTTAATTATTTTGAATATAATTACATTACATTTTCCCTTTTTAGTTTATAATTCAATTTATTTATTAAATCTATTAGAATTACAATTATAGTTTAATAGTAATTTTCAAAATCTCAAATTTTGTAATTATGTGTTAAATAATTTTATACTAGAAAATATAATACATTAAATATAATTTTAATTCTCTTCATAAACTAGAATATCTCATGATTATTTGATGATGATACATCAGCCTACATTAATGTTTCAAAGCTTTATTTTGGGAAATCAAACACAAATCCTTAGTTTTCAAATAAGTTGGACCATGGGAAGACCACAATCACTAGTCTAAACTTGTGGTGCACCCTACATATGAGATACACAAAATAAAATCATGTCTAACTTACTCTATTGTAACAAACTCATTTCATATTTTTCACATATGTAAGCTGGCGAGTTTGCCTAAAGTTTACTCTACTCTAAAAGATGTGAGTTTGAATGATTTTGGCCTTATTACATGTTTGTTTCAATTCCATCTGTGTGATGAAATAGGTCACCATAACATTAGACTTCAACTTTAGGCTTAGAAGTGTAACTCACAACATCATACTTTGCCTCACTTTTAAGATTTGAAACCATTTCTTACAAGAGAATGAATCTAGAATCAGAAATTTAAATCGACAAAAAAATATAAAATATGAGTTTCAAGTAATGTTAGTATTTGATCTTCACTAGAATAGAAAATTTCAATTTGGTACAACAAAATTTGATAATCTATTTAAAATTTTGAAAAGAGAGAATCACATTCTCTTAAGCTAATATTAAAAGCTCAACAAATCAAGAATCATTAATGTTCTCAAAAGGCCAATTATCAGGAATGGTCTACATTGATCTATCAAATTTGTGAAATTGAGTTGGACAACTACCAATTGGCTTACTGCCACTTTTCCATCCAAAGAAATAGAAAATTTTATACCATACTGACCTTTTACAAAATAGGCAACTTTTGCAAATGGTAATAATAAATTTTATATATTTACTATAAAAGCTTCCTTAGTAGAAAATTCAGTTACACAAGGCATGATTTTTCCAATTTTACTATATACCAATCATAATAGTGAAATGACAACAAAAAATTTGGATTATTGATGACCACTCTTTCAAATCTCAACCTTGAATAGCTAAATTGAATGTGTTAACACTTGCATAAAATGCATAAAATGTTATAACAAGTAACATAAATATCATCTAATATTATCTATGTAGATTTTCTATTAAAAACCATGGCCAGTTGAACAACAAAAGAGATGGATGATTAAAAGGTAACCAAGGATTTTTATCGTTAAAAGCTCTACAAACACATAATACATGAATTATTTTTTCTATAGTGGAAATTGCACCAAACCTTATTTATTGTGGGTTTGTAAAGCCAACCAAAATGGCAACAAACACTATAGATTGAGACTTTCTACATGGAAAAAAAATTATTTCTATATCATTGGTAAGTGGGGAAAATAGAAACAATTAGTTTATCTAATAATAATTCATTACAAATGTAGAGTGGCTCTCTACCAACACTCCACCAGAAAAATTTACAATCAATCTATCACTGTTTTGAAGAGAATATTGTGTAAGAAAATCTTGTTAGGAGAACTTGGTATCCTTCATGCTACTAAAATTAGTCCAAATTGCTATATGAACTTTCCATCACCTTCAGACCCCTTGGTTTCTACAGAGTATAATAAGAAACAAAAGTAGTGAAATCACTTTAATAGATTTGTCAAGATGATGAATTATGTATTCAATCAAAGAAAAACATTGCAAAGCAAGGAAAAAAAAAATAGGGATCAAACTAAATGTAGAAAAATATAAACATTCTTACTAAAAGTGTTTCCAAAAAGTCTTCATAAGTTAGGGAAATAGTAAACAAACCTTCTTACGATGCTTTGTTTCTCCATCTCCATACCATCCCTTGGGTAAATTAGAAAGACAATAAGAAGAAAATTTTTCTATTGACTCCCTTGTAAATAGAGCTCCTTTTGCAAGGCGAGTAAAAGGGTGGCTTGGGATTAATAGGCAGCGCTTCCCTTTCTCTTTTCACTATGTTGTGATCATCCTCTTTCACCTCTAAAACTGCACACTACTTGTGTCTCTACATGGGTTGATCAGAGACTTGTATTAAAACTAAGTTTAAAAAGCCATTCTTACCCAAGAGATGATTTGTTCTACGTAATGAAGAAAAGGCTAAAGGAAAGACACTATAGGTTTCACCCATTAATTATGATATGAATTCATAGAAAGCCCAATTGAGAATTTTTTTATTTCAAGAAACTTCTATTATTAATTGGATAAAATATTTGTAGGGTTTCTCAAAAATTATGCCTATGGATTGATAAAAAATGAAATAAAAATTATAATCATAACTTCTATCAGCAATCACATCTATGAAGCCAAAAAATAATATTCTTAATAAATTAGTAGCCTCAAATACATAAACCTTACAAGGCTTTAAGTCACTCTTTATGACCAGGGCTTCCACAAGTTCTATGTAGCATGCCCCTTGCTTGCAAATAGTTATAGTACAATGATATCAAATTCTACTAAAATGTGATTGTGTAAAAACTATGACAATTCTCTACTATAAATATACACCAAATTGTTGTGACAAAGCACTAAGATCAAAATTAAAAAACTTTCATATTTTCATTTGCATCCAAAACCACATTCTATAGCTCAAAATCATCTTTTCCATTATCATTGAATGTGTGTTTTTTCAAATCCTATAAACAAATATGAACATGTTATTTTTAGACATTTTACCTTCAAATCTTTGTGGCAGTGTCTCACATCAATCAAGTTTTGAAATATGTTTTCACCACACTTGCATTAAATATTCCATTACATGCCTCAATCTAAATATTACATTTATATGTGAAAAACCATAGCACTAACATGATAAAATGAAAGCTTCACAAGAAAATCTTTGTACTACACTTACAATTTCGTCAAGAAATTCTTCCCCAATAACAAACTTGATCTAGAAATATATATATCTTCTTGCCCACCAAAATATGGCAAAGGCTAACATCACAAATCATGTTAAATCTCTCTTTAAGACATTCTTTGGGATGTCTTATTATGCAACCTAGACAAGCAAATATCTTGTATATTCTCACCACGATATTTGATGAACTACAACATGCATTCCCTTTCAATCTACATACAAAGGAAATCATACAATTGAAATCTACACATAAAATAAAGATTTAGAAAAATCAAAACCTAATATGCTTTGTATTTCCTTTCTTGATTCACAATTTTGTATTGGAAATCCTTGTTATCGTCAAAGATTCACATGGCATATTCCTAGCTAATATTATCCAACCCAAATTCTAATTGCATGCCTGATATATTTTTTTGCTAAGGTAAAGTCTAGAGGATCTAGGAATAGCGTACATGGATGTAAGATGTGAAACGACATGTTAGACACCTTTCCATGGCCCCTAACAATGTGGAATGTTCACTATTTTTACCAATTTTTTAACTTAGAAATAAAAAAGACTACTTGCAAAAGTGTACTAGCCAACCATAAAATAGAAAAAATTGCATAAAATTCTATTTAAATACAAATATTTCAAATGACCATAGGTTATGAGGTTTGGGTGCAATTTTAGAGCATGATTAATAAAGAAAAATGCATATGAAAATTACAGTCTCTGCCTATAAATATGTGGGCCTAATAAGCTACTACATTCCACTTTTTGTCACTTTTAAAATCCTTTTATATATTAGATATGTCATCTTATATATTTTAAATTACTATTTTACATTGCGAAGAATTTGGGGATATCAAGACGCACTTGCCTTTCCATTCTAAGGTTGCATGACACAGAAAACATAAAGGGTTTACAAAAGGCAACAACATTACTATATTTTTGTTGGAAAATTATAAGTCTATAATTTTCAAAAGAACATTTCAATCATAATTTTTGCTCTTTATTTTTAAATAAATTATTTAATATAATCAAATTTGGTGAAAGACTAATTATATTTTTAAACATAAAATTTAATTTTATTAAGAGATTTGATTTTAATTAGTTTCTTAATTTATCTAAATATTTTTAGTTTTATTAAATTATTTTAAAATAAAATTTAATCATGAAAATATTTTATTTCTTTTACTGCAAATATATTAAATATTATTTTATTTTCCAAAAAATACATCTTTCATTAATAATTTGTCTTAATATAAATAATATCTTAATTTTAAAATGGTATTCAACTTAGTATTATTTATTAACAAAGTAAACTTTATTAACTTTGTCAAATATTTTATTTATTTTATTTTTAATCAAGTTCTAAATATTATTTTATTTTCTTAAGAATTATGATTGCTTTTTGAAGATTTATTTATATATTGTTTACTTTTTAAAAAATAAATATTTACGGAACTATTTTACATTGTTTATTTATTAAATTAATTTGATAGATGGTATCTAATTTATTGAAGAGTTTGCATCATTATAGACGAGTCAATGTTAAATCAGTGCAAAGTTATTTTACAACATTCAAAATGTTGAATTTTGTTAGGAAGGAACAAAAAGTCATTGTCATATTTAGAGTCCTAGAAATGGTTGATTTAATGGTTTCACAAAAATAGTTGCATCTATTACTACCTACTACACCATTGCACTTCATTTGGTGCAATTGCTAGCATTATATTGACATGATTTCTTTTCCACTTATTGCATCCATTGCGATATCATTTTTTATTTGACTACCTAGCCAATCAAAAGGAATTATTAAACATTTAGCTTCTACATAGATTATAGTTAGTTATTAAAAAAAAACAATCATTTTAAATTATGACTTTTTTTTTCAATAAGATAGAGCAAGAGAAAAATAATTTATTTTTTCAAAAATTTAATATCATTGTACAAAAGATTTTATTAATTGCATTAAATTAAAAAATCAAGAAATGTAGAAACCTCTCAAAAATTCAAAGACTTCTCAAAAACCCTTAAAGTCGAGAAACTCGTTAAAAAATCTAGAAACTCCTTCATTTGTGTTTTCTGGCTTGAACTTATTTATCTCCAATCTTAGCATTGAATATTGTTGTCATTGTTTGTCTTTCCAATAAGACTCTACTTGACTAGATTTTAACCAGATTTAGTGGGTTGACCCTTTTGATTTTGACACACAACTTGAAGCTCATACAAATTGATATTCTCAATTGTCTGCTAGGAATTATTTAAATTTAGTGAATACTATAAGATTGAGAGTAAATACTAATTGCATCTTGATATTTTGTTTTTGGATAATGGTTTACACGACACAAGCATATCATAAGCCTACGATTTTGAAATTGTGTTACAATTTATTTAATGTATTCTTATGTTGTGCTTGCAGATTTGGAATGAAGTTTAACTATGAATCACTATACAAAATAGTTGCATCCAACTAGAATTTAAATGTGTAACAAGATTACACAATCATCAAAAGATGAGAAATGAGAAAGAAGAGCATTAAATCTCATTTTATTGCCTCCACATGCCAAGCTCCTCAATTTTATTGGAGTGTAAGTGGGTCAAGGTTCTAGTTCTTCTAGAAGATACATTTATGTTGTAGAAGCAAGCTACTATGAAAGATACTTGCTAAGAATTTCATAAAGCACTTTTGTGAGTTTGTTTCTTAAGTGCCCTAGTTCTTTATCAACTAAAGATTCCGATATTTAAAGTCTTTCAGCTAAAGCAATAGAGATAATTACTTTAAAATATTATCAAGAGAGCTCTACTACCATGTTTCATAAACTAAAATTCTTTACGAGCTTCTTTTGTTACCCTGTTTCAACAATCATAGTTCTTTCATTGCTATTTAATTTCCCACTGCCATGTTTTAGAAATCATAATTCCCTCACCACTAATATAACTTCCCACAACCTTGAGATTCAAAGGTCTCAAGAATCCAAATCCCAATCAAAATAGAACTACCTAATTTACAGCATGCTCAACCCTTTCATACTTTTAATAAACATCTTTCAATCAATAATGTCAACTAAAATTCTTCTCTTATATTTACATACAAATTTAATTTGAAGTCAATATGCCCCATTCAATATAACTGTATCACTTTGACAACTAAATGTGACAGAATTTGGTCCCTCAATCTCAATCACGTTCGCATTTCATCATATCTTATTCCAAAAATATTAAACCATAAACAGAAACTTTCGTCATTTATTTTTTCACTTATCATACTTTCAATTGTCAACAACAATAAAAAATAGATCCCACTTGATGGGTTTTATAAAAATGAAAGAATAAAAAAAGATTAGCCTCTTGCATGGTAGCATGCACCGTTCATCCATTATAGAAATTAGTTTTAAATTAATAACCGTAGATAATGTTGTTTTAGGAAGTATTTTTAAATTATTAATCGTACGGAATGTATTTTTGTTTGGCAGTTCAATTTTTGAGTGTTCTCGTTCGGAGATATGCTAAAGGGCCATAAACTTAAAACAGCAGCTCTGATAGCTCAGTTGGTTAGAGAACCCGTTTAGTAAGCGGGAGGTCTTGAGTTCAACTCTCAATCAGAGCACATGTTATCTCTTCTTTTTGAAGAATTTTAAATCTTAGTTTCATTTTAGAGAGGAATTTATGAAGTATTAATTGTGTTTGTGAGAAGATTTTTCAACACTTTGCATTTACTCACTATCGTACAGATCCAAAAACATTAGATAAGACATCGATATTTTTACATGCAGATAAAGACTGGATTGAGTCGGCTGTTTTGTAATGAATTGATATTTAAATGCACTCACTTTTTTTCACTTTCAAAATTAATTTTTTTTTGTATGGATACAATTTGTTTTAGTCTGGATACTTTCTTCGATCTGTAGTTGTGCTCCACAAAATCCTAGTTATCTAAGCCTTGTTAGTTATAATCATAAAATGAATCTTTTCCGATTGTTTTTAAGATAATATGATTTCGAAAAATATAAGTTGTGTTTGGAAGTTTCAAATGAAAAAGGAATTGGCAGACATTTAATGGCATCGTGTTGACAGAAGCTCAATGTGAATATTTAAAAAAGATATTTTTTGTTATCTTTCTAATTTAATTTTATTCGAATATTTTAAAGTGAATGAAGAGTTATATTATAATCACACATTTAATCTATAGTGATTGTTCAAATGACCAGAATTTAAATCCTATCTTGGTATAATCTCTTTTATTTTTACCTTCCCTCTCACCATTTTGGCATTCCTCTGTCAGAAATTTGATGTGACATGGTCGGTTGCCCCTTGGAGCCAAGTCTACCTACCCTACCAACATTCAATTTGGTACGTGATTTTGAATTCAGAAAAGAGAGAGAAACATTTTTTAAGCTAGACAAAAGAAATGAATCGGAGAAGGAAGAAGATCAGCAGATCATAACAAAGGAGAAATATTCGGAGTTCAGAGGACAGAAAGAAGGTTCAGTTTCAATGTTTGCAGCAGCAAGTGTTTGAATCTCTTCGTCATTGTAAGTTCATTTTGTTTTGTCGTAAGAAGCAGTGATTACTTCAGGGGTTATTGTATGTAGTCTTTTAGTGTTGTAAGTTTATTATCAATTGAAGTTTTATATAGTTTTCTAGTTTGAAGCCAAATGTTCCCACATTTTGTAATAGTTTTAACCTAGTTGAATAGAAACCAAGCAAGAAAGCATACTTATTGATCCAGTTGTGGTTGGTTCATTGTTGTCTCCTTTCTGTTCGCTATTGCATGCTTAGTATTTAAGTTCATACTTGCAAGTTTTGTTGTTATCCTCTCTGCATTTTATAATGGTGGAAATGTTTAGACAAAAAGTCTATAGATAGCTCGCTCAATTTATGTCTAATGTGTTGTCTCCACTAAGTCCACCAAGCTTCTACATGTAGTCCTTACTGAATTCACTCGGTTATTTCGTCGACCGAGTCCACGCGATTCTTATTGTTTGGTTGAGTGTTGAGCCTGTCGAGCTCCACCTTCCCTTGTTAACCAAGCTCACTCCACATCCAGTGTGCCGAGCAAAACTGTCAGTCGACATTGTTTGTTTACCCAGCCAAATTTTAAGTTTGTGAAGTTGAATTCTTTACATCCTCTTTCGCATAATACATATCATAATATGTATATTTGTTTAGTCATTTCGATCTATTAAATGTCTTTATTGTTTTTTCCCAATAACACTTTTCCAACTCTGTCAATTTAGCCTTTTGAGTGCAATAGCAACATCTATTTAGGCCAAAACTCATATGATCTTCACTAAAGAAGCAATATAATAAGTATGTAGGTTCATACTAGGGATTTAAAATCAACCAAAAAGAGGCGTAGAGGGTGGGTGGTAGGGGTTTATATAGAAAAACGAGTGCTCTATTTGCGCTTGAGTCCCTGCTTTTATGAAGAATAGAAAGTAGATAAATTGACATACATTGAAGATATTAAATGATAAAATGTGCAAATTGTTTGATAGTTTTTCAGAAGAACAAAATCAATATGAATATTATTTTTCTTATAGTATAAATAGCAATGTCAATTGAAAGTTGACATCTTGATTTATAGTTTCTAGATTTTGATTGTGTCTAACTTCTTAGATCAAAGTTTGAAATCATATTCTCTATCTATATATCTATTTTTGTTATTTCTGAATTGAATAAACAATCAAAACTCCAACAATTGAAAAAAAAAAAAATTATTTTACAAATATAACTCTCCAAACTTTAGAATATTAGATATGTTTTTTTTAAAAACCTAATATAACATAAAACAAAATAATTACGAATATATTTATATACATTTCATACAGGCATTTATTTATTTATTTGTTTCCAGTTAAAAACATAAAAAATGTGTTTTGTGGTTAATTTTTGTCATGATATATTTCCTGCCACTACATAAATTGTTTATTTTATTAAATAAATATCTCTGACCGGGTAAATTTAGATAGTGACGCTGATTCCATTGAGCTCCTTCAAGGATCTTCACAAAAGACAATGGTGCAAGCCGCAACGATTCCATTGACTTTGATAATATTTATTATCAGTATACCACTTCTACTTCACCGTTGATGCTTGAATTCAGCTTGTTCTTTTCAGATATTAAACACCTTACGCCGTTTAAATAATTCATGATTTTCAGAAATTTAAAGGAGATGACCAACGTATATTCTGTGAAGAGCAACTTATAATACAGAATATTTACACAGAAATTTGAATTGATTTACCGCTAACTGTACAGAATATTTACACAAAACCTTGTGTTTCTCAGGCTCTTTAAGAAGACACAGAAGCGAATTTTACATGAAAAGGAAGAGCTAAGACAAGATTTGAATTTGTTATGATGCAGATTTCTCAAATACTTTTACAAAGAAAATGAGAGGAAGCTTTCAGAAGTTAATGATTGAGAATTCATTTTTTATATAAATACCTTTGAACTTTAGAAAAAATATATATAAAAGTTTATAATAAAAGATTAAAGATTTAAAAAATAAGAACAATTTTGAAAAATAACAATACAAAGGCATTGAGTAGTCTAAAATGAGTAATGCTCTACACTTCACACCTCAACATCTTATCATATTTATGAATTGATTAAAATTACTAAATATTTCATTACATAAATGAACTCCTACATTAATAACAACTAATCATAAATAAGAGAAAAGTTCATAAATTCACCTTTAAAAAAGTAAGTTTGGTTAGTTTCCAAATATGGGATTCGTAATATAGGATTTTATCAACCTTAAATAATACCATAACAGATTTGGAAAACATCAAAATAAGTTGTGTTCTTTTGTTGCCTTAATATTAGCATGATAATGATTCAAGATAAAATAATAGATCTATGCCACACTTTCAAAAAACATGATTGCTTCACCCTACTTGGTTAGTTTCCAAGGATATGACTCACAATATAGGATCTTACCAACCCTAAATAATACCATTACAATTATAGAAAGACATCAAAATGAATTTGGTTATTGGGTTATCTTGACATTATCATGCAAATGATTCAAAATAAAATTATATATCTATGATACGATTTCAACAACAACAAAAAAATCACTATAAACAATTTAGGGTGAAACATTTTCACTTAAACCCCCATTACATATATTTGATGGATACAATTTTGGCGAAATACTTTTGTCTAAAACTATAGAATATTTTCCCTCTTTTATAATTGAATTTTAATCAAATTTAAATGCAACCTATCTGTTGGAGGAAAAAATCAACTTTAACTCTAAATTTCTTCAACCAGGCCAAATTTCATGAAAATTAAAAAAATATGCTTTTGTAGAGCTCAATGTCTAGAATCTAATCTTTGTAAATATTTTGTAATGGAGGTCCTCCACAAAATATTTTTAGCTACTCATACAAGAACACGAGTCTTATAGCTAAACCTCTTTGGCTAATGACTAAGGGGTATCCATTCCACCAAATTCTCCCAAGGCCGGAACCCAATCTCATCCATTTTCAATGTTGAAGTCTTACAATCAGCAAGACTTGATCCTTGTCTTTCAACTTCATGGATACACCAAGGGCCCATTAACCTTTGTAAATATGTTGATTAGTTTAATTTTAATTTTAATTATTGTAAATACACATTTCTAGTCAAATAGTCAAATATGAAGCTTATTTTAAATTAAAAGGGTATATATTAACATAGACTCAAATTTCTTGAAAAATGTATGGTGCTTAGAGAAGATAATATTCTCCCATATAATTTATTCATTTCAAATGGTAAAAAAATAAAAAAATATAATATATTATATGAAAGTTTTACATTCAAATATTATTATAAGAAAATGATTCATCAATAATATTTTTTCCGTACTCTTTTTATGATGTCTCATCAACCCCTTGACTTTTGCAATTCTAATAATGCTCTTACATTTATAATAACATGTATCAAAATATTTTTTATGACAATAAATACCCTTTTATCAAAAGTTATACAATCCATTAATTTAAAACGGAAATGATTGCATGGTTTTCCTTGCAACATAATCTCTATCAAGAGGACCAATTATAAAGCTCTTTTTTAAGGATCTTATGGTAGTGAATGAGAACAAATCCATATTTCATCTCCACTTAACATCTCTAGACTAATGTATACATATAAGTTGTTAGTAAGAGTTTAGACAACAACTAATGAATACACATAAGCTGTTAGTAAGAGTTTAGACAACTTGTTAGGGTGTTTAGTTGGAGACAAACCTAAGCATTATGTTAGAATATTTGTCTTCTTAGAAATTAATCAAAATATTTTTAAAATGACTAAGTGCAACTCGTGTATTGTTGTAATCTCATAGGAATGGTAGAACTAATAAATCATGGAGGAGAAATTTACATGAGTGGTGACTTTTGTCATACATGGTTTGTACATAATAAAGCCAAGGACTTCCTAACTAAAGTAAACCATAAATATGAAAAATACAAACATGAAGAAATGGAACAATTTTTTAAAAAAATTTATGACCTATTCCTAGCTCATATTAAAAAAAATGATAGGGACACCTAAGGTAACCTATTGTAAAATAACATTCTAAGTGTTAGGCAAATATTGAAGAAGATTTCCCTCATTGCATATGAGCTAGAATTGTTATGAGACTTTTATATTTCACCTTTAAAAATGTGACTCTTCATGAGTATCATAGCATAATTGCAAGGCATAAAATAATATGCAATGGAATCCTTGCATGCTTAGAGCCTTTTGGTTTGAAAAGAAATTTCATTAACCAAGGATAAGTGATTGTATGCGTATATTAGAAGATGACCAGCAAGGGAATTTATGGAAAGGAAAACATAAAATTTACAAAAGCACTCTAAAGGCACTATGGCTAACACCGATATAAGTTGGACTACAAGATCACATGAGCAAGGTTTTTATATTTTTCTCATTTGAGGTGTCTAATGTAGAAACATCTCTAGTTCTCTAATAATTCTATCTCATTCAAAAATGTGGGTTATGTTCTTTTTATTTTTGTTTTTTATTTTTATTTCTATCACAACCTTTAAACTCTAGCCTTTGTGTTCCTCTTGCTTCTTTATTTTGCCCCTAGATTCATTAACATGAGGGTGCATCCCTCCTTTCTAATGTGATCTATTGATTTGTAGCTATGTAATTTGGGATTTATGTTGTGATAAGTTATTTTTCCAATAAAGATTGACTTATGATGAGTGATAGATTGCAAATGCTTATTTTATAGGGATTTTCCTCATTCAGTGATCATATCTCGCTCTAGAAAAGTTATATCTTTCGTAATTGTTACAAGATCTTAAATCCTAAAATTTCATAAACAGTGTACATAGGAAATGTTGAGAAGTTCAGTACTACCTACATTTTTTAGCAATAATTACTTGAAGAGTTGTATTATGCAATCTCATAGTACTAGAAGATATATAATTGCAATAAGGAAGGTAATATGTGGGTGTGTCGTAAAAAGAAAACATGCACAAGAGGATACATAAGTGAATGGAGTGAATGTAAGGGTCATTTACTTTTGGAAAAACTAAGTTAGATAAGCATTTTCAAGATCAAATTGGCCATAAAAAGAATGCTATGGTTAGGATTTTGTAAGAAGCTATGATGTCTTAAGTTAAAAAAACACACCTTCCAATAAACGAGTTAAATCACATATACTCTTATTTGAGGGCTAAGAATATGGATATTTAGAAGGATGCAATACACTTGGAATAGTTTGATTTTGAGAAAAACTAGAAATACTCAAAAATATATATCAGTAAGATTTATACTATTTATATGATTCATCAAATTAACAACAATAAATTCCGTTCTAAAAATGTATAAATTTTTAATACTAATATCTTAAATCCTTCGTTAAAATTATTGTCACTTGATAATATATCAAAAAAATATAATAAAATTTGTAATCTAAAATATAACTAAACCATTATTACTAATAAAATTCGTGAAAACAAAAGATATAGAATATTTGTATTTAAAAATGTTTTAAAAAACAGCAATAATACATATTAATATTTAGAACTGGATAAATGCAACTTCCACATACACATTTTTTCGGAGTCTGAAATTTGTCTTTTTCTCCGTGCTATCGCTCAGTTCACTCGTTCTTGATTGCCATATTTTATTAGAAGCGTGGCAAGGCGGAGAGGGTATCTTTTAGGCTAACTATAGCTATATGAGATCAAAGTGGTGTAGTTGGTTATCACGTCAGTCTAACACACTGAAGGTCTCCAGTTCAAGTCTGGGCGGCGCCAGCACCTTTTGCTCCCGTTGTACCTTTCGCTCCCGTTGTACACCCTCCGAGGTGGACTGTTACAAGGTACAAGGCACAATTTATAAACTAATCCATATACATTCAATTTGATTCGATATAAAGTAAATTGTTATTTTCTTTTCAATATTTCTTCTTATGTATTTTTGTTATATCTTATAATATCTCCCTTAACTTAACATTTCAGTATTAATTTTCATGATATCTTTCTTATATACAACTTATTTTCTTAATTTATTTTCTTTTGAAGAACTCATAACTATCTATTTGATGAATCCATATATTTCACCTATATTTGTATATGACTATGACAGGCTCTCTATGTGTATGGACATATAATTGATGAACCTCTTCCAACTATATTCTCTTTAGAGTTCTTTATCTATGAATTATGTCTATCCTAGTTAAGAGATTTGTGATGTTTCTTACTTGAATTCTAGTATTATAAATGCACATTTACTTGGTATAACTTGTCTATGTTCACCTTCTCATGTAAACACTAGTCCTTAGCAATGAAATCCTAGCTCTTTTTTCCCCCTTCTCCTTATGATGTCTTTTACTCATGCTATATGAGTGATATGCTTAATGAGAAATGAAATGCTAGTTGCTTATCCTTTTATGATGTAGATGATGACTTGTGGATTCAAGATTATTTAGTCTATGATGGTTCTTATTCTTCACATTCTAGTTGGTCTTCCTTAAAGGACCTTATAGATAACTCTATGAATCATCCTAATATACTTTGGTTGATAACTATGGAGAATTATTTTAACATGAAATGTATTCAAATTAGAATTACACTAGTCAAGGGAGCGAAGCCTTATAAAGTATTACACAAAGTTGAATATAAATTTAAAACTTAACTTAATGAAGTTGATATTTAGACCAACTAATAGAAAAAAACAATAACATTTAACTTATAATATTTTAGAGATCTAGTAACTTTATATTAGAATTAAAGATTAAAAGAGTTTGAAGAAGCCAATACTAGAACCATAGATAACTCAATCAATCGATCTTTATCAACATTAATTCCAAAAATATAAATTGAAAAACATAAATGTAGTTTCAACCCTCATAAAAGTATTCCTATAAATCAAGTAACAATCATTTAAATATATTCTATAATCAAATAGATGTGCACACCTAGTTCAAGGAGGTGAAGATTAGACCATTGTGCATTTATGAAATGGTCCAACTTTTTTTTCCAAATAATATAGTAAGGTGCCTACTTTAAAATATTATATAATTTTTTTATTTTTTTTTGATTGGTAAGTGACTAAAGATTAAAATTTACAAAACTCTGTTCAAGCAAGCACCGGTAGGAAAGAACGAAGAAGAAAACCTCCAGTCTTGCTTGGGATCGAAGTCCTACAAATAATTATTGAATTAAAAGGGGCATAACCCAGTCTTAGGACTTTGTGTATGGTATTTTAAACTTTTTCACAGTTGTCCTTAACTTTGTATTTAAGCTCATAGCTCAAATTTTGTTTATGATCCCAACAATTGGAATCTACATACGATTGTTTTACACCTCCTGCTCTCTCATCCTGATGATGGATCATGTAGTGTGATTCGAAACGTTGATGGAAAAATCTTCACACAATCTAATCCAGAAACTCAGTATATCTATCATGGATTGTGGAAATCTGTTTGCATTAATAACATAATCGTGAGGGTATACGTCCTTCAACCCTAGAATACCTTGAATCTTTCTAGATTTCTTGTTGAATAATATCTTCTTATTTGTTGTATTCATATGTGATCGATAGAGAATGGTAGTTGGATGTCCTTCTTACCTTTCTGCATCTAGCAAAACTTTCATATCTCAATCATAAGTTAGTAATTTAAACTTCAAACCCCATCTTCAATTCAACTTTCTTTCTCTAAAACAAAATGAATTATACCATTTTTTTGTTTGATAGGAAAAACTATACTAATTAAGTCTTAGTTTATTTGATTTTTAAAGCCTTTCCTAATATAGAAACAATCTAAATGACAAAGGATTAGTTGGGATTAGAATAAATATTCAAAATTGATTTAATATTGCGAATGCTAAGTTTTAAATTTTGAATCATTTAATGTCTTCTCCATATATTCTAGTCCTTATTAGTTGTTGAACTAGCTAATGGTGTTTCAATTTTGACATGACCACTATATTGAAATGAGGTTTTATAAGTAACTTCTAGATTAATGCAATGCTGATGTATCTTATATTCTTTAAGAGTAATTTAATTAGAGTTATGCTTGTTTTGATATTATTAACAATCAACATCAGTTATTTGACAAATTATGGTATTATGAAGAAGCCAAGAAACTTTAGGTCCAATTCCCTTCAATCGAATTGTCTCAATTTCCTTTGCTTAGTCTTACCTAACTTTAATGAAATGAAATTTTCAATTTCCTATCTAGATAAAGATTTTATTCATCTAACATAATCCTACTAGATGATGATTCATTATCTCTATGTTCTTCTTGGGTCTTTGGCTAGCCAATTCCAATAGAGTTGTTTCCAAAATTGAATTGCTATCCCACCCTTGTATATTGTCTTCCCCTATGTATTTTTCCATCTGATTACTACAAGGAGTTGGTTGAATGTGAAAGAAAATCATGAAGAAAGAAAGGTTTCTCTTAACTATTAGAAACCATTTGATCAGCCTATCTGAATCAAAAGAGGAAATAAGGGGACAAATTGGGATCAACTGTCTTTTGTTAATCAAAATGGCATAGTGACAAGGTTGAAAAATTTATATGTTGTTCCTGATGCTATTCATTTCTTTATCTAGATTACCTATGTAATCATGTTTAAATATCCATTTGCACAATGTTGAAATGTTGGTTTTGTCTACTTCCACTAAGCAAGTTGTTGCCATGAACATTTCCAGAAAATCACTTAAAACTTTGTACCAATCTGTGTTGTTGACAAATTATTTTCCCAAAATTTTGCACACTGCCCTTTTGATTAGATAATGGATATTTTGCAAGACTAATGACAAATTCAATTTAGAAATAGGTTCATCAAATGCAATTTGAGATGAGGGACCCTTGAGTTTAATAACCAAATTCATTTTAGGGCCCTTTAAGAAAAGACTTAGAACTGATCAGATTTATATAGATCCCTTGACAGCAAGTATAAGTTGAATACAAAAGACAAGGAATGTGAGGAGTCAACTTCCATTCAATTGAATCACATCTTAAAGGATATGAATCATTAACGCTTTGTTTACCCTATTTGGAAGATTTGTTTGAAGTCTTAATTTATTTTACATTCCACATAGACATACCACTCACTTAGATCATCTATAGGTCTAAAGTATTTTACCTCAAACCTTGACATCATTCCTTCTTACTCTAATGTCGAAGAAATATCTCCTTACTACTTTAATGGGGTTATTAATTCTATATTTCTTTGTCTATCTAGTTCATTGAAAATATAGACATATGCATATTTTAAATGTCAAGATTTTGCTATTTGACCCTTCTCGTCTGAGGTACTTTAAATTTTATGTATTGTTTGTTTGCTCATATCTAAGAGATTAATTCATCCTCCCTATTATTGTTGAGAAGGTAATATCACTTCATTATTATAGTTGAATTATGTCTATTTTTTCCTTTTTAATACTATTATGGTTACTAATTATTTAGTCTGGTTTCCATCCAATACGTTATGATTCAAAAATTAATCTAGACTCCTTAATGAGCAATTGTATGACTATTATAGAATTTTCATCATTTATATCAAATTATTTTGACTGTACCCATATTTTTGAATTAAATGATTGCTATATGAAATGCAATTATAAAACACAATGAGACAATCATAAATAAAGCCTTACTTTTTCATTGATATTTAGTCTATGTTAAAATCTTACTTACAAAAGGATGTGAAATATATTTGTTTTCCACGTTGAGCCTGTTGACATTAAGATCAATTTGTCTATTAGTGACTTACCACTTAATCAACTGGATATATTTCTACCAAGCTCTATAGTTGCTACCGAGCTTATCATTCTTCTAGCAGTGTTAACCAAGTGTTTCAGTATCTACCAAGCTAAATAGTCATATTGTAGTTCATGTCAAGCTTTATAGTATCTATCAAGCATCTGAGATAGTTTACAATATTTCTCGAGTGTAGAAGAGTTTACCAAGCTTTCCAGTACAAGTGATGAAGATCTTAGTGTTAACCAAGCCTTGTAGTGTTAGCCAAGTATATCAGTATCTACCAAGCTCATAGTATTAATAAAGCGAAATCAATGTTGACCAAGCCATGCGATGTCAACTGAGTAATTTAGTATCTACCAAGTTTCTCAATGTTCACTAAATCATATAGTGTTGATTGAGTTCCTTCTACTCGAAGTGATTGATAAGAACCAAGATTCAATGTCAACTAAGTGCCAAAGTATGTCAAGTGTCAAAACATCACCAAGTTGTCTTCGAAACCTGAGTTACAGTAATGGCTGACTTTGTGAATTATGATAAATTTGGTATTGTAGTTGACTCTAGAAATTAATTAAGTGGATTGGTATATATGTAATTTATTGTATCATGTCCAAATATAATAAGTAGAATGTATGTGAGAAAGAGAGAAGAAGATGAGTGCAAATTGAAGAAGGCTACAAACAATATAAAGAATAGTAGAGACTTATCTATCACAGTTAGTTGATCATTACAATTCAAGGAATCTCAATTAGAAAATAAAAGTTGCATATCAAAGATCAATCACTAGTTCATCCTAACAGGTATGATAGTCAAATCCTCTAACAAGGTGGACTTACAAGTCTTATTCCAAATCTCCTAATAGAGTGCACACTTCATTGTATTTTTGTAAATCCTTTAACAAGGTGGACCTAATAGTCCTTATTGCTCCTAACAAGGAAAATCACCAGAAGTGGTCATAAGCCTTAATAGACCAACTTTATACTGCAATCATAAAGTTTGTGGGTATCATCCTCACCCTAGTTTTACTTTTTATTTTGGAAGGTTTTTGGGTTATTGCTTTCATTCTTTCATGTATGCAACTAGATCAGATTATGTGGTGATAGTATAATTGGTGAATTAAGTTTAAAATTTTATTGGTTCCTAATTCACCCCTCCCCTCTCAGTCACCTAGTCTATATTATATTTCCAATAATTCGTATTAGAGCTTTGGTTCTCACATTAGAAGTTTAGTAGCTTGAGAAAAGATCAAAGGCAATGGAGGTATACTGACTAGAAAAGGATATTGAGAATGAAAAATTAGATCTGGAATTGACTATTAGTCAACTCAAGAAAGAAAAGGAGAAACTCTCTCAATCTTTGACAAGAAGAAAATATCTTGTAGCATAGACGAATGAAAATCTCTACACTAAAGAAAGAATTGAAGACATTTGTTAAGAAAGAAGTTTAGATGAAGCTAATGTAGCAATCATAGATCTACTTGACAAGAATCTTACTCTTCATGAAGAAGTTAGAAAGTTGAAAAGAGAACAAGAAATTCAATTAGTTAGATTATGTGAATTCATGGAATAAAAGGACAAATTCATTGAAGAAATAGAAGAAAAGGATAATGAAATTAATCAACTTTCTCTTCAGCAAAAAAATCTGATTGATCAACTCAATGATGCAAATCAAGAGCTTATCAACTTGAGGATAGAAAATGAAAGATTGAAGAATGATCTTAAC
Organism: Cupressus sempervirens; assembly: GCA_028749045.1. NCBI lineage: Eukaryota > Viridiplantae > Streptophyta > Pinopsida > Cupressales > Cupressaceae > Cupressus > Cupressus sempervirens. Next base: position 767,974,597 of record CM053787.1, on the reverse strand, counting down.
ATAGAGAAGTAGACCAATGAGAGGATAATGAATTCACAAGAAAGCAAGAATTAGATGGAAAAGAAAACTCAATTCAAACACAAAGGTAAAGCTGGATTAGGATATAGAAAATAAGTGTAACACCCCGCCAAGGGATCCAAAAGAATTAACCTAAAGTTTTCCTAAGTTTGCTAAACATTTTTTGTTTTTAAAAGTAAGAAAGTATAACATACACATCAAACACATAGTAGTGGAAGCAATAACATGTAATCATCAACAAACATACATCACAAGTTACACCTTAAGGATCCCAAGACGTTGAGTCACATTTAAATTTAATTAATTCTAAGTCTAACAACTACCTCATACATATGAAAGAATAATCAGAAAGTCCAATGTCCATAATATACATTTATTCTGAATGCCTCTTGGCAAATTAATTCGGAATGCTCAATCATCCACTGTACATGTCACAGGGTATGAAAGGCTTAAAAGAATATACATATGTAAAGATAAAGATACATCATCCTCAAATCCATGATACAAAGTACAGTAAAATAAATGAAATCATCCACCATACATGATACATCAATACATCCATAATGATAAAACATCCATGAACAGAATGAAGGTAAATGCCAACCAAGAAAACTCCAGCCACGACGACTACTGACGGATCTCAATGGTAAGAGTAAAAAGCACTACCACCTGACCGCGTGGAACCTAAATGGTCCACTCCCACCACGCTGAGGAGATAGTCTCAAGTCCCAAACAAGGTATCAAAACACAAAACACAAGTACTCTCTAAGTCTGAGAAATCCTAAAAGTATACTAACTCAAGGGTTCCAACATAGAAAGACATCTAGACCCAGAGGCACCACAAAGACGCGTAGGAAACCTGCTATGCAAGCGAGAAAGTGTCATCGCAAAAGTCATGTCGGAAGTTACCCAAGCAATCCCTTAGGAATCCCGGGTCCCCTGTGATCCTGCGGCCACTAGTATCCTCTTGTATTGACAAGGCATACTACGGAATGCAAGGTCGTAACCAAGCATTCTCTCTACCCCATCCTAGCCTGTACTAGCACTCAAGGCATGGGAGAGAACATACAGTTATCTTATTAGGTTCATTTAAGTCAGTATTTAGGTGAGATGTTTTCACTTGTTAAAAAAAATTACAATGGGTTACTCCAGGTAGCCTCTCAGGGCCCCGATCACCATTGCAAGCCACTTCCTGACACTACACATAGATAACCTACCCTAGGCTCATGAAATCTCAATCAAAGAATCATAATAAAATCACCTCAGTCCTATACAAGCGACTAAAAAAATATCATAAAAGATATGCCACAATAATTACATCAGTTCTTCATGAGCAACTGATAAGCATCATATAATAATCATATGATCACAACAGTTTTCTTATCAGCAAATGAAGGCATCAATGATAAATCACAATATCTACTGGTTCTCCCACGAGAAAGTAGAAAGTATCCCAATAGTAAATCACAATACTGATCGAAGACTCCAAAATGGTCAAGTCAGGTATCACATAAACATACACCTCAACTTCATACCAGGAAACTGGAAAGCAATAATAACAGTAAATGCATCCATCATAGAGCATATCACACATCACCATGGTTGGGTTTAGAAAGATCGAGAACAAATCATCATAATGTCACAATCTCATAACCCCCGAGCCTCTGGTAACAACCTCAACTAGTCAAGCTAAAACAATCGCAACACCCCCAAATGTTCACAGTACAAAGAACACATAATAGGACAATCCATAGTTTGGTTGAATTAGAAAACCCATAGTTTGAGTTAAACAAGAGGGTTTCAATTTCAATGTTGGGTTCAAGTAAATAGTCTCATATTTCAAATTGGTTGATAATATACTATTGAATTAATGTGAAGTTTTCGTTTCGAGTCGAACATAATTTTTTTTAAACAAATAGAACTCATAGTCTACCCTTACAAATAAAACCCTTTCTATATTTAAATGATTGTATGATTACCTTATAGAGAATCGAAGGATAAACATTTATTTTAAATTAATCATCATTGATTTTAAATAGAATATCGATCGAATTCATTAAAACAAAAAAAATCATTGAACATTCAATGACTCCATAGTTCTATTAACTAATTAATCTTAATTAAATTTTATTTAATTAAGTTAATTAATAATATATAACTAATCTTATTAATCCTTCATTAATTATTAATTAATTAATACACCAAAACTATATTAATATTAATAATTAATAATTAAAATATTATATAAAATAATATTAAAATTTAATAATTAAAACATAATATAATAATAAACCATATTTAAAACTCATATTAAATAATATATAAAACATTTAATCAAAATTAAAAATAATAATTAAAAAATGATTCTCATCCGCCCCACGTTTTATTTAATACTGGCGTTGTTTAATAACAGTCGCCGCCCCCTTTAATAAGGGTGGCCGTGCGGCTCTACCACGGTAGTGGCCTACCGCGCAGCCTTTAAGGCTGTCGGCAGTCCACTGTCATGGACAGTGCTGCCGGCTGGGGGGTGGGATGTGACTGCCCACCCTCCAATAATTTTTTTTTTTTTTTTTTTTTTTTTAAAAACACACACACACATATATATATAATATAAACTTTTCATTATAATTTTTTTAAAATTATATTATATTTAACATTTTTACAAAACAAAACCTCCTTCTCTAAAACATATATATAATAATAATTGTTATTATTAATATAAATTTTATTAAGTTGTTATATATTGATTTTAATTAAATTTATTTTTATTAAATTTTATCAATTATAAAATTTAAATAAAACATATCTCCAATAGTATATTTTAATTTAATTATTTTCAACATTACTCTAATAGAGAAATTATTATTAACCAACCGAATTTTCATTCTTAATTTCAAACCCATCCCAAGTTAAATCCTAATTTTCTTTATTCTAGAAAAAGAGGGTTTCTAATAACTCTACTATTCTTCACGTACATAGAAATTATGGACAAGCAATTAATAATTTACAGTATTGAAAAGTTTAAACTTTCATCATAGAGAATTTAGATTTACAATCCACAGACACGAAGAAGACAGGAAATGATATTTGCATAATTAATCAGTGATCAAAACACAAGACCCTACCTGAGCCTGATGCTAATATGCAATCCCCGAAAACTGTGAGAGAATTCGCTCCTTTTCAAGGACTTTTCTCTAAAAAACCTTTCCTAGAATTCTCCTTCTGAATTCACTTCCAAAATTCATCTCCCAAAATTCGTGTCCCTCAAAAATGAACCCCCAAAGTTGTGATAAGGAGTTTTCTCCTCAAATCGGGGAACTAATTGAGCGTTCACCCAAGAGGACTCTTTGCTCAACTGAGTTAACTCCAAATTAACTTTTATTAAATTCTTTTATTTTGCATTCATCTTTTCATGCACATTAAGTTGAATTATTAAATAACTTTATTTACTATTCCACTTGACTTCTATTTTAAATTAATTTATTACTTTAATCTCATGTGCACTTTATGAAAATAAAATAACATTATTATTTTCTATTATTTTATCTTTTAATTAATTTCTCATATTTAAACTCATGCTTAGATCATGCGATCTAGAAACCTTTAATAATTTAATATCTTTCAACTTTTAATTTATTTTAGAAACTTAATTGATAACATATTTAATTAATTTAAATAACAATAATATTTAGCATTTATTTAAAGAACTCTAAATATATTATTATTAAATTAAATAAATATTATCATGTTCTAAATTTATCTTTGAACTTTTATCTCCAAATTTAATTCTTTTATTTAATTAATTTCTCAATTAATTAAATATTAAAGATATCATATTAATTCGCCATAAAATTAAATCATTAATTAATCTTTTTAGTTAGACTTAATTAATATAAAACACATCAAGGACTCATATAACAACATACGAAAACCCATCATAGAAAAATACATACTAAAACAAACAAAAAGGGTTAATCATGAAATAACATCATTTGATGCATTCGGAGGGTACTTAACTCAAATACTTGTCCTAATTATCAATTAGGACAATTGGCTAAAGGGTTTAGGAATTGGACTTAAGAGTTTATCTCCCCTCTCTTACCATTGAGATAATGCGATAGGGTACGCTCATCCTGGCAATTCAGGGAAGTCGATAGCCGGTACCTGCAACCTGCATAAAATCCATGCATGTACAAACACAATATTCTAAGCTAAACAGACAATGGCAGGAAGTGGTGCATCGTGTAGATCTCAACTAGCAGGTGACTACGACTCCCTTCCTTAACCACATCAAAAACATCATACATAAAGAAAACAAACACGTACACGCTACACATGCAGTATGGGGTAAGTATCCATAAGAAAACACATGTGGTAATAAACCATCTAACTAATCATCATTGATAATTGAAAACACTAAATAATAATCATACATGCATGAAATATAGAGTACCAAGTAATCTCATCATATAATAAACTGAGTGTAAAACAACATCTGATAATCTCTAAAATAATAATACTAATCATCAAACATAAAATTGGCCTAAAAGAGTTTGGCAAGGATGATAGAAATGCGACTTAGGGGTAGGCACTACAATAAGGTGAATCTTCTTAGCAAGGAGCTCAAAAGAAAAAAAAAGCCTACATGTATTCATTATGGAAAAATAGGTCATACATCAAACAAGTGTTGGAGCAGTGGCAAAGAAAAATTCAATGAAAAGTGTTACAACTATAATAAGCATGGACATAGAGCAAGTGAATGCACAGAGAAACCTAAATTTGAAGGAAAATGTCATAATTTCAACAAACAAGGACACAAATCTTTAGAGTGCAAGACCAAGAAGCGAAACCTAGAAAAACAAATTGTCAAAGCTACATTTGGTTGGGATCACAATACATGGTGCAGATGTCACTACTGTCGTGAGTTTGGGCACATTGGAGAAAATTGTGTAAAAAATCACACAAGGAAGAGAGATACTACAAAAAGATGTTTTGTATGTTAAAAACTTGGACATCTTGCCAAGAACTGTATGAACCAAGGAAGAGTAGAAGATGAAAAGAAAGGCAAAGCTGACAAAATAAAAAATAAATGATGCAAAAATGGATGCATAGATAGCTAGAGAATAAAAGTGAAAGTCTTGAAGTTGTTGACACCCAAATCAATGAGTTGGGTGGCACAATCACTTCGACTTAGTTCCCAATGAAGATCACAAGAATTGTGATTCAGAAGAAGTCATCTAACATAAGTTCCAACCAACAATTAGAAAGATCCATATCAACATTTAAGATGCACAAGAATCACTGAGTGATGGTGGAAGCTCAAGACCTTACCAAGAAAGGTCAAGTTGTAAGACCTTATTGAGCAAGGTTGGGATGCACTAGACCTACTAAGTTGTGGACGTAGAAGCTGAGTTGGTGACTCTATCGAGTACCAAGTTTAGATGAGTAGTGGTAACCTTACCAAGTTTGAAGTTCTTATTGAGTTAAAGTTGTCTTCTAAGAAAATAAGACCAAACCAAGTGGAGGATAGCCTATCACTAAGAAAAAAATTGTATGAAGCATTAATGGTGATTGTAAAGAAAAATTTTTGTTAAAAGGAAAAAAATCATCTAATCATTTCACCACAAAATTTTAGAGCTAATAGAGAAGAACAATTTCAAAGCCCCGAGTGATTTGAAGCAATATCTAGTAAAGATTACTTCTGTGTTCAAGAATTAACCAAGAAAATGCCATCTTCAATTAGAAAAGTGAAAAAGGGTTCGGAGATGTTGATTCATGGATTGGATTTCAAGGCTCCCACATTCAAATTATCGCCAACAATTGTAGAGGCACTTAACCTAGTTGGAGCATAGTCTCAAATCGCTCTAAAGGTACTTCTTATACATGATATCAGGTCATTTTATCACTGTTCAATTCAAGAACTTGGAACCCTAGAAATGAACTAGGAATTCAATAAATTATGTGTGGATGGTTCTTTAAAACCCAAGCATAAATATTTGGAGATGAAGGGTTTAACACACATTATGCATATGCTAAGATATATTCAAGGAAAACGGATTAGATATATCGTGAGAAGAGTTCACAAAATGTATCTTTGGTTGGATCACCCTATCCAGATCACAAAGAAGATGATACATAGGATTGCTGGGTTGCCAATGTTAAAAAAGACAAAGACCACAAAAACCCTAGGTTAGGTTGAACTAGCAAAGAGAACTCTTTCCAAGTGGGATGGTAGAGGATTGGAGCTTAATGGAGTGATAGACTTGGAAATCAAGTTTGGGATACATGTGATTCCTCACAAAATATATAGCTCAAGAAAATTGAATAGTGTTCCCTGTGAAGCAATTGAACTAGCACTGAAAGTGCTAAAAAAAATTTATCTTTTGATCTTGCCAAGCTGCTATTGAGTCATTGGGAAAAAACATGGGGAGTATCTGAGTCTCCAAGAATAATTTGTGTAAGTTTGGTTCCCTTTTAACTTGTTTATTTTTCTATGTACAAAAGTTTTTCCCTTCTAAAGGAATGGTGGTATGGAGAAAAGGTACACCTATATTGTATCAAATTAATGAGTTCGTAGCAGTGATGGGAGAAAATTTTGAAAGTATAATGGATGCCTACTTTGAAACATTCAAAGAGAAAATGTAAAGTAGATATAGGATTCCTAAGAAATTAGGTGAAGACTATGAGCTAGATATATGTTTTCTAGTTGATTGTGACAAGGTCTATGTCCAAGAAGTCAGGCCAAGAGTGGCATGGGTAAAACCTTCAAGTTATGAGGTTAATATTGATGACACCAAAGATATTATTGAGGCTCTCTTGAATGAGCCTATGGATCCCAAGGCTACATATGTTAGAACATATGAGGAGGCAAAAGCTAGGATTGAACTTGAAATCAAGTTTCCCCAGGCAGTAAATAGAGGAAGAAAGAGGATAGAGAAAATCATGAAGAACACCAAGTCATCGAGCTCTCCTCTCATGCTTACTAAAGGTAAAGGAAATGACATAGTGGAAGATGAAGATGAAGATGAAGAGGAGAATGTAGAGGAAGTAAAACATGAAGAAGAGGAGCCTCCCAAGAAGAAAGGGAAGATCATAATAGCAAAGTCTGTGATGTCTTCCCTTGTTGTATTCACAAGGAGATCCACAAAATCTAAAAGGAAACTAATTTTTGGTGATGAAGAGGATGAAGCTAGATATATAATATTCTAGAAGACTACCCCTACCTTTGAAGAGAGGTTGAAAATACTAAAAGAAGGAGATGTGGCATCCTTCAAATCACTTAAGTATGACATCAAGAGTGTAGTACTAGAGAAGAAATAAATTGAAGATGATCTAGTGGCACAGATGGAAAAATGGAAGTATTTTCTTGATGAACTGGTCAAACAAGCTCTTGAAAATATCCTAAAGCAATGACACCAGTTTAAGAGAATGCACTTAATGTTTCTTAGGACATCAAAGAAAAGACCTTGAGGCAACGTATGCCTAATCTCTTAGTCAAGGAAATGAGGGACTCATTGAAGAAAAATGAGTAGAAGCTTACTCCAAAATTCAAGGCATTACTAATCCTATCAAAGGACATAAAATTTGTGGTGAAGTCCAATACTATTGCATGGAAAAACATCTATGGGCTACATAAGCCTAGTGCTAATATTGTGCGAGTTGACAATAAGGACATTGAAGAAGATGCAAAAATAGATAATGAAGATGCAAAAATAGAAAATGTAGATATTGATGATGTTGATGAGGAAGAAGAACAAGAAGCTACATGAGGAATTCTTCCATAAATTTAGAGTATTGAGGATACTGATGCAAAGATTATGACTTCCCTTCCTCATTCTCTGAGTGAAGCCTTAGTGAAATCTAGTCCCAAGAAGGTTTCTACTGAGTTAGTTGAGGTTAAAACTAGATCACCAAGCACCCAAACAATCTCTGGAGTTACTTTAATGAGTGAATGAGTGAAGTGTCTACCACTTCATCTACTGAGTACTAGGCTCAGATTATTCCAACATCAGGCTTGATCAAGCAACAACAAGGTATTCCTATTATTCTAGTGTTATTTATACTATTCCTATAGTTGTTTCTATTTCTACTATTTCTATTGTTGTCTCCACCATGGCTAGTGCAATGACAGTTGAGACTCAATCTCAACTAAGTACTGAATTTTTGAATAAAGGAAAAGAAATTGTTTCATCTATTATTCATAAGGAAAAGGGTCAACAGGTTGAAACCTCTAAGGAGGAAATTGATCTAGAAGACATTGTAATACCAGATTGGGATCTTTCCAATCTGACTCCTGATCAGATGGATACCCTTGGTGAGCTTTGGAAGAAAAGAGAAAGACATCAAAAGCTTAGAGAGGAAAAGAAAAATAAAAACCAAGTACTTGAAGATATCAAGAGCATATTGGTTGATGCTTTGAGCATTGAGGTTGATGAGAAATAAACCATTTTGGATCAATTGGTTGAAATTGTCGAAAAATAAAATGAAGAACTAAATGGACAAGAGAAACTTTTTAAGAGGGCAAAAAGAAAATTTGAGAACAAAGTTTTGGAGTAAGTAGCACAAAAGATAGCTATTGATCAAGTAGAATTATCTACTATTCTTGTTGCACTTGAAACGTATGTAAATAATTTTGTTTCTTTATTTGTCAAGTTGAGTGACACATCTATCTTTACTAAGGAGATAAAGGATAAAGTATTCAAGATAGATGAGGATATGAAGGAAAGTGCACATCAATTTTTACTTGATCCTAGTTGTAGTTCTGCACGTTTTGTGAAGATCAAGTACTTGACAAATCTTTAGGAAGACTTGTTAAGGAAAGAAGCTAGGATTAGGGCCACACTTGCTGAAATTGAAGGCATGATTCTTCCTAACATGGATGCAATGTAAAAACATATTGCACATGCCAAAAAATTTATCCATGAAAATAACTTATCCATAGCTAACCATATGGTGGAACTCTCAGCAAAGATACAAATAGCCATGTATACATCTAAGGTATGGCAAGAGAATTTAGACAAGACCATAGCAATTATTTTTAAGGTACACAATAATTTCTTGTCACATTTTGGTATTAACTTGTAAATATTTTATACCTTTGGTATTTATGTCCAAAAGGGGGAGAAGATTATTTGTATAGGAAAATATTATCATACTCTAGATATATGTAAGCAGGAGAGATATATGTATGGGGGAGTAGTAATATGGAAACACATGTACATATAGTAGAAATTTTGTTTCCAAAATTAGTTTTGAAAAATCCAAAAAAATAGAGTAAAAACAAAGTATGAGGTTACCAAGCTACAACAATACACATTAGTCAAAGCGAAGTTGAAGGTCTAGATTATTGACTAAGGAATTTCTGACTTGGAATTTTGAGAATTCATATTTTTGGTATGATTAAGTGTTTTTGTCACTAATGCCAAAGGGGGAGATTGTTGACATTAACGTCAATTTGTCTATTACTGACTCAAAACTTAGTTAATTGGGTACATTACTACTAAGCTCTATAGTTTCTACCAAGCTTATCATTCTTCTAGTAGTTTTAACCAAGTGTTTCAACTGCTACCAAGCTAAATAGTTAGATTGAAATTCATGCCAAGCTTTATAGTGTCTACTAAGCATCTGAGATAGTTTACCGTATTGCCCAAGAGCAGTAGAGTCTACCAAGATTTTCAGTATAAGTGATGAAGATCTTAGTGTTAACCAAGTATGCCTGTATCTACCAAGCTCACAATATTAACAAAGTGAAATTAGTGTTGACCAAGCCATGTGGTGTCAACCTAGTAATTTAGTATCTATCTTATTTCTCAGTGTTCACTGAGTCATATAGTGTTGACCGAGTCCTTGCTACTCAAAGTGATTAGTAAGGATCGAGCTTCAATGTCAATCAAGTGCTACAGTATGCCAAGTGTTGATAGTGTTTTTTTGAGTGTTAGAACATCACCAAGTTGTCTTCAGAACCTGCATTACAACAATGGGCCAACTTTGTGAATCATGATGGATTTGGTATTCTAGATGACTCCAACAAGTAATTAAGTGGATTGGTATATATGAAATATATTATATCATATCAAAATATAATAAGTAGAATGTATGTGAGAAAGTAAGAAGAAGATGAGTGTGAATTGAATAAGGCTACAAGCAGTATAAGGAATAACAGAGACTTATCTATCATAGTTAGGTGATTATTGCAATTCAAGGAATCTCATTCAACAAATCAAAGTTTTAGATTAGATATCAGTCACTAGTTCATCCTAATAGATGCATCAATCAAATCCTCTAACAAGGTGGACTTAACAATCTTATTCCAAATCTCCTAACAAAGTGCATACTTCATTGTATGTTTGTAAATACTTTAACAAGGTGAACCTAACAATCCTTATTGCTCCTAATAGAGAAGAACACCATAAGTGGTCAATTGTAAACCTTAATAGGCCAACTTTATATTGTAGTAATAAATCTTGTGGGTATCATCCTCACCCCAGCTTTACTTTTTGGAAGGTTTATGGGTTACCAATCTTGTGTCAAAATTTTATGAATGTTTTATTGCTTTCATTCTTTCATGCATGCAACTAAACTAGATTATGTGGCGATGGTTTAATTGGTGAATTAAGTTTAAATTTTTATTGGTTCCTAATTTAGCCCTCCCCTCTCTATCAACCAGTCTATATTATATTTCCAATAGATCCATAAGTGAAAGACATATAATACATATCTAGGGAAAAACCTTCTCTAATTTACCTAACTAAAGATACGAAGAACCAACAAAATACTTTCACAAAGCTACAAAATGGCCTAGCCACTAATCTATATCAAACAAAAGATATCTATATAGTCCCCTACCTAATAAACAAGATGAAACTAAAGAGAATGCTATATTGCATTCTATAAACATCAAATATCTATAGAAACCAAACTCTAAACAAACACTACTAGAATAGGAGATGTCATAGATGCCTTAGAGATCCTCCTTCATATATATCATAATATATTCTTCATCTTTTGATATGTTGAATTGCATCAACTCAGGCATGAGCACAAATCCTTTTTTCTATTTGCTTGACATGATGAGATTTAGGTCAAAAAAATCTAACTTACTCAAGTTTGTGAAGTCCACCTTTGGTTCTGCATAGAAATTGAATGCTCTGGGGTAATTAATGAGAAGTCCTAATTTTGGTCTATGATAATATTCCTCCATCTTAGAAGGAAATTAATGTTGGCTTTCATTTTTGGTCTAGCTACGTTGAACTGTTCAAAATTCCTAATTTGAAGGATCAGACACCTAAGAAACTTAGCATGGAGAAAACTTCCTGGAGGATGCAACATGTAATCTTCTACATAGGGTATCTCCAAATCCCTAATTACACTTAGTGTAATTCCTTGCCTGGAAATCCTTGGAAACAAGGATGAAAAAAAAGCTAGAATATTTTTTTTTAAAAACAAGTGTAAGTGCACAAGACAACAACATACACAGATCATACAGATCGCAATGGAAGACTAAACGACCATCCTGGCACCCAACGGATCTCCAAACGTCACCACTAACCAAAATGCAAAAAAGAAACCATAAGAGATCGACCAAGCTAAAAGATCAAAATTGACTCCTGAAAATTGGCTAAGTCTGAATTTTGAAGCCCTGAAATTTCCTAGAATCTTTATCTTAGCCCGTAGAGGTCTGAAACCCATCTCAAATGAATCGTCGCATATATTAAAATATATCTTAAGTATAAGAATAAATGATATATTTTAAACCCCAAAGGATTATAACAGAAACTTGAAAATTGGATTTCAAGAGAAACCATCTAAAATCAAAATGCAACAACATAGGGTCGAAGAATGCCCAAAAGGGTATCCAGATCAACTCTCAAAAAAATTTGATCAACTCAAAAAGTGCCCGCTGTCGGCCCGCGAAGGTTTTTACAAAAATTGTGCGATACTTTAATGCAGCATAGAAAAGTGTCACGCAACATTTCTCAAGAAGGAGTGCGACACTTTCAGGGACTGGGCAATACTTTTCATTAAGGCGTGCGACACTTTAACAATGTCGTACGATGTTTCTCTAAGAGGCATGCGATACTAGAAAGTGTCGTGCGACACTTCTCAAAAGGGCGTGCAATACTCTTCTAGTATCACACAACATTTCTCAAGAAGGCATGTGATACTTTATAGTATCATACGATACAGTTTATATGGGCGTGCGATACTTTTTAAATGTCGCACATTGTTGAACAAATGTCACCCATAGAAAATAAAGACACTTCCAAAACTCAAAAATAGGAAAAACAGACCAAAGAACATCCACACCGGGGAGTACCGGATCCACACTTCGAGGCTAGAACACTCGAACCAGAACTGAGTAATTGAAATACAAAAAAATGGGAATCTAACCATCTAACAAACAGTAAAGGAATAGTATAGAAAGGAAACATCACAACAACTGAAATAACATCGCAATAAACAGAATAACCAAGAGGTACATGATTCCTCCCAACCATCAATGGCATCATAAGACCATTGTAGGCCCTGGCCATCCCTCGCGCGTAACATCCCAAGCCACCTATCACATCATCAGTGTTGTCATGATACAGACATCACTACTAAACATGCTACAATATAAGTAAATGAAATCTAACATGCTAGTAGAAAGCATAAGATAACCCTGTAATTAGATAACATCATCTACTCTATGTTAAACATCATAATAAGGAATGCGTAAAACCAACATCATGTAAACATTGAAACAACATCCCAATGAAAGCATAAATCACTAGAAAGCATAATCTACAAATCAAAGTACCAAGTGACACATCCAACAACGATCACGCTAGAATAATAGACCATCTCTGTACATTGTTCCCTAGCAGTGGTGAAGGTAGCTACGCCTCCCAACCACGTGGTACCCATAGGTCCACACCCGCCATGTTGATGGAGATAATGATCCAACCACATACACACAAAACAACAACCATGGCTAACACACATGCCAAGCAGTATGATGACTGAATCCAAGACAAAGACAATGCATAAACTACAGGTCCTGGTCAGACATCTCAATGGGCTACTACATAGGGACTGACATCATGGAGAGTCGCTTGGCATTGACAAGCCCAAGCTAGTATAGGAAGCTACTCTTCTCAACAGAAGGTGCACAACCTAGGGCAGCTACTCTTCATGACAGAAGGCACACAACCCACACATTTTATTATCTTGTATTTATTACGACCCAATGATTTAATTTAATTATCACGTATATAAAACTTCCTTTGCCAACTGGGAAATAGTCACCAAGTTGCAAGATAGAAGCCCCTCCATATGTTACCCTACCCTACCCATGCTCATCCAACGATGAGTGCCCGTAGGCATGCAAACTCTCGACTCAACCCCAATGATCACAACTTTTGGAAGTACCATGGAAGATTGAGCCCCGTAGGTCACTCGACAGATGTACATGTGTGTGGTGCACCACCATCACAGAGAACATACACAAGGATAGGATGAGAATGCAAATAGAAGTCAATCGACCGAAAGCATAATTCGGCATGATGGATGCTACACACATCCCAATGCAAAAAAAGATGCAAAAGTGTTTCGAATGGTATCCAAATGTATCATCCAGGTCCACGAACCACAATGTGCCAAGAAAACTTGAGAAAACAGGGCGGCGCACAAAATGAAGTAAAAACCCCAAATTTTGGAAAAATTTCAAAATTAAAATCCATTTGACCTTTGGGTTCAAAAACCCCAAAAATCCAAAAATAAATGAAATCGAACATCGTATGCAAAAATGGCCAGCATAACGACTCAAAATCTCAAACCCCCATTTCAAAAACAAGAAAAACATTCATACCTGACCAACCAGGCAGAACTAGCACATGAAAACGGAGGGGAACACTAGTTCACAACCTCCTAATATATTGCTACAAGAAACAAAACTAGAAACAGAGAAAAAACATTAAAATGGGAAGGCCCTACCTGACAGCAAAAGGGGCCGAAATTGAAACCTGTAGAATAAAATAAATACTCCGTCGAAACTGCTAAAACTGACAGCAAAGCAAAAAATCCTCGAGCTGAATCCAACAAGAGCAACCTCGTGAAGATCCCACGCTCACAGCTCTCACAATCAAAAAAACAATAATCCTTTAGAAGAGGATTTCCAAATTTTCTCTCCAAATTCAATTTCCAAAATGTGAGAAGTGAATAATGAATTCACTTTTTCAATACTTATTCACTTTTTTTGAGTGAATAGTCAATTTTGGAAAATAGCTAGCTGAAGTAGCTAAACTCCGAATTGACCCAAATGAAAACAGTTTATTATCCGTAATGTAAATTCACCTAAGGCAAAGCTGCCAGAAATTAAATCTGAAAAGATTTAAAACCCAAAATCATAGAAAATCACTAAAAACTTTCGCAGCAAAAGAAAACTTCTAAAAGCACAGACACACTTACTGGTCTAGTTACAAAATGCAGATGAGTTCGAATTTACTAATTGCCAAAAGGTTTTAATTAAAATAAGGATACGCCGACCCTACAGGGACAAAATTGGTAAATATGAATAGCTGAATCACTAAATCCATATGCCACTGCCAGGGATATAATTCTTGTACACTAAAACACACGATCAAGTGCAATTGCATATAATATCATAGTCGAAGCAACATGTATTAAAATACCTATTTAATCCATTTACATCACTCATGTTCGCAGAAGCGTAAAGAACATAAATGAAGTAAATAACCATAGCATATAATTCATCTCATAATATATCAACAACATGTCCAATACATCATATAACCAGATATCATCATAGATCTACTGTCACCTCAAAGTAGCATCAACATGCAAATATGATAAACTGAATAGCATAGCAATATAACATCTATGGTACTGAATCAAAGTATAACATCTGATCCTCAGGTCATCATAAGGTACAAAATAAGAGTATCAAGTATCTCTCGAATCAAAATAGACAAGGTACAGACTGCAAACATGAGAGGCACTACACTTAGCACTATGTGTTCTAAGCCATCTAGCCAAGTCTCATCAAATAAATTTTTAGAGAGACAAATAATGGCCGAATCACTAATTTGGGCTCTAGCCATGAATCAATAAGGAGCCCTATCATCAAACTATTGGTATTCTAGGTACAATCATAATTGAAGAAACTTTCACCTAAATCCCTACTCACAACCACCCTAGTCATGTCATCTATAGGATTAAGTAGTTTATTCCATCTTTCAGGCTTGACACAACCCCTAAATGCCATCATTCTATCATCACATGCATGGAATAATATAATAGAACTCTCCATACTAACTACCAAGCACACTTCTAAATGACAAAAAAACTAGAAGAAAAACCCAGATGTTTCTTTCTAAAAAATTGAGCGATTAAATAGTGACCACCACTTGGCCTAGAAGTTTCTTCTCACTTCTAGATACTTCTAGTAGACATGAAGGGAGATTAGTTCTCTCTAGGTCACTAAGAAAGTATAAAAATTAAAATCTCAGTACTTAATCTCATAATGCTAGATCTTAACCATAATGAATAATTATTCAAATAGTATACCCAAATCAGGGGAAATAAAGAGCCTTACATTACTTTTAAGTTTGCATTCCTATTATGATTACAAGATGATTCTTCCAGTTGAATTATTAAAGGTTTAGATAATTGGAAAGTGATTTAAGTGACTTAGGATATTATACACCCTAAATACATTCTCTTCTACTTCTATACTAGTTAAGCTAGATTAGGTCTTTCTTAGTTTTTTAGGTATCTCTTTAAACACTTACATTATAGTTCTTTTAATATTTCTAGATTTTTTTAAAAACTTATACCATTAACACTTCTTTTGTTATAAAAATAATATTAGGACATAAGCTTATGTTTGGAATTTATAAATTGGTCTTAATGAAAGATGTATTGAGATTGTCTTAAACCATCCAAAATGTGAGGGTTTTCATGGATTCTTAATAAAAAAGTCGAAGACTTTGTAATTAAAATGGCTTCCCCATCTACTCCCAAATTTTCTAATTGATTTGGTTCTTTGTTTCCTTCTCAATATATATGTTGGATTCTAATTTCTTCTAAATTATTTGAGTTAACACAACTTTGAGTTTGGGGCTCATTTTCCAATTAGCGGTATTATGTATTCTTATCAAATTTAAACTAATTTGTGAGTCCCATGCAATGACTAGTTTTTTTTCCCTAGATCCAAGCTTAGGGCTAGACCTCCATAAGGGATTCTAATTCTACTAAATTATTAGATATAACTCTTAATGGTTTGGCTTGCTTAATTATCCAATCTCCAGTTTCCAATCAGATTATACAACCTATTTCTGCCTTACTTGGATTTCCTCAGGATGCTCTGCAAAAGTTTAATTTAGTCCATCCTAATGGTGGAAGTTCAGATCTATATTATTGTCTTTCTTTCTTGTTTCCCTTAGGTTATATCATAGGTGGATTGATAAGATTGATCCATCTTTTCTGCATATCTACTTCCCAATTAGAGAACGACCCTTCCTCTTTGACTATGTTTCTTAGGTGAAAATTCATGACTTATGTTATACTAGCTTCTACTTTATTGAGGAAAGAAGGAAGATCCATCTATGTGTCATTAAATATTCTTCTATTTATTTCCTTCCAAATTTTCCATAGGAGGATAGAAGGGGTGATGCTCCAAATTTTACTATATACTTTAGTGTTACCAAAATTAGGCCAACTATGTAAATGACACTCAAGGTCTTCTAAAAATGTTGTGACCCAATTAAGTGATGCAAGAGCATCCTAGGTTGCATTTCTATCCTGCATGTTTACTAAGTTGCTTAGTTGCTTCTAAGTTGTAGTGCCTTGCATTGCCATGTTCCAATGGTTGCCAAGTTCTTTTGGTTTTTGAGTTCCTTTAGTTTTTGATTTCATTTGGTTGTCGAGTTCCTTTTGTTGTTGATTTTGTAGAGTTACAACATTTTGTTTGGTCCTTCGTTCACCAAGCTATCTGTGTCTACCTCTAGTTTGGACTGACCTTGTAGGTTAATTCATTTTTTGTATTTAATATTTGTTGAGATTTGACTTGTGGCTTCTTTTGACATTTAATATAAGGGTGCATTTTTTTTAATTTGTAATAGGCTGACTTGTAGCCATGCATATATTTAAAGGCTTGGGTTGTGTCTTAGGGAAAAATAGTAGAGAATGGTAGAGTAGAAAAGAGAAAAAGCAAAGTTTGAATGTGAATTTTATCATTAAAGGTTGATGTTTGAATTATAACATTGGTCATAACCTAGAAGGCCTTATAACTGGGCATGTATATTATATTTTTGATGAATCTATAAAGCATTTGGCTCTTCTATCTCCTTTGGTAGTTTTTATTTGTGTTATTTTTGGCTATGTTTACTCTTGCAGGCAGCTTGTGTAGTAAGGTGTGCCTTTGGCCCTAGTTATCTCATTTCCCTCCCTACGTCAGGTGGTATCAGAACCAAGTTCACCCTTGTGGAGATTGGATCATGTAGAACCCTAAGTGAATTTGGGTTGTAGGGTTGCAGATCTGTAGATTTGACCTATAACTTGTAGAGGGTTACTATCTTGTGGGAACTTGATTATAAAGATGGTTTGAGATAGAGGAAATGCTAACAATATCATATTAGATACATTGAGACCATTGCAACCAAATTATATGGTGTCGAGACAACCTAGAGGAGAGGAGCACACCTTGATGATGTGAGTGATGATGAAGAAGCAACAACAAACCCTAATCTAGAACCTAAAGAAGATCGGGATAAGGCAAGATTGTTGAGAGTATTATCTAGGGAAAATTCAAAACATATTGTAGCAATTTTTCCTTATGATGGAAAATTGGATACCAATGTTGTGTTGGATTGGATTTATGAAATGGAGAAGTTCTTTAAGTATGAAAACACTCTTAATAATATGAAGGTGAAAATTTTAGTTACTAGATTGAAAGGTCATGCGTCACTTTGGTGGGAGCATTTGCAAATTGATAGATAAAGGATATGAAAGGAGAAGATTAGGACTTGGCTGAAAATGGTGAACAAGGTAAAGAAAAAGTGCATTCTTGTTGATTACCAAGTTAGCTTGTTGAGAAAGATGCAAAATTTGAGACAAAGAGACATGACTTTAAAGGAGTATAGTGAGGAATTCTATAGATTGGGCATTAGGTCTAGACATGTGGATCATGATATTGAGAATTGAAAGTTAAATAAATGGATTGAAATATGGGATTCAATATGAGATAAGTTTTGTGAAATTGGAAAGTGCGGAGGAAGCATATCAATATGACCTGAAAGCTAAGGAGATTTTGACAAAGAAGCATGAACAAAGATAAAGAGGTAAAGATTGTAGATTCTAGAGAGGTGTAGGTAGATCTTATGGAGAAGGTAGAAAATCTAATAATTATGTGCAAGGATAAGGGAAAATCTGAATGAAAGAATGATGATAAAGGCAAGACCAAGTTGGAAAGGTGGTGATTCTTACCGAGGATGTATTGGTTCTTATCGAGGAAGAGGTAATTCCTACTCTAGAGGTGGTTTTCATGGTAAATGTCTCAGATGTGGTAAATAAGGGCATAGATCCTTTGAGTATAGATCCTTTGAAAGTGGGAAAGGTAACAAAAAATTTTTGGTTCAAGGAGACACTAAGGTTTCACCTAGTGGACCTGAGGCTAGAGAAACTTTGTGTTGAAATCTGATTGAAAAGATCATTATCAAAGAGGGAGATTGTTGAGAATGATAAAGAATGTTTTCAATCATTTTTTTGTCACTGATGTCAAACTTGCTATTTGCTGGAATGAAAATTTCTTATAAGATCCAAGTACTATCACTTAGTAGATTGATGAAGAGGATTTAATCAATAAGATGTAACAAAAGTACCTAAGGGAAAGGTTGAGTTATCGTTTTGTAATGAAGTATAAGGATCAGTTAAGAAAATGGTAAAATGATGTATTGATAATACACTTGAAGATACAGAGGTTGACCACACTTTGAAACTTTAGAAGTATAAGTTGTAACAAGGTTGTCTACAAAGCTTGACTAAATTCATCAATGGGTGCCAAGCAAGCTAGTTCATGTCAAGTAGATTTTGAATTAGTGCTAAGAAAATGAAAAATCTAGTGAGTGTCGAGTGATACAGAAGGAGCTAAGCAAGATCAGGCGCTGAGAAAAGTAATAGGTGTTGAGCATCAGTAAAATGTAGTTGATGCAGAGTGAATCCATAGTGGGTGTCGAGCATTAGTAAACTTAGTTGATGCTGAGTAACACAATATGTGATGAGCATCATAAATTCAATAGTGCCAAGCTACTACATTATTTGAAAAGTCAAAGATTCACCAAATCTAAGCCAACAAGCTTGTTACCTTAAAGTTTGTGAACCAGTTGGAAGATAAGGATGATGAGTTGGTGGCATAGAATTTTAGATAAACTATTTTGGGTGAATTTAGGAGGATTCTTCATGATGTTTCTAGAAGAAACAAGATAATGGGTAGATTCATTGAATCTTAACTAATCCATTCGAACCTGAATTAAAAGTGAGAATATTTGAGTGAGAAAAGTATTCCATACTTTGAGCGGGAAACTATAAGACACCTGTATGCCATCATTGGGAGATGAATTTGGGAAAATTGATAGTGGCAAATGTATTCTTGAATCTAGATCTTCTCAAAGTCATTATAAGAAAATATAATGCGTAGAACATATGTATATATAACAAAGATGGGGAAAAATTCATGGAAGTATCTATTGAACCCTTGAATGAAGAATTCAGACTCACTAATGGCCTGACAAAGAAATTATCTTTCACTAAATTGAAAAATGAATATGAACAGTCATATATCTCATACATGCAATGGAATTTGATGTTGCATAAGATAGAAAAGGAGCCTTTGACATCATTAGATGGGCCTCCTTTCAATGTCAAATTGTTTAAGACATACTTATATATGACTTATCAATCATGTGAGCAAGTAGGGTGAATGGAAGCACCTGATTTGATGGAGGTTGGCCCTACGGTGTTATCATCAAATGTGTAAATGTTGGAACCAAGACCCTATGATTATGTAGAATATATTGTTGACAATATTCATACTTCTTTTGTTGATTTTTATATTTTAGAATACCCTACCTTTAAGCGTTGTTCATTATTTATGCATTTGGTTTTGTATTTTGGACAAATGAAAGGATTATGGGGTGAGGATTTAAAGTTGAATTTAAGAGAGTCCAATGGGGATATGAAACCAATTCAAATGTGGATGCTAGTATGGGATTATAGGTTTAGTGCTTCTTGTTATCTAACATTTGAAGATCACTTTGTGCAACCTTTGTATACACTATTTGGACACCACTCTTTCCCTTCAATTAGTCCTGACATCAACAGATTCTTAAGACCTAAGGACAATGGGCTCGGTGAGAAGATTAAGCATAATTGGGGAGACTGGTATGCTTATGACTATTTCACTTTTGTAATAGTGTTTAGATTTGAAAGGAGACCATACAAATTACCTGCATCAGTGCCTGATCAAATTTTTTATTTAGAGATTGTTAGGCAGATGTTAGAGTCCAACAAGAAGCATTTTGGAGGCAAGTAGATAAAATAGTCTTTCCTTCTTGTGACCCTATCATTTGGAGATTTTATTATTTTTTCAACCAAGTCATATGATAAGATAGAAGAAAAAATATAGGATGAGTATCATATGTATACTATGGATTCCTGGCATCACTATGATCCAAAAGGATACATTCATGTATGTAGAAATCACAAAAGTTGGGTGATTACATCGACCATGGAAATGAGTATGAAGAAAGTTTCAAAAACATGGAATTGATTGAAGTACAATAAAATATTGAGGAACAAGAAATGGAAATGGAAGAACAGAGGCAGAAAGCCAAGGAGAAATTTAGAGAAGAAATTCAAAGAGTTCTAGATTCCCCTATTCAAGTTTCCAAAACTATAGAAAGGCCAATACTTTGGCCTGTGGAAAATGATGTACAAATCCTAGAGAGAATAGATGTTGAGAAGGATGAGAGACTTTTACAATCTAGAAATTTTTTGAACGATGATGCTTTCATCAAATCAACAAAATTTATAGTTGTATTATATAAACAAAGAGGTAAAATATTGAGGTAGAGTATCCCTAGTATCTCTCCTAAGAATGAGTAGGAATTAATGTCAAATCTGAAAGAAGATATTAAGAGAGAGGTTGAACACATGACTTCGAAAAGAGGGAGACAATTGTTGAATGAGGTAGGGGTAATGGCTCTACCCAGTTGGGACTTAAGTGCATCATATAATGCCTTGCCTGAAGATCTTTGGAACAAGGATTCAATACAAGCCAAGATTTTTTTTTTACAAGTATGAATGCACATGACAACATCATACAGGGATCACAAAGATTGCAATGGAAGACTTCACCACAATCTCGACAACCAATGAATCTCTGAACACCACTACCAAACTAACACACGCAAACAAAAGCCAACAAAAACCATGCACAAGATGAGGGCTTGAAGAAACAACCACACATAAACAAAACACCAAGTTGGAGTAGAATGCAGAATCCTGAAATTTGGCTAAGTCTAAAATCCTGAAGCCCTAAAATTTCTTAGAATCTTTATCTTATCTTCGAGAGGTCTGAAACTTATCTCAAAATATTTGTTGCATATATTAAAATATATCTTAAGTATAGGAAAACTTATACTTAAATGATATATTTTAAACCCAAAGAGACAGACTACTGAAACACACACAACAAAAATAAAAAAGAAACACCATAGAGTTGAAGAACATCGAAGAGGGTATCCAAATCAACTCTCAAAAAAATTGAACTAGACCGAAAAGTGCCCACTGCCCACCCACACAAGTTTTTACAAAAACTAGGCAATACTTTAAAACATCATAGAAAAGTATCACGCAATATTTCTAAAGAAGGAGGGCTACACTTTCAGGGACTGGGAAATACTTCTCCCAAAGGCGTGTGACACTTTAAGGGTGTCGTATGACATTTCTCAAAAGGAGGTGCAATACTTTTCAGTATCGCATGATATTTCTCCAATAGGGGTACGATAGAATCAGGGGATGCACAACAAAGTTTCAATGGGCATGCAATACATTTTTGTGTCACACCATGCTGATAAAATGTCACCCATAAAAACACAAAAACACTTAAGGAAAACACAAAAGAGGAAAAAAAAAGAAAAATTGAGTTCAAAACCTCCACACCGAGGAGTAACGAATCCACATAGATTGAGGAGCGAACACTCAATTGCATAATCAACAATACACCAAGGAACAAGAAAGAGGAACATCTATCCATCTAAATCATAGAAATAATAGAATGTACTGAAAGAAACATCACAATGAACATAAACAACATCGCAATGTACATAAATAACATCACAATAATTGAACAACCAAACTAAGTATGTAGTTCCTCCCAACCGTCAATGGCATCATAAGGCCATCATGGGCCCTAGAGATCCCCCATGCATAACATCCCAAGCCATCGATTAAATTGTCGATACTGTTGTAAAAGGGACGTCACTACTAAACATGCTAATAATCAAAAGCATAAGGAAATCTAACATGCTAGTAGTATAATAGAAGATAAACCTGCAAGTAGATAACATCACCTATCACATGCTAATCATCATAATAAGGAATGTGTCAAAACTAAGATCATCTAAACATGATAAACAACATCCCAATGAAAGCATAAATCACAAAAAGCGTACTCCATAAACTGAAGTACCAAGTGAGCACCTCCAGCCACGGTTGCACTAGGATATAAGACCGCCTCTATACACTAGTCCCTAGCAGTGGTAGAGGTAGCTACACCTCCCAACCATGTGGCACTCGTAGGTCCACAACCGTCGTGCTGATGGAGATAATGATCCAACCACAAACACACAAAACAAAATCCATGGCTAACACTCACACCAAATTTTATGATGGCTATAAACATGAACTTAAGACAATGCAAGGAGTATAGGTCCTGGTCAGACACTCAATTGGCTACTAAGTAGGGGCTGACATCATGGAGAGTCGCTTGGCATCGAGAAGCCCAAGCTCGGATCTATGCAAACTCAACTCCCTCAATGAGAGGCTAATACACTGTGTAGACTCAACTCCCTCAATAGAAGGCTCATACACTGAAGTACTATTTTATTATCTTTAGTTTTTATTACCAATCACACATTGTATTAGTTATTAGTTATATAAAACTCCCTCTGCCAACCCATAGTGCCATGATCATCGAGTTGTGAGATAGAAGCCCCCTCCATATGCTACCCTACCCTACCCATGCTCATCCTACAACAAGTGCCCATGGGCATGCATACTCCCATCCCAACCATAATGATCATAACTTTTGAAAGCACTACGAAAGATTGGGCCTCGCAAGTCACCCAACAAATGTATGTGCACGTACTCATGTGTGATGCACCACCATCATGAAGATCAAAACACAAGGACATTATGAGAACACAATGCAAAAGATAACACCCAACTAAAAGTAACACGGGAAGGATGGATTTTACATGAATCCCAAAGCCAATAAAACCATACATCATGAAATCACTCAACCGGCCTCAATCCAGGAGTATGGATTTTCTACACGAATCTTAATGATGCAACAAGACCAAACATCATGAACTCAACCAGCCTCAATCCGAGAGCATAGATTCTACATGAATCTTAGTGCCCACAAAAAAATAACAAAGGTCTAAAAGAAATCATAAAACCAGGTATAAAATCATTCAACCAACCATAGTGCCAGGAGTACGGATGTGACATGCACCCCAATAAAACATAAAAGTGCAATAGTAGTCTGATTGATATCCAAATAGATCATCAAGGTCCATGACCCACTTTGTGCCAAGAAAACCCAAGAAAATAGGGTGGCACGCAAAATGAGGTAAAAACTCTAAAATTTTGGAAAACTTCAAAATTAAAACCCATTTGACCTTTGGGCACAAAAACCCCAAAAATCCAAAAATAAATGAGTTCAGACATCGTATGCAAAAATGACTTGCATAACGACGTAAAACTCCAACCCTCATCCCAAAAAATAGGGAAATGTTCATAGCCGCCCAACTAGGTAGAACTAGCATACAGAAATAGAAGGGTAGACTAGTTCTCAACCTCCAAACAAACAGATACCACAATCAGAAGGACAAACAAAGCAGAAATAATAAAATAGGAAAGCCCTACCTCACAGCCAAAAGGGAAAAATGGGAATCTGAACCTGAAAATAAATAGCTCGTAGAAGTAGCTGAAAATCACAACAATCCAAGGTTTCCTCGAGCTAGATCCAATGAGCCCAACCTCACGACGATCCCACACTCGTAGCTCCCACAACGAACAAAATAGTAAATCCTCATGAAGAGGATTTTGGGTTCTACTCTCAAACTTTCTAATTCAAAAGTGAGAAGTGAGGAATTAAATTCCATTTTGGATATTTATTCACTTTTCAAGTGAATAATCGATTAGGGAAATTAACTAGCCAACCTTATTAAACCCTGAATTGACCCAAACAAAAACAAACTATTCCTAGAAATAGGAATTCATCTATGACAAAGTTGCCAAAAATTAAAATAAATCAATTAAAAAGTCCAAAAACCCAAAAACAGCTAAATTGCCTTAACAACTTTCTCGACAATGTGAACCTCTAAATGCACAAACACCTTACTGGTCTAATCACATAATGCAATGAGTTCGGATTAATAATCATTGAAATTTTTAATAAAAAAATTAAAATAAGGATATATTGACCATATAAGGATGAAATTGGTAAAATATGAATGGTTGAATCACTAACTCCATGTGTCACTGCTAGGGATATAAATCCTGCACACTAAACAACACGATCAAGTGCAATTGCATATAATAACATAGCCAAAGCAATAAATGCATTAAATCACCTAATTTAACCATTTATTTAATTATATTAAAATAATCTATTTACATCACTCATGTTCACATAAAATATAACAACACAGGAATGAAGTAAATAACCATAGCATTAAATCTATCACCTAACATAATCAGAGGTATCGTCCAAATACCAAATAACTAGATATCATCATAAAACACGCTGTCATCTCAAAATTGCATCGTCATGCAATATGATCAACTGAACAACATAGTAGTCTAAAATCTATGATACTAAAATCAAAGTATAACATCTGACCCTCAGGTCCTCTCAAATATAAAACATCACATAAGTAATACATATCTCTTAGATCAAAATATAACAAGGTAAATGTCTGCAACACATAACCAAATAATCCAACATGAACAATCCATTTTTAATTACTTAAGCATTTAATAATGATTGTTTACACAACATTAAAAGGCACTTAAAACACATAAGCAAACATAGTCATAAACATGACTATCCACTAGTACAAGAACCTAGTCCAGTGTAGCATGATAATAGTACACAATGCAATCTCTGCACACATCTCAGGGTAATCATGAAAAAACCTCATGATACTACATCGATCCTGGTAAGCATTGGCACAAATCTCAGTGAACCATAAATCATATCAAAATCTCATAAATCAGTCAAAATCATAATCAAAGCAACTGATACAGAAACATAAATCCAAACACCTCAATGGTGTAGACTACTCATGGTCACAATCATGATCCATCACAACAAAAGATCAACAAGGTTGCATTCAACAGGATGACTTACAAAAGTCAAATGGGAGAGGCACTACTCATCATATATTTTTGATAGTTTGATCAAGTCAGGCAAGCAGGATATGAAGTTGGTTGTGCAAGGAGTTAAAGATGTTATTATTGGATCATGATTTGTTGATGATGAAAAATCTATGTTTCTTTGGGCTTTATATCCACTGCATAAGAGGCCACAAATCATCTATGTTGATTAGGAATTTGGTCATTTAATGGCATTAAAATTTGGTTTCATAGACCCAAACAAAGTTTTAGGCATGCAAGTAGATCTTGCATTATTCAATCAAGTAAGTTTTAAGAAGGTTACTTTTGAAAGAGATAATTGGAAAGCTATGTATGAAGATTTTTTGAAAATAGGACAATCTCAGATGTAACCAAGGATATAATCATCTAACAATGCCCTAAGTATGAATTGAAGAGGTTGTGAGAGAAAAATGCTAAATTAAAATATATCTCAATGATCAAAAGGGAGGTTGCTAATACCATGATTATTAATTATTTTAGGAAATTGATGGTTAAATTAGGTTAGGTCTAGGATGCTTATATGAAATGTCCCTTTTCTGATTTTACATGATATTTCCAACCTCTAATTAGATCTTTAAAATCAAACAGCTAATATCCCAAAGATCCACCAAATTCCTCAAGAAACCCCAAATCGGGTATGCTGAAAATAGTGCTAAAAGCTTCACAACTTCACAAATTATTAATGAATCTGAAAATGGAAAATTTTACAGAAATTTCAGCAGCATAACAGCCTACAAATTGACATTTTCAAATCCGTATAGCCTTTACACAACAGCTCGAAAATGTAGGACCAAAACTATGCTCATCAGGCTCCCGAAATAGCACAAAATATGCTCGGAAACACCACAAAAACACTAATAATCTATCTCAGAAGTTTAATAACATCCCAATATATATATTCAGCTCTATTTTAACATTTAAAAGTCTGATATACAGCAGCAACCCAAACTGACATGAAATACTCAACTGTAAACACCAAACTCATACAAAAACACACCCGGAAACTCACAAATCTGCACTGTTCAGCACAAAGGCATACTCTGTATGAGCATGCACATGGAATGGCTTCAAACTCCCATCCTTAGCCTTCCTAGAAACCTACAAACTCCCATTCTTGGGTCTCCCTGGAAACCTGCAAACTCCTGTTCTTGGGTCTCCTTCTCCACAGGTTTGGCAGCCTCTGAAGAATAACAAAGAATGAGCAAAAATCAAGTTCTGGAATGTGCCCAAAAATGCCTCCAAACCCCTTAAAAGAGGGCATAACTGTAACTCACGTCCAAGAGAGGTTAATGAAACTTATTTTAATAATAATTTTCATTTATTAGTTCAACGGTTTCCAAAGATTAACCCCCTTTTTCCGAAACTTCACTTTCTTGGGCCTGCCTGCCTTAGCAAAGATTTTCTTTTTTAATTATTTGAAAAGGGGACATGACAAATCCTCCCCTCCCAATCATTGCTTGTCCTCAAGCAATGGATGAACAATAAACCAATCAATCCACCTGCATCCCAAATGTAGTCATGAACTATACTACTAACAATTAACACAGGCTCCTGTAATATCCTCTGCAATATGACCAAGAGGAATCCATAATCAAATTGACAATTATAGCTCAACCAAACTCTAAAATGACCACTACCACAATCAAAAACCCATGAGGTACAAACTCTTAGAACATCAGAACCCAAGTAAAGTGGACAAATCAAACTACCAACACAGTAAATACCATCAACGCATCCCACTGGCCTATATGGAATGTACAATCCAACTCTACAACAATGGTGAACCCTCTCGAATGAAACTGTACCAAGTATGGAGAATCCACACACTGTACAACTCCTGCAGTCAACACAACTCTGCAAATCATCGGCTACTATCTCATAACCATAACTCCCATACACTGCTGATGGTGAAAAGACATTACAAGATAAAGAGTAAGAAATGGAATCCAAACCAAATTTGTCTGCCATCAACTCCTTAGCACAAGGATCAAATGCTAACTAATGTACATACCCTGCAATATAATGTTGATTAAAAAAACCAACCTTAGTCAACAACTCACCATGAACAAGTGATACAACCCACTGTGACTGATCACTAGCTATGTCAGGAGATGTCATAGCCAAAGGAGTAGAATCAACAACAACACCCACTGAAGCATCACTCCCAAACTCCTGCTCTAAGTCACATATTATCAAGCTGTCAACTGCAGAACCTATCACCATGTCATGCCCATCACAACTCTCATCTTGAGGCATCAAATTGTCCCATAACTGATGATAAGCACTAGGAACCAAAGTACATCTCTGTATCATTATCTCATCAACATGGTCATCAAAGGTAAATTGATGAGCGTACCTCACAGTGTAATGCTGATAGAATGCACCAATCTCAATTAGTGGCTCAGACTGTAATCCAGATGAAACTAACTGCAATTGATCATTAACCATGTTGGAACTGACTACTACCTCCGAAGATATCACCAAGGGAGTAGTATTACTAGTAGGAACCATGCCAACTGTCGACTCACTAACATCACACATGATCTTTGATACATCTCTAGTCTCTATGCCATCAATACTAGAGGCCACCACCATGTCAGGCATACAACAATCAGCTACAACACCCAACTCAACTGAACCTGACTCTAGTGGGAATGAACCTAATATGCCAATGTTAGTATCAAGGATGGATGCATCCCCATCTCCATTGTCTCTGACAATCTCAACCATGGACATCCTTGAATCACCAAACACCATAGCTTGTGACTGTATAGAATCAGGTAAAGACTGTAGTCGCTCTAACTCCATGGTCACCTTAGCCAAATGAAATTGTGACTCCTTGAAAGCCAACTGTGTACTCTCAAGAATCTCAGAAGTCACCTCAAGCTGCCCAGTAAGCTCACTCACCTCATCTTCCTTGGCCAACAATGCATCATATTTTGTACTACCCCACTCCATAAGATAATCTCTGTCGGCTACCATCTGCATATAATTCTGTCTCAAAATCCAAATAGCCTCCCATAAAGAGTGGATCTCTGTCAAGGAAAGATAACTTCCTTCTTGCTCATCACTAGTAGGAGAACCCCATCCATAAACTGCTAACAACTGAAGAGCAGCATCAAAATGTTGGCAAGTGATAGCAATGTCTTGGTCACTAACTCTCAACTGATTAGACACATGATGGCACTGGCTTGACTGTCTCCTACCAACCTCCTCTGATGCACTGTCTAAAGGAGTATAATCAAAGTCACTAGTCTCTAGAGTATTACAATCCATATCCTGTGAATCAAATCTAAAGCTCATATCAACATACGAAGTATCAAAAACATTAGCACTACTGTCCAACTCCTCTGCACCCAAGGAAACTAAGTTTTCAAAACTGCCCACTATAGCCTCCTGGATGTCATCAATGCCAATATGATCCTGGGACTCATCTGTACACACTGCCAAATATGAAAGATCATCAACACATTCCAGCAAATATGGTCGACTAGATATATGAACAAAGCCCAACATCGGTGTATAAAAACTAATACCAACATCAGACAAGATACTAGCACAAGAAAAGACAACACCATGTAATTTGCTAATCAAATCCATGATAGCACCCAAACAAACACTGCTACCAAAAAGTGTTAAAGATCTCCAGTCAACTAAATCCCAAACACCAATATAACAATCTCGAGTCCATATCCGTAAACTAGAATCAACTGGTAACTCAAGAAAACTCCTCACCTGAGTAATATGACCAATACCAACTAACTCCACATACTTGTCATGATGAGATAATGAAGTCACAATACTATCTTTGTTCACCTTCAGCTGGCTGGACAAATCATGTGAAGTACTACCAGCCTCAACCTCATGTGATGAAGCATCTAACTGTGCCTGGTACTCTTTCTCAGAAAAGTCATGAATGCTCAATGTCTGCTCATCTCTACCAGGTATCTCACCATCCTGAACAACAACATCCTCATAATCATCATCTGAACCCACTACACTGTAGTCACTGCCTGTTGTAACTATACCATCCCGAATACCTGTGGCATCACCCTTTGACGACCTGTAAACAATTGTCTCAATTTGAGTATCAAGTTGACCATTACTATCAATCTGTGTAATATCCCTTCCCACCACCTCCTATGGCAGAGTAGAATCTGAGACCTCTACCTGGCTATCAGCTAGTTTCTCAAACTCCTCATGCAAGTTCTTGGGAATTGTGTCATCTGTCCTATGAGAAAATTTGCGAAATAGAAATCCAGTCAACTTATCCACCTTAGCTGGGTCAGATAACATGTCATTCATTATAAGGTGGTGCTCAACCAACTGTTTAGACATGTCATGGCTTATTTTCATAAGTTTATCTCGAATGTCTAAATAACCATCCTTTCTACTATTTTGACTCTGGCTATCAATTGTCCAAGATCGTTTCCTCTGAGACTCTGTACTATACCTGTCCATTCTGGATAAAGTAGAGTGTAACCCCAATAGGATATAACTTATTCAAACACCAAGAACTAACATGCAAATGATTACAAGTAGCATGCAACCATAGATTTGGACATGCAATTGATTAGAAGCAACATGCAACCACCAAATTATGACATGCAAGATCTGGGTAGTTGTCATAACTGACATGCAAGATCTGGGTAGTTGTCAAAACTGACATGCAAACTTCTACAACCACCAAATTCATCAAGAACTAACATGCAAATGATTAGAAGTAGCATGAAACCATATATTTTGACATGAAACTAATTAGAAGCAACATGCAACCACCAAATTATGACATGCAAGATCTGGGTAGTTGTCAAAACTGACATGCAAGATCTGGGTACTTGTCAAAACTGAAATGCAAACTTCTACAACCACCAAATTCACCAAGAACTAACATGAAAATGATTTGAAGTAGCATGAAACCATAAATTTTTACATGCATATTATTAGAAGCAACATGCAACCATAAATTATGGCATGCAAGATTTGGGTAGTTCTAAAAACTGAAATGCAAGATCTGGGTAGTTGTCAAAACTGACCTGCAACTTCTACAAACCCTCAGGCTGGCAAGATCATGGCTTTGATACCACTGAAATGTCCCTTTTCTGATTTTACATGATATTTCCAACCTCTAATCAGATCTTTAAAATCAAACAGCTAATATCCCAAAGATCCACCAAATTCCTCAAGAAACCCCAAATCGGGTATGCTGAAAATAGTGCTAAAAGCTTCACAACTTTACAAATTATTAATGAATCTGAAAATGGAAATTTTTATAGAACTTTCAGCAGAATAACAGCCTACAAATTGACATTTCCAGATCCATATAGCCTTTACACAACAGCTCGAAAATGTAGGACCAAAACTATGCTCATCGGGCTCCCGAAATAGCACAAAAAATGCCCAGAAACACCACAAAAACACTAATAATCTATCTCAGAAGTTTAATCACGTCCCAATATATATATTCAGATCTATTTTAACATTTAAAATTCTGATATACAGCAGCAACCCAAACTGATATGAAATACTCAACTGTAAACACCAAACTCATACAAAAACACACCTGAAAACTCACAAATCTGCACTGTTCAGCACAAAGGCATACTCTGTATGAGCATGCACATGGAATGGCTTCAAACTCTCATCCTTAGCCTTCCTAAAAACCTGCAAACTCCCATTCTTGGGTCTCCCTGGAAACCTGCAAACTCCCGTTCTTGGGTCTCCTTCTCCACAGGTTTGGCAGCCTCTGAAGAATAACAAAGAATGAGCAAAAATCAAGTTCTGGAATGTGCCCAAAAATGCCTCCAAACCCCTTAAAAGAGGGCATAAATTTAACTCACGTCCAAGAGAGGTTAATGAAACTTATTTTAATAATAATTTTCATTTATTAGTCCAACGGTTTCCAAAGATTAACCCCCTTTTTTCGAAACTTCACTTTCTTGGGCCTGCCTGCCTTAGCAAAGATTTTCTTTTTTAATTATTTGAAAAGGGGACATGAAATTATAATGTGTATAAACCTCTGACCTAGAGACATAACGAGATATATAAGAAATTGGTTAAAGAAAGAGATGCCCTCAGAGAGGATGAAAGATATAAAGGAGGCTAAGAAACTAGTCAAAGATCATACTATCTATTCTCAAGAATTCAAGGTTTCTTTCAAACTGATGGATGAATTAGTGACAGAGCATGGAGTCATATCTTGGAAAAAGTAAAATGATGACATCATTAGCCAAGATAGATGGGTGGATACATGCCATGTGATGTAGAGAGAATCCTTAGAAGCAACACAAAATGATGATGTAGAAATGACAAAGGCTAGTATATAGATAGAGTATATGTTTGAGATCAAAGTCAAAGCTTGAAAGATTATTAGCGATACAGATCTGGCAGAGGATGACAAGTATGCCAAACACATCAAGTTGTGCAATGATTTTATCTCATCATCATCATCATAATTAGAAACATAAAGCTTTCTATTTTATAATTATGCTTGAAAGTGCATTCAGTTTGTTGTTAATGTGTTAGTTAGTTATAATTTTTTTAAACAAAGGGACATGCCCTTTCACAGTGTAACCAATTTGATGCCTATAACTATGAGGCATGGATTTAGAATAGTATATCATAGGACAAAAAAATTTACATTATATATCAAAGGAAGTTGATTCTTTTTGTTCACTTTGGATTTTGTCAACTATATGGACTAGCAACATATGTAACAATGTGGTGAGGCATTTTGAGTTTAATATAAAGGCTTAAATGCTTGTTTGATCTTTTGGTGATATCGATTAAGTCTCTTTCATTTTGTTTCCTCTGATTGAATCTTAAAAGTTTTCTTTAATTGTTAGTCAAATTGAGTGTATGCAATAAGGAACTTCAATATTCAAAGAATAGTAGTGTTGTGTTAATTGGTTAATTTGCATTGTTTTCTTATTGGTCTCTTGAGGAGAGTTAAAATCAATAAGAACTGATATTGAAGTTTTCTTGAGCATTTCGAGCAATTCATACTTCATTAAAGTGAAAAAAATTTGTCTTAAAATGATTTATTGTTTTGTCTTGGAGGGTTACATAAGCATTATGAATGATTGATAGAAATTTGATAAAGAATCCATTGGTTAAGGCATTGGTCTTATGTATTCATTTAACAAAGATAGAAAAAACACAAACTTATATTCATCAACACCACCACCAATTTGGGCACCAACACCACCCAACAAAAAAAAAAAATGTATGATTAGCACATTACAAAATATAGCAAAACAAGGTTTTACCATTTGTACTTGGCATAGTCAAAGATGTTTGCAAGCTCCTTGTTTTTGACAATGCACTAAGCAATATCAGAGTGATGATCGAAGGAGGCATTTGCACTTCATCATGAGCTAAAGAATACATTGTTAGAAAAGACATTTACAATGGATAAAGATCAAATGCGATACTAGCTAGAAGCATCTGAAAATAAAAGTTAAGTGTTATAATATTGATGAAAACAAACAATGTTGCGCTAGTAAGGCCACAATCTTCTATTATTGCTCATATTATTTTACAATGTGTACAACTGTTGCATTCTCTCTTCTCATAGGAGTATGAGAAAGTGTAATAATATTGCAATTTTTAGTAATCTTGAATATATGGATTAAATATATATGCCGAGTTGGCATTTATTTGACTAGTTCAAATAGAGACCCAAGTATGGAATAACACTCAATCATAACTGAATCTTCCTTAAATAAACTCAATGGTGTAGTAATACTATAGTTTTTAGTAATGTTGTAAAGAGAAAGTTTTACCTACATGAAGGTTGTCTGCTACAACCCTCACCATGTTGACCACACGGTCTCACAGGTGTCACAAAATCCTGTAGAAGAACACATAATATTTTAGATCATGATCCATAAGATACTATAAAATATCAAGCATTATTTCTTAAAATTATTTATTGATTACCTTCAAAGCATTGACTCTAAGTATGAGTTCTTCTTTCAATGCCTCTGTATCCTTGATTATGTTTCTTTCGAGGATAATGTTAAGAATTTCATCATTGTATTTTTGTATGAGTTTATGGGCTATGAATATGGGGTCAACACTATAGGCGATGTCATCTAGAAATGACATCTATTTTATAGATCATATTTGATCTACTGACATGTTTTCTTTTCCCTATCAATAAGTATCAAGTTGTGATATCAATATTAGTAAAATTTCATCAAAATAACTCCAAATCCATAAAGAAAAGAACATAATAATATGAAATTTGTTTCAATATAATTTGTACAATTACAATAATTAAGGTTTACCTTCACTGAAGAAGGTGTGGGAGTTGGTACATCATTGCCTGTACTTTGTGGTGTGTCCATGTCACCCTATGAAAAAGATTAGTAATTATTAGCAATCAACAGTGAAATGAAAGTAATAGACTTACCAAAAAAATTATTAATAGAACAATAGATTGTATATTGGAGTCAATATTAATCAGAGGTAATTGGTTTAAATGTTATACTTACTAGTCCCATGATAAGGAAAAAAAATTGTATCGACATGATTCAAATTGTAATCTATCAAAAGCTCTTCCCCTGCACTTATTGATTTTATTGCACATATAAAAACATGATTTCCCTCATGTGCCTCGAATATATAATCCAACCACTTATTAGTTAACATAGGTCAACTATTTATAAATCCTACAATATTCCCTATTGCTTTTGGCCTTCCATCAATATACTGCAAATTATGTAGAAGACAAAAATTACATGATGCATTCATATAAGTCATTGTATATTTTTTAATTCCTTACCTCTACTTTATGTGTGGTAGCTATGCAATATCATTGTATATAATCCATGATAATAGAGTTCAACACATAAAAACTTAATTATAAAAACATACAAGTTAAACAAATTTCTATAAATAAATCATGACCCCATCATACTTGACATTGATCATACATCGACAGAGATTTCATTGATCATGTCATTGATTATCATATTCATCCATATCATTTTCTTCATTGCCATCATTATCTTTATCACCATTATCATGACCATCATCATCATGAACATCATCACCTTGATCATCACCATCTTCATCAACATGATCATGATCATCATCATCATCACCATCATCGTCAACATCAATAGAATCATCATCATCATCTTCTTCTTCTTCTTCTTCTTTTTCTTCATTGTGTAACAATCATTCATGATCATCATTTACTTTGTCTTCGGACTCTTTAGTATCTTCTTCCTCCATCACATTATACTTTACTGACATTTCTCTTGTATGATGTCTAACAACAAATGACCAACCAAATTTATATAGAATTCCAAAGTAAAACACTTACTCACATTGGTTTGAAAGAACATAGGACTTATCTCCAACTGGCTCAAATGACCTTGTATTAATCATTGCAATTTCATTATCATATTCAATAATAGTCCTATCAGGATCATTTCAATTCAGTTATAGCCTATATCATTTGATGACAAATAGAACTAATTTGAATGAATTAAAGTCACATTAAACTAAATCACCCAAAATTCTATAGTATCATTTTTTAGATTGTTGAGGATGTATGTCATTTCTAGATGAAATATTGGTGATGTCAAAGACTGCACTTATCCCAAAATCACAAGTTTTCTTTGTTTCATCTAACTTTTTTATGAGAAATTTGCAGCCATGGTAGTACATAGTTTTGTGGTGTTTGATTTGCAATTATTCAAACATGTCAATATTATTTGCATTGATCTATGAGTTGATATTAAACTTATGAGTCATGATTAGTAATCTTTTGTGTACCTTTCTATCTCTTAAGCCATATGCTAGATCAAGTACCATTGGCATAATATTGAGATCTCCATCATGATGTGCTTCTTTAACCAATAATGCAACACCATCTTTTGTTAATTATCAACCATTTTCTTGAAACTATTGAATCTATGCCATCATCCAATCAAATATTTTTTTTAATATACAAATGTAGTGCATCCCACTCATTACCAACTATAAAGAAAAAAATTAGACCAATTAGAAATAAATTATATTGATGATGGATAAGAATTAATTAACTACAATAAAATCTTATAATTACATCTCACTCTCCTTAATCTAGCTTTCCCCATTAGGTGCTCCCCTTTGAATTTGTTAATAGAGTTGGGATCTCAAATGTGATCTACATGCATATTTATTGCAAAATTTAGAAATTATTCACTAATGTACACCGTGGTTTGGTATACCATATATCCCTCTACCATAGAACCCTCAGGACATGCTCTTTTTCAAACCAACCCCTTCATCAATTGCAAGTGTCTCTCAACCATTCACATCAACCTAGTTTGTATAGGTCCACACATTTCAATATTCTCAACTTGATGTATGAGGTAGTGTTCTTGAGCATTAGAAAAAGTTGAAGGTGGACACTTTTGCATTTCACACAAACTGTGAAATTTTTCTCTTCCAATATTTTATATCTTTTTTATCAATTTATTTAGATGATAACCACCTAAAAGAGATTCAACATGCAATAATATATAAATGATATTTTAAATAAAAATATACAATAGATTACATAAAAAGTAAAGCAAGTCATAAATACAATATATGTGCAACAAATCTAAGAAATAACACTTCTAACCTCATATATTTTCTACAATTATATATAACTTGTTTAATACTATTGTCAAACTAGTGTGGGAGGGATAGAGGTAGGATGTATTGCAATCATTAAAAAATGATCATTTCAATATATTATTAAATAAAACAATAGGTAGTACATGTAATTTTACAAATATATTGTACGTAGAGAACATGACTTATCTTGACGAAGGTATACTAATCATGTGTTTTCAACCCTTACCCAAAATAAACTTTCTTTGATACAAGACTGCTTATATTTGTAGCAAACCTTGTGGAAATTTTTTTTTTAATGAATTCTTTTAATGTGTCACTTTGTTGCTCTGTTAATAACCAAGGAAGGGCACTCGTATTTATGCAATCTCCATTGTTATTTCATTCAATGAAATCTTTCAATGCATGATTGGATTTATGAACATCATTCCAAATTTAGGAAATTTTTTCTCTATCATGCCTTCCATCCAATATTTTTCATAATGTCTTTATTACATTCTTTCCAATATTCATAGCATCAAATAAATGCATGATTGGGAGATCCTTGTAGTATAGTAACCTACTAAATTGAGTAGGATAACTTTTTATTCCTTTATAAATTTGGTCATTAATGCCTTGATGACCTTCACAAGAATCAATTACATCATTATTAAATAAAAGACAATATCAAAATATAAATTTCAAACTTTGGACCACAAACTAGACATCACCTCGGCGATTTAGTCGATCGTATTCCAACTTTCATAGATGACGTGTCATTCTTCATGCCTTTGATGTTGTCTCTTCTTTCTCATTAAAAAGATATTTTTTATTAATTTGATACTTATGATTATTGTGGAGAAAGTTCCTAAACTCATTAAACAACTACTTTCCTAAACTTCTTGAATGATGAGATTTCATCTTCAAACCACAAAGTAGACATGTAACTTTTCCCTTTGTCTAAAGACCTAAAAGATCATGTACAATTATCATACACAACTTAAGGATACAATAATAATATGTAAGCACTATAACAGACCAAAAATATGTGACCTTAACAATATAACATGCCACCAAGATGAATTAGCCAAGGGGCATCATATATTGTCCATACAAGCATTGCATGGAATTAAAATTGTCTTTATCCTATTGGTCTAGAGATGCGATATATAGTGACTCCATTCCATAACTTCAACAACTCATCAATAAGGGGCTCAATGTACATATTCATATCTTTAACTTGGTACTTACCTAGCAACTGAATAAACATAAACATTATATAATTATTATGATCATTTTCATGTATTGTTTATAAATTAATTTAGATAACTATTAAATAAAAAATACCTAGTACAATCATTGACAACATTATGTGCTCCCTCTTTATGGACATCCAAGGAGAAATTTTATTATTATTAACAAAAATAGGCCACATTGAGTAAACAGATCTCATATATCCAAATGGATTGACATCGTCTGCTACTAATGAAAGCTTGAGATTACGAAGTTGTGGCTATATTTTTTTAATCTTTTTAAATGTAGAACCATCTATAGGCATTCACATAATTTCATCTTAAATTCTATTGCATTCATGGTAATCCATAAATTGTGTCGATCCAATGCACATGAATAATCATTCAAGACATGGAATAATGGGAATGTAGTGAAGAACCTTGTGAGGCACCTTTTTTATTCGATTTGAATGATATCTACTAATATGACAATCACAAAATTCTATTGCAAATTCATGTTGTTTATGATATAGAATGTGATCATTGGGACATGCATGCATTATCTAATACTTCATTCCAATTTTATTCATAATGGTAGATAATTCTTAACACAAATGATGTAGAATGTTTGATGGTCGTAACAAAAATTCAGCTATCAACTTACAACAACAAATCCAAATTGTTAATATAATGAATAGTAATGATATGCTAACATTGAAGATAACAAAAATGGCATACCTTAGCATACGTGAAATTGCTACATTAGATAAACCATTCATAACCTTCAAGTTTACCAACAACACTATAGCAGAGAGAATAGTTGTTTGGGAGCCTTAGTATAGGAGCTTGTGTGCCTTCTCAAGTATAAGTATATCAAGACCATCATCATCATCATTATTAGATGCACTAGTGCCATCATCATGAGCACCTTCATCAACTATGCCAATACCATGTTTTTCAATCATGTCCTCTGGCACATTATAATCTTCTTCCATGGGAGTGTTATCCTCAAGTTAGATATGCACACCTCCATGTTCCTCCAATTGGAAATCCACATTCACCAATCGACAAAAATCATGGACCCCTTCAATGTGACCATTTTTCTTATAATGAGTCTAAACCATTGTGAATAGAATTCTTCTATTCTTTAAGCCCTTACACTTTTTTCAAGGAAAATTACATTTATCAACTTTTATTTGGAACTAAGACCACAATGTAGCAATTGTCTCATTATTTTGTTCTAGGTTCATATTGCTAGGCATGGTCTTTCTTCACAAAAAAATATATCTGCAAAATTATTGAACATGTTGTATTTAATGCTTATATCTACACATATGGTTTGGAAAAAAATTGGTGTAATTAATGTTTATATCTACAAAAATATTGGATATATTTTACTTAATGTGTATATCTGCACATATGGTTTTGAAAGAAAAATATGGTCTAGTATAAAAAAAAATATTATTGAACATGATGTACTTAATGTTTATATCTACACATATAGTTTTGAAATTAAAATTTGGTCACCTCGCTCAAATTCACCCAAATCATAATCAATGAAAAGTTGGCTACTTATATAAAATTTCATTATTTGTGGTTAAAGATTTATTGTTAAGGAAATTGGCGAGGAAGCAAGGAAAAAAGATAGAAGAAGCCAAAGATTTCATTACAAGTATCACCTCCCAAAATCCAATCACAGAAACAAAAAGAAAGAATTTTTAGAAATGCAAGATGGAGAAGTAGAAGAGTTGAACAAGGTTCCAATAAACTCAAAAATTTAAATCTTCCAAAAAATTGGAATTCTTATATGTTTGATGTACAAAAAGCCAAAGTGGGGCAGTGGTGCAAGGGCCCAAGGTCCTACACAAAACAATCAAACATAAAATTTTGGATAGATTAGGTGATTAATAAGTGTCCAAGTTGACACATGGCAATAATTCAATCTCAAGCATCCTAGAATGTATTTTAGGCAAATTTATTGCATGTTGTAATAAGGCCTATGGGAAAGTTGTAGCTTAGTCAATGTTGGTCAATGCTATGAGTTGATAAAAAATCTTCAATTTTATGTTTTTTAGAGTTCTTACATGATTTATGCAGTTTTGGTAGGCATTTGAAGTCATTTGTTTGGAAATATTGAAAAGTTGCAAAAGTTGTCATGCAACTTTTCTTGCAAATTTGTAAGGTCAACAATCACAGTTGTGTTTTGACTGAACAAGTAGAGTGAATACGTAAGTTCAAGAGGCTTGGCTTATAAATTGAATGTTATTCTACCTAGGAAGGTTGTTGGTGTTGTGATGTATGCAATTTGAATCAATAAAGTAATTCTTGGTGGGAAAATAAGTACAAATAGGAAGTACTATTTTGACAAGCAATTAGAGGAATGAAGTTATAGAAGAGATTCATGATGAAAAGAAGATGGTGATGGTTCAATGAAAGACCAAAAACAATATAGAATTGGAGTCTCTTTATCCATGGAAAATAAACACAATTAAAGTGC
Organism: Cupressus sempervirens; assembly: GCA_028749045.1. Classification (NCBI taxonomy): domain Eukaryota; kingdom Viridiplantae; phylum Streptophyta; class Pinopsida; order Cupressales; family Cupressaceae; genus Cupressus; species Cupressus sempervirens. The sequence continues at coordinate 767,934,529 of CM053787.1, read as the reverse complement.
AAAAAAATGAAGTGAAAACAATAAGGTTAAAGTTGTTCAGTTGGATGAAGCCATCATTTTTGGAAAATGGTATATTGAATAGCCAAAGTATGGTATTTATGTCACCAAAGGTAAACCTTGTGTAAAGATGAAAAATATTGGTTCATGTGGAGCAACTTTGATTAGAGGTGGTCAATTTCCTCCAATCATGTTGACATGATAAGTTTTAATTTCTTGATCAATTTTTTGTGCAAAGTGATGATATAGCATGACTTACTCCTTAATCATTTTTTTACTTGCATCTCCAAATTGTATGTGTTGTTGATCACAGTTGACCAAATGATGATAATGTATCCTATGGCTATAACTTCCATATCCAATTCAAAATCCATCATAAAGAACCTTTTCCCTAATCTAGTTATGTCATTCCCTTTTTGATTTGTTAACAAAAAGACATTTATTGTGAGAGACATAAATTGTAGATAAAGTAACTTATTTACTATTATTTTACTCTTGTTCATATACACATCAAATATCTACTCACTACTGCATACTACCCAACCAAAAATGATACAAGGACTTGAAGACTAGTTTTCAAAGGCAAGTGAAATAAGGGGAAGTTGACTTCTAGAATATGTTTCTCTATCTTAAACTTATAAGGAATCTTAAATAAAATATTTCATTTTGAGAACAAGGAAAAAAATTGAGAACCTAGAATACAATGACTACAGGCTAATGAAGAAGTGATCAACAAATAAGCCTAGAGTTAGTATACCCCCACCTTGTCCAAGTTCCTCTAAAGTTTATACATACAATTGGAAGCCTTACCTACAAGTAACAAGACCATAGATTGAATAATTATGGCACTATTTAGGATAGCTATAAAAAGAAAGTTAAGCATATCATTGAGGAAATTGAAATAATTATGGAGTGATCATTCTTGGTAAGTTGGACGAAAGAACTAATGGTATAAGATTTTTTATGTAGAATATACAAAAGAAAATACAATAGTAGACTATATTGGATTCAAAATTATTATAAAAAAGATTCATTAGGCATTTAAGTAAGAAAAATAACTTAGGTTTTCTTTCTTCTAATTATTTAATGAGAATAGATTCATTAATTAAACAACACCATGAGAATCTATATCCATGACTAGTATATCTATATCCATGAATAGCTTAATTTACATCATGTAAATCCTAAACCTAAACCATGACAAACCTAAACCAAACACTTGTATCAAACAATGACACTCAAAAAGTGAGCCATGAGCACTCTCCAATTATTGCAAAATATTATTATATACTATGAATGGTAACTACTAATCTATTTTTCTTGTATGGGCATAATAGAACCATGTCTCAGTTAAATTATTGCTTCTTACATTCAATGTAAATAGGAAGAATAATTATAACATAGTTTCTCAATGCATTAGGAAACACCCAACAATTTCTTGATATCTTCTTGCAAACATAAGGTTACATATATTAGCCATTATTCCTATAAGATATGTCATCAAATAAATAAAACCAATTTGAAAATATTGTATGTGAATTTTTATAGAAAAATTTGACAAAATAGAAAAATATGATTTTCAAGTACCTCAATCTTCAACAGATATGTTGTGGGTGCATATCTATCAAGTACATTTCCAACATTGTCAACCAAAAACTTAGTGAAGTTCCATTTTATGCTATCACCAAAAAATCAACCTTTGATTGATTTCAAGAACTTGTAAATAGGGGTTGCATTACTACCATTGACCTCAACCTACATCATCAAAGTACAATACAAACACAAAAGATAAAATGCAATAACTTTGTTTACTAGTTAAATGAAACTTGAAAAAAAATCATTTATTTTACAATAACATTGTCCCTAAAATATATAGTAAAGATATCTAATAAGCAATCAAAATATAGCTAATATGCTAACCTTGCCAAAAATGGGAAACTCTGCTATAAAGCGAGTACATGCCACCTCTACAATCTCCTCATTATCACCAAAATTGTGTTGTAAAGGAGGAGATTCTACAGCAATGCACTAATGAAAACAATCCAAATTTTAAAATTGGAACTTCAACTATAGTGAACATGAACTAGGAAAATGTCTTTGACTCTATATGGGTGAGGCTCGTCAGGTTTAATATATTGAAAAAAATGAATTCATTTTCTTCCACTTTAGTGATGATGTAGGAAGAGGAAAAACAAAGAAAGGTTTGGTAGAGCTTAGATGTAGACAATAAAAAGCCAAAAGATTTTTGGAGGAAAATATTCTTTAGGAGATCACTAGTCTATGCATTATAATAGTGTTGATTTTAGCATACCCTTTAATGTGAGAATGTTACTCCTCTAAACAAATAGATATATGATCAATAATCATTACCATAAACAGAAAAAGAAGAAGAAAATATATAGAGTATTTTAACTAATGATTTCTGCAATATGTGATCACATATAGTTGACTATGCATTTATATTCAATCTGTTTAAATTATATTGTTTGTTAACAAAAAGGCCATCTTTGTTGGTGTTCACATAAATATCCAATTTTTTTGTACATTACCATATTTGACTAGGAATTACACAATAATATCAATACCAAGATCATTCTGACGGAAGATTTGTATAGAAAATTCCTTTATTTGTTGCCTACTATCCCATAGACATTGTAATTTTTTTAATGCTTATTTATTTTCTTGAAAAATAATGATTTTTGTTTTGATTGCTAAGGGTAAATTTTTTTTAAGAATACAATAACATTTCATACCTTTTGAATGATGAACTTATAGCTAAGACACCTAGAGGAAGTCCAAAGAACTCAATCTTGGAACTAAAGTCACTGCTAAGAGAAGCATGATTTTTTTTCAAATAGAATCCTATACGCCTCAAATATTTATAGACCAAGGAAAGAAGACAAGAAATATTGGAGGAGGAAGAATGTGCTAGAGTTCATGCTATCAAAAAACTCACATTAGCATTGTATCTAGCAGTTGTCTTCTATGGGGAGATGGGTAGTTTGTTGAGATAATGTGTGTTGTACACATTGCATAATATTGTTATATTGTATTATTTTATTTTTTTATGTAATATTGTATGTAGGAACACCTAGATGGACATGCAACATGTAAATATTCCCATGGCATATACTTGATGAGTTGTATTGTAACATTGTGATAACATTTCATATAATTATTTAATATTGGGAAAAATAATTAAATTTTTAATATTAAATGTGGGGTCAAGGGGTTAGGTAGCACATGGTTTATGTAATACCACTTGGTGGTCTTCTGGGACTATATAAGCAACCATAAGGGTAGTTGTTGTAGTGAGAAGAGGAAAAGGGAAAAGGAAAGAGTCGAGTGGGACAAGGCTTGACAGGTTAGCCAATGGAGCATTTGTTAAGGTTGGAAGGATGGCATGGGATGTGTGGATTCAAGCTTGTTCACATGGATTGCTCAATTGTGGTTATAGATTTGAAGGCTTCCATGGTTGTTTTGTAATAGTGTTTTTGTTGAATAATACATGATGATGGATGCTTTTGGAATGAGGGTTTCATAGGGTATATCTTATGTCATATTTTTGTGTGTATATTGTCTATTCTCTTGCATGTGGATTTCAATTGCATATTTATTTTAAATCTATTATGGGTTATGTGGAAATGATTATATTCTATGTTGCAAACTTCCTTACAAGTGGTATCAATCTATGGTTTTATTATTGTAACCCTAGATTGAATCCATAGGAATGCATGAGAGGATAAAAGAAAAGGCAAGATATATGAGTTATTTATTGTAGAACTGAGGGTTTTGAGTTTGTTGTTATGATGAGATATTGGTAGATTTTGGGCATGTGAAATTGTTGGACAAAAAGGGTTTTTTCAGATGTTTCATTTAAATGAGGGTTTTAGGGGGAGCTTGTAGAAATGACCTACTAAGTAAAAATAGATCTCACTATTTGATTCGTGTTGATGTTTCCATAAATTTTGATATATAATATTTCTTAGTTTGTCCATGTTCAGAGGAAATGAAATAGTTTTTTAGTTTTAGCTCGTGATGGCTGTCAATTTTAATCCTATCAAAAATTTTGTCACACAAAAAAAAATGTAGAGAAAATGGTAGAAAGATTATCATAGTAAAACAACCATAATTTTCTCTCAAGATATCAAATTCTAGACTTCTTACAGGTGTTGGAAAGCTAATTTAGAGCACTACAACTTGGTGTGTAATTGATTCTATGATTTTGATATTTTGTTAGGTTTTAAGAACCTAGAAGTTAGATGTTATTTATTTTGAGCACAAATTAGGGCATAAACTGGGCATATGGAGTCAAATTTTGGAGTTCAAGTAGTCAACAGAAAGCTCTTGGAGAGCTCTACACATTAGTTCATATTTGGTGCAAGTTTGGCATGGTTTATTTGGTGATATATTGATCTAAATAGTTTTTGATATATATTGACTATGGTAGCATTGTGAGTTTATGACATTATATGTTTAGAGGTTTAAGATTTGATGTCATTGTATATGTAGTTCATATTTTAGATTGGTCTCATGATGATATGGTTATCAGTGTTTGGTTTGGATATGTATGATGACTTGTCGGGTCTACAAGCTATGTAGTGTTGTAAGTAGTCTATACTTACAGGTTGCATTTATGGCTTGGATATGGGTCATCTTTGCCCATTGATCTCTCATTATTGGTGCATCTTCAAATTGTTGGCTTGCATTTGGGTTGTCTATGCCCTAAGTCACATGATTTTCTAATTTTTATGAATGTAGAAGGGATGAGATGTTGTTACCAAGTATATTAATGGTTGAGGATTGTGGTTGAGTATTTTATGCTGATAGGTTGGACATATTGAGAGTTAGATGCTCAGTTCATGGATGTGATCATGGTGCCATGGATTTTGGCATGACATGATTGGATATACAAGTACATCCTTGATTTTTATTGGTTTGGATTCCTAATTTGGTTTGTAATGCCCCGCCAAGGGATCCAAAGAATTAACCTAGAATTTCACTAAGTTTAGTAGCTTTTTTTTTTTTTTGAAAATAAATACCACATATAACTAATGCACAATAACGGAAGCAATAGCAATGTCCATCTGAAAGTAAACATAACATAAATAAAACATTACATTCTTTAAGATCCCTTAACATTGAATTACATACATGAATCTATTTAGTACAACATCCACATGAAATAATAATGATAAGTCCCATGTTTATACATTATATTTCAAATACTCAATCATCCACTGTACATGTCACAGGGTATGACAAGCTCAAAAGAATATACATACATAGAATAAGATACATCATCCTATTCTAATCCATGATACATCAAAGTAGAGATAATCACATGATACACATGATACAACATCATAGAAGACATATACATCCATCATAAAGATCAAACATAATAAACTAAGTGCACGGTTCCTCCCAATCATTAATAGCATCATTAGACCATTGTGGATCCTAGCCATCCCTCCATGCGTAACATTCCAAATCACCGAAGAGATCATTGGTATTACATAGTAGGAATATCACTCCTAATAAATACAACATCATATGTAGAAGTAATCTAACATAAGATAACATCATCTAACATATGCTAATCATCAATGAAAAAGGATACATATCCACCATCCTGAAGGACGCATCAGCCATGATGTCTCAATGAATCTCAAAATGATAAGAGTGGAAAATACACTACCACCCGACCACGTGGTACCTAAGTGGTCCACTCCCACTGTGCTAAGGAGATAATCTCAAGTCCCAAATAGGCTATCAATATCACATAGCACATATCTCTATAAGTCCAGGAATCCTAAAAGTATACTAACTCAAAGGTTCCAAACACAAAATCTGACATCTAATCCTAGAGGCACACAATGACATGTAGGAACCTACTATACAAGTGAGAAAGTTTCATCGCAATTATCATGTACAAGTTACCCTGGCAGTTAGCTAAACTCCATGGGTCCATACTGATTTCATGCAGCCACTAGTATCCTCTCATAATGACGAGGCATACTACGAAATGCAAGGTCGCAACCATGCGTCTCACTACTCCCATCCTAGTCTGTACAAGCACTCAAGGCATGGGTGAGAACAAAACACTTATCTTTTTAGGTTCATTTAGTTAGTATTAGGTGTGAATGTTATCACTTATTAATCCAACTTACAATGAGTTACCCTGGCAGCCTCTTAGGGCCCCGGCCCCATTGCAAGCCACTTCCTGTCACTACATGCAGATATCTTACCCTAATGCTCATGGAATCATAAATCTCAAAATCATAAAAGATAATCCATAAAATCATCAAATATGTATAAAAGCATCAAATCTCCATGAGCTAACATCCATAAAAAATCATGAACACAACAGCTCTCTATTGGCAACTGAAGTATCACTGATAATCAAAGTATCCAATGGTTCTCAATAACTAATATATATATATATATATATATATATATATATATATATCAATCATACTGATCGAAGACTCCAAAAATGGTTGAGTCAAACATGTCACAACATGACATCATCAAAAATAAATCCACATTACAGTCCCATCATGGTGACTAGAAAATAACCAAGGATAACTGATCGATGACCAAAATAATGGTTAAGTCAAGTGTCTCATACATAAGAATCTCAACTATAACAATCAGTAATCACAACCAATACATAGAGTATTCCATCACATAACCATGGTTGGGTTTATAAAGATCGAGATTAAAACAGCATCATGTCACCACAATCACATAACCCCCAAGCCTCTGGTAGACGTCCTATACTGGTCAACACTAGTCAACCCAAAACCCAAAACAATAGCTTAAAGAATACACAATGCAAACACATGTTTTGGTTTTACCAAGTTCACAACTTGAATTTAAATGTAGAGATCTCAGTTTAAGTTTCCAAGTTTGAATGGAGGAACACATATATTGTTTTTGGATAAAAGTTTTCCTTATTAGAACTAAAAAAAAAAATCCATTTTCCAATTAATAATATTTTTCTGATACACTCCCCACCAAACTATCAATTCTTTATTTAATAATTTAAAACAATTAAATTATTAAATAGTTGAAAGTTATTAAAGAGTCACCTTTATGAAAATAAACCTTCAATATAAATCATTTACCAAATAATAATAACTTAAATTTATAAATAACATATTTACATATATACATACATACATACATACATACATACATACATACATACATACATATATATATATATATATATATATATATATATATATATACACACACACACACACACACACACATGTACATACATATGTAAATATATAAATAGTTATTACGTTTTCATAAAATCGATTTAATAGTTTCGATTGACACCATATTATATAGCAATGAGAATCAATTCGTATAACGTTTGTTTATAAACATTTTAACATAACATTTTTTTGTATAACATTAACATTAATTAACCCCCCCAAACTCTTCCTGTGGTACGCAGTACCTGCGATCGCAGGCACTGCATTGACAGCGAGTACGTAGTACCCCTATTGCTGCAAACCTGCGACGGCAGGTCTCTGCCTTTCGCAAGTGTGGGGTACAAATCGTGCCCACGGCATTTTAATATATACTTTTTTGTTAAAATTACTTCCACACGATATGAATAGCGATGCGATTTATTAAGTTTCTCCACTATGATTTAACAATCTTCAATTCGGTGCATTATATATATATATATATATATGTATGTATGTATGTATGTATTTATTCAAATTTTATAATAGATTCATAATGAATGTATACATATATATATATATATATATATATATATATATATATATGTATATGTATATGTATATGTATGCAGATCTGAATATATAGGCATATATGTTTTTTTTTCCACAAAGATTATATCTACAATTTAGGAACTTTAAAATATTTGCATTATAGATTCACTCCATTAATTTTCTAATGGATTTGGCTATAAATTAAACCCTAGCCCCGTGATCTTTTAGATCTATGCATATAAAATTCTCCAATAAATTAATCTACCCACATTGAGAATGCATATAAATATGAAACTTCTCAGAAGACATATGGAAGACACGAAGAAGACAGGGAATGCGTGATGCAAAAATAGCATAAATAAAATCATAAGAATCTACCTGGATTTTGATGCTAAATCGCTCTTCCTCAGAAAATCCACAGAGCAAGCTCCTCCCTTCTTCAGAATTCTTGAGTCCTCCAATGCTCCAATTGCACTCCCAACGCTATATCTAAGCTTCTATGAATACTTGAATATATAGAGCTTTCAGGAAACATCTAGAATGCTTCTAGAAACAGCTGGAAGGTGTCACCAACTAAGCATGGGTCTTTTCCAACCTTCAAGATGAGCCATAGGGTTGTAGACACCATGTGTTTAATTGATGCACTAACCCCCGTGTTGTTGACACATGAGAAATAGAGAAGTGCGTTAACTCCCATGCAAGCTTATAACTCCAATTTACTTTTTATATAATTTCTATTTAAATATTTATAACTTTTATTTTAATTTTTATAAATTTTATTATTATTATTTATTTATTACTTTATTATTATTTTATTATTATTATTAATTTTAATTTCTAATTTTCTTTTATTTAATTATTTTTCCTCAATTAATTCCCATTCAATTAATTATAATCAAAATATCAAATAACATGATATCTTATATTAATTTTCTCAAATAATTAATTTATTAATTAAATCTATTTATTAAGACTTAATTAATAGAAAATTGACCATAGACTTCCAAGATAAAATATGAAAACCCATCATAGAGCAAATCACACAAATTCAGTCTAAAGGGTTAAAAATCATGAATTATGTCATCCGACCCATTCAGTGGGTAAAATATCCAGATACTTGTCCTACCTCACTAGGACAATTGGTTTAAGGGTTTGGGATTTGGACTTGAGAATTTATCTCCCTTCTCTTATCATTGAGATAGTATAATAGGGTACGCTCATCTTGGCAATTCAGGAAAGTCGATACCGGATACCTGCAACCTACAAAAAAACCATGCATGTACATACAATATATATATAATGCTAAGCTAAACAGACAATGGCAGGAAGTGGTGCATCGTGTAGATCCTGACTAAGCAGGTGACTACGACTCCCTTCCTTAACCACATCAGAAATTCCATACAATAAGAAAACACGCACACCATACACATGCAAGTATGGGGTAAGTATCCATAATAAAACACATAAGATAATAAACCATCCATCTAATCATCAATAATAACTAAAAATAGTATAATGATCATCATGTATGCATGAAATGTAAAGTCTAAATGATCTCATCATATAACCACTGAATCCATAACATAATGTCTGATAGTGTCAAAACAATTACTACTAATCCATCAACATAAAACTAGTCTATCAAAGTCTGATAATAACAAAAATGTCCAGAAAAGATGTGAACGAGGGTAGGCACTACATGGTTACAATGGTATATCTTCTTGGTTGAGGATCATGGTTATTTGGTTTCTTTTGAGGAGCTCATAATGTCCACTTTGAGTTCTTTGATGGTTTGACACCTTGGTTGATTCTCATGGTTAGAGGATGGTTTTTCATCATGATGTCATGGATAGCTTGGATGCATGATTTAGTAGGAGGTTGTGATAGTGATGAGGTGATAGTGCAACACTAGTTCTTGGTTTGATTTGTATCTTTTTGGTTTGGAGATCTTGGTTTCACTTAGTACTAAGACTTTGGTTGTGTGAGTGTAGACCTAGAGGATCTTCATGTAGGAGATAGATTTTATGATGCCATATGTGACTTGGTACCATGGTTGAGTGACTTTTTTTGTCATTGATATATTTATTGAGTGTTTATAGATGTTGACGATTTGTCTTAGATCTTGTTGCTATAGAAGCATCCTTAACATTTGCATGGTACACTTGTTATCTTCATGGTATGCAGAGATGGTTAGATCTTGAGGACTTGGAGTTCTTGGTTATCGTCTTGGTGTGTGGAGATTTTTCTTCATGGTATGTGGAGATGGCTTTCTTCATGGTATGTGGAGATTGCTTTCTTCATGGTGTCTGGAGATGGTTGCATCTTGAGGACTTATGGGGTTCTTGGTAAAGGTGTGGTTTATGATTTAATTTGACATGTTATTCTTGGAGTTAGGATGGTTTCATTATTATGTCATGGTATACTCTTGATACATTTTTAGTGTTGTGATATGTTATGTTGTGTTCATATGGAGCATGTTATATCTTTGGTTGAGATGGTTTAGATTATGTTGTCATGTTTAAGTTCCTAAGGCCATGGTTGGAACTTTGACATTGATCTTGGTTTAGTTTCTTGGTATTGAGTACATTGCTCATAGGTTGGATACTTCAAGATATTTCTATGTTGCATTTGGAGATGGCATGGATTGATTGGTTACAAGTTCTCATGGATACTTAGAGACAATGGTGATGCCAATTTCTCTTGGATTAAAGAAGTATTTGTTGGGATAGTTGTTTGGTTTCAGCAGGTAGTCTAAGGGGCATTCACCTGATATGGACATGAGAGGAGATTGTTCTTAGATGAGTCTTGGTTAGAGACTTGGATATCTTAACGAGAATTCTCATTTTCCCCACTCTTAGTCTACTAGGCAATTTGCTACTTGAGAGGTAAAGCCCATTGTTTCTCTTAGGTGCATTATGTTAATGCTTATCTTTCATGGATATGGATCTTGAGCTATGGTACATGAGTTAGTTCTACAGGGTTCATTTGAGAGATGGTTTAGCATTGGTTATCTCCATTTTCATATGTTGTTATGTTGGCTGAGTTTGGGAGATGGTTTTATATTGGGCATATTCCTTGGATTAAGAATGGTTTATGAGTTTGATCTTCTTATGAAAAGCTTTCATCTATAATTTTCTATATGGTTTGGTTTGGATGTTTTTAAGGCTTCTTTGTTGGGGTTTTATAGAGGAAATCATAATTGCATATTTTACATCTAGAGGTGTGTGTAGAAGGACATGATACAGGTTATGATTTGCATGATTTCTCTTTGGTCTTGGTTTTCATCCTAGATGTTTGGTTTCACTTACATTGGATTTGAGATTGGTTGGAGATTGTGATTATTATTTTGTGCTTATGTATGTCATGTGAGAGATGACATGGTTGTTCCTTTATCTCTTTCCTTTGTTGGTTGTGGAGAACTTGAGAGAGTGTTGGAGACTTGTTATGAGAATTATTCTTGTAGGTTATTAGTTTATGTGTTGTGGATGTCTTTAAGACTACATGGATTCACTTCTTTGATATTTTATGAGTGGATTGGTTATAGATTTGACATTATCTTTTGTAGTGGGAACTTCTTGGTATATATGTGGTAGGTATTGCTCTTGAGACTTGTGATTGCAGGTTACAAATTGAATAGGTTGATGATGTAAGATTCATTTGGTATACCTTTGGAGATATGGATAGTTGGATGGGTTTTGCACTTGTTGTGGGTGCTATTTCAACTATGGATACATGTGATTACCTTTGGATCAGGTTTTTGTGCTTGGCATTTTAGCTAGTATAGTATTTTACAATCTTCTAATGTGACAGGTTAGGTGGCTTTTTCTTTGGATGCCTTCTATGTATGTCTGGTGGCAATGGCATAATAGTAGGTGAGATCATCCATGTTTAAGATGTTGGACACTTTGATTTTGTTGTGGGTACTAGGATGGAGCACTTCGTGTACTTTGATCCATGATGGTGGATATACTAGGAGGGATTGTTCCCTTGTTCATTTATATGGCTATAGATTGACCCTATGCAATGTATATAACAAGTGATAGATTGTTGAGATAATGGATGTTGCACACATTGCATAATATTGCTATAATGTATTATTATTTTTTATTATGTAATGTTGTATCTAGGAACACCTAGATGGATGTGCAACATGTAAAGATTCCCATGAAATATACTTGATGAGTTGTATTATAACATTGTGATAATATTTCATGTAATTATTTAATATGTGAGGAAAAGAATTAAATTTCTAATATTAAATGTTGGGTTAAGGGGCTAGGTAGCATATGGTTTGAGCACATGATTTATGTAATACCACTTGGTGGTTTTGTGGGACTTGCTACTATATAAGCAGCCACAAGGGTAGTTGATGTAGTGAGAAGAGGAAAAAAGAAAAGGCAAGAGTCAAGTAGGACAAGGCTTGACAAGTTAGCCAAGGGAGCATTTGTGAAGGTTGGAAGCATGGCATGAGATGTGTGGATTAATGCTTTTTCACATGGATTGCTCGGTTGTGGCTATGGCTTTGAAGGCTTCCATGGTTGTATTGCAATGGTGTTTTTCCTTAATAATACATGATGATGGATGCTTTTAGAGGATGGGTTTTTTTCTCGATGAGGGTTTCCCAAGGTATATTTTTTGTCATATTTTTTTGGGTATGTTGACTATCCTCTTTCATGTGGATTTCAATTGCATGTTTATTTCAAATCTATTATGGGTTATGTAGAAATAGTTATATTCTTTTTTGCAAGTTTTCTTACATAGTTGCAGGTGGAATGGTTTTAAAATGCATCATTATCTATACAATGAACCAATGTATCAAAATGTGCAATCCTTGTTAAACATTTCTCTAACACAAGAGATGATTATTTATCTCCCGTAGTTGTAAGTCCCTAGCCCATCCATGAATGAATGATAAATATTGTTTGCCACTATTAGTACTAGAAGCTTGGATGAATGATATGGAATGCTTGCCACACACCAAATGCTCGATGCCAATAGCTCCAATAGTGTGCAGAGACAAAAAGATGAAAACAAGTAACAAACAAAGTTTTTGGTTTTTTTATTTGAACTCGATTTGGTCAAAATTTTGACCAACTTGGGCATTAAAACCAAAAAAAAGGGTATTGAACAAGTCCCTTAAGTAGTTGGTCAAAAATTTAGGTCCAAATTTGACATATAATGTACTAGTGATCTTTGCAAAGGTCTTAGATAATTCAATTCCAAGAACCTGGGAGAATCCTTTAGCAACTAGGTGAGCCTTATACTTACCAATTGACCCATCTACTATTATTATTTTTGGATAGATCCACTTGCACCAAACAATTTTTCTTCCATTAGGAAGAGGGACTAAATCCCAAGTGCAATTCCTCTCTAAAGAACTAAACTCTTCTTTCATAGTTGTATCCCACTTAGGAACAACAAAATCTTCTTGAAATGTTTGTGGGTCAAAAGCTATAGCAATAATGAGATGTGGAGCTTTCTCAAACTAAGACCTTGTTCTTCTATAATCTAAAAGATCACCAACCCAGTCGCCTATTGATTCTAATGTTTGTCGATCCTACTGAGGCATGATATCTTGAGCATGTGAAGAATCTAGAGGAGAATCATTTCCTAAATGATGACTAGAGGAAGATGGATCCCCATTATCATCATTTGAAGTAGAAGAATAATCCTCATCTGGATGAAGTGGATCTAGAACTTTAGAAGAAATATCATCATGCAGTCATAATGTCTCCGTAGGAATGAATGATGCAGAAGTGATAGAAGAAGAACTGGAGGTATCTTCCTCAAAATGAACACTCCTCTCAATGAAAAGCTCATGTATGGGAGGATAGAGAAGCCTATAGCCTTTGAAACCATCTAGATACCAACAAATATGCAAGGCCTAATTTGTGTATGCATCACCTTATGTTTCTCTGCTAGAATATGAACCCATGGAGGAGACCCAAACACTTGAAAGTATTTAACTGTCAGTTTTTTACTAGTCCAAGCTTCAAAAGGAGTTACCGTCCTTATAGCTCGATGAGGAACACAATTCTAAATGTAACATGCATAGTTGATGGCCTCTTCCCAATACTAAGATGCCAATGATTTGGAGTGGATTATACTTTTTTCCATTTCCTTTAAGGACCTATTCTTCCTTTCTACAACTCTATTCTATTATGGACTAAAGGGAACTATGTTTTGAAGATCAACTCCTTCTGAGATACAGAATTTCTTAAACCTTTGGTTGACATCCCACCCCCCCCCCCCCCCCCCCCCAATATTTGTGTGCAAAACCTTGATCAACTTCCCAATTTGTTTCTTTGCAAAAGCTTTGAACTCTTGGAAATACTCAAAGACGTTAGACTTCTTTTTGAGAAAATATACAAATGTGCATTGGGAAAGATCATCAATGAATGTTAAAACATATTTTCCTTTTCTCAAAGAAGGATGTGGAAATGGTTTAGCTAAATCACTATGCACTAGCTCCAAAAGTTGTGTGGCTCTCCATGCTTTGCCTTTATCAAATTTTTCTTCAAGATGCTTGCTAAGAATGCATCCTTCACAAAATCCACTAGAAAATTGAATACAAGACAACCCTATAACCATATCATGTTGACTGAGTTGTTGTAAGTACTAGTAGTTCAAGTGGCCAAACTGTTGATGCCACAAATGAATCACATCATCAAAGTGAGTGAATAATGCAAGTGAAGGTGAATTAGGAACAAAGTGAGAGAAGTGATACAATCTTGATTGATGTTCTACCTTTCCCACTACAATTGTTGACCCATTGCTCGTATCACTAATAACCACTGTATTTGGAGTAAACTCAACTCGCTTTCCAGAGCTTGTGTGAGTGATCTAATAAATAGATAGGAGATTAGTTGACAAATAAGGAACATAAAGAACATTGTGAGATGTCTCTTTTGGCATGTTAACTCACCCTCTCTCATGCACTTTAGTAAGAGTGTCAAGAACCAAAAGAATGGATGGCATAAAACATGACTCCAATGAGGAAAAACACTATTTTGATGAAACCCCATAGTGTGATGCACCTAAATCAATAATCCATGAATTTGGTAGATTCTTGGGATGAATTTTACTTGACTAAATCAGGTAATTTGATATTGTTCCTTTCAAGAGGGTGGGACAAGTGGTCAATTTTATTCTTCAAATATTAATGTTCATCATGACCAAGTTTCTTACAATAGGAACATGTTGTTCTCTCCTTCTTGGGATTATTGCTTTTTGAATAAGATGCATAATTTACTACTCTTGGAGTAGAAAACTTATTTTCTTGATTCTTTTCTAATTTGTACTTTTGTTTCTTTTCATTCTTAGGAAGCCCTATTTGTTCTCTTGTATTCTTATTTGCAGCCAAGGCATGAGACTTAGATGGCTTGATCATGCCCATGTGGGTCAACTTATCCTACTCCTTTATGAGTTCATTTGCAAACTCATCAGGAGAAGGCATTGTGTAGTTGTTTACTATAGAACTTTTGGTAGCATATAAGGTAGAGACAAACACAAAATATGTAGAGCCAAGCTTGGAAATAATGCTTAGGATTAGTTATGAATCTTTCTTCTCAATTCCACATTCTTTTAACTCCAATATTAAAGATTTCAACTTAGTGAAGAAGTCTTGAATAGTATCAAAGTTACATGGATTTAATCCTATCAATTCATTATCTAATTGATGCCCTTTCAATATATCTTGCTTTCTATATAATATTTCTAATGTTGTCCATACATTATTAGGAGTTGTAGATGATTCCACATGAAAGAGAAGATCTAGAGATATAGCCATGCATAAGGTGTCATATGCTTCATCACATTTGTTGTGCAATTTAGGATTTTCTACAAGTAATGTGGTTCAATTTCAAAACCCATTTTTACTCTATATAACCCTAACTTTTTAAGATGGATTTTCATTTTAGACTTCTGCTCATAATAGTTATTGGGTGTGAGTAATGGTATTATTGATTGATCCATTTTAGTGCAGAAATAAAGATTATCATACAAACTAAAAGAGAAGAAAAGTTTACACATCAGAGTACACACAAGATTGCCCCCCCACCCCCCAAGATGTAATAATTTTGGCACTTTATAATTCAGTGCATGCATAATTGTCACTTGCCAAAATGGACTAAAGTGGAATTTTTATTTTGATAATTACAACTCCAAGTATGAAGTAATAAGATACTCCTACAATTAGGAAACTAGATCACTCAAGGATCTAATAAAGTACAAGTGCCAAATTAGGCTAATTTTGACCAAATTATTAATTTACTGTATTTACCCATAATATCTCTAAATTGATACCAAAAATAGCACCTAAAAAAGTGTCCTTATGAGCTCAAACAATCCTAAGAAGTTGCAATATTTAGGATTGTACAAGGAATATCATCAAGAATTGCAACAGAACCCCACTAGAGGTGGGCGCCACGAGAAGATGGGAATTTCTTGAGGTGGGCTCCACTTAATATGGGCTAGCTAGAGGTGGGCCCTACGTGATGTGGGACACCACAAGTAGGTGGGCCCTACTAGATATGGACCCTTCTAGTGTGGGCCCTATTGGTGTGGGTCTCGCTAGAAGTGGGATCTACTAGAGGTTGACCTCACTTAGTGTGGGCCCCACTGGAGGTGTGCCTTGTAGAAGTGGGACTTACTAGAGGTGGACCTCACTTGGTGTGGGCTCCATTTTAGTTGGGCCTCATAGGTAAGTAGGCCCCACATGATGGTAGGCCCTACTAATAGAAAAATGCTCTTTTTGCATGTTTTCCTAAAGATCTGAATCCTTCAAAGTGTTGCAATCACAAGATCAATAAAAACAATATATATGAAAAAGAGCTTAATGAGTCTTCAAAAATTATTTCTAATTCTTTAGATCATATAAAAATGCAAGAGAAGAGCATACGAGATTGTTCAAGGCCCCTTAAAATAATTTAATCTTTCAATAATTGCTCTGATAACATGTTAGAATTTGTATAAAACAAATAAAAGCTAGAATCTAATGAAAGGCATAGATTAATCAAGAGGAAATAAAATTGTCAGAATAACAATACAAGAACAATCTCTAATGTAAATGGTCAAAGGCATAATAACATCAATATTTCCTAATGTGTAATACATAAGAGCTAGCATGTTTATATAGGCAAGAGCTAGGAGGATACTTGGACAAGATTGAGACAAGTGTCTCAACTTAGAGGAAGTAGAGTCTTGATGGAATCAAACACCTATCATCCACCTACAATCTAGAAAGTTGGTGTCCAAATTGAAATTAACCACTGTGATATCTTATGAGTAGTTGGATTCAAAAGGATGACTCAGAATATCCTCCTAATAATATTATCCAAGAATATATAATTCCTCATAATTTATGAACTCACCTAAGTAAACTTAATATAAGAGTAAAATGGAAAATAACCATTTACTCTAACAAATTTTGGGCCCTCCAATGGTCAGAGTGTGCAAGTGGGAATTCTTTCTCCATGTCAGCCTAATTCAAAAACTTAAATATGTTTTAGAAGGAGAGATATAAAAGAAATCCTATTACCCTCATTTAAAACATCGCCTAAGTATAATCACACATCTTATATCTCATATCAATTCAAATCAATTGAGCAAGAAATTAAGAATCATCAAGTCATTAAAGAAAGTTGTAAATCTTAGATCTCAAGAAATTTAAGATCATGCCTAAGATCAACCTATAATAAAGTCAACACTCCAAGTAAATCTCAACCTTATCACAAGGACTTCAACATAGCAAAGAATCGTGAACATACAATACTTCTCAATTAGCATTTCAATTCCATATCTAGCCTCTACTCCATTATAACACACTTCCAATTTAAGTGTTATCCAATTTAATTTCATGGTTGATCCCGTAATGTTTTGACATAGAAAAACTCCTATCAACATAATGTTTTCCCTTCTTTGCATGTATAGGTGATAGGATTAGATGATACAAATTTTCTCAGCTAGACATAGTAAATAGAGACTTATTAATTGGAATTTTTCATATTCAGAAAAGTTGGATTAATGTATACGTAACTGACAATGACCTAGGGATCCTTAAAACATTATTTTAGGAGGGCTCTAAGAAGTATATTGATCACAACTCTACAACATTCATATGCATCTAACATCTTGGGTCAAGGTCAACCCAAACAATATTAACCTCCTAATATTTTCAACCTAAATTTTAGACATAGGTTCCTTGTGGTCTCTTCTTTCTAGATTTGAAATTGTTGTCTATCTATATATTATGTGTTGTATTGTGTTGGAACTTACAAATGGGAAGATTTGGGGGGGTGTGAATTAGAAGTAACTAACTTTAATCTTTTTAAAATATTTTAACTAATACCATTCACATGCATCTAATTCATCTAATAAACATGAAAGTAAAGACATGCATGAAAATATATAACACAAGATTTGGTAACCTAGAAACCCTCCAAAATGAGAAGGTACAACTGGGGTGGGGATGACACCCATAAAGTATCACTGCAATAATATGTAACTATTTAAGGTTACAAAGTTTGACCACTTCCAATGGTCTGCCTTGTGAAAGGCCTGCCCTATTAAAGACTTTACACCCTGTTAAAAGTGACTTGGTTAAAGGATTTACAAGCATTCACTTGAAATGTTACCCTGTTAAATAATTTACAATCCTATTAAGGATCTACAATATGGCTACTAAACCAATATAGTTGCTAAGCCAACCTATTAACATAGGATTTTGATTCCTAATACAATTGCTAGAGAGTATTAGAAAGTCTTGACCTGATGACTTGCAATCCTTAATTGTTGATTCTAGATCCTTGTTCTACTCTATCTACTCTGATGCTTGCTTGATCTGATATGTCTCTCCTCGAAACTCTGATACTATGTTCTTGATCAACTAGATTCTACAATGTTGTTTTGTTCTTTCTAAGTCTTTACACCCTTCTATACTTCACTATATTTCATCTATACACTTCTCTTATATGTGCATACAATGGGGTCCTCCTTTTAAAGGTTTTGAATACTAAGGATTAGGTATGAATCTACGATCAATATTTACTCTTCATGTCCTGCTCAATTCTTGCACTTTTCCTATTGGTTTCATGCCTTCTCCATTTTTCTTATTGGTTGCATTCTAATTACATAGGTAATGCAAAATATTCGATCTTATCTTCAAGATCCTTTGAGATTCATCCTATGTTGGCTCAAAAAAATAGTTTACATCTGAGTTTGTGAAGATACAAACTCATATGCTGATTCTGTGTTACTTGACACTTACTCGTTGTTGATGCTCGACACATATAGGAATTTTGTTTCACTCAGCTCCTATAGTAATTTTTTTTTTCTCAGCATGTATACTCTGCTCAGCACCTATAGTGACTCAGCATTACTTATCACTTGGCACTTAAACTTTTCTTAGCACCTAAAGTTCACTCGACACCTATTGAATTCTTTGGCTCATCACACACTGTAGCTCAGCTTCTATATTATACTTGACATCAACTTGAGAATTGGTTAAGTGTGTTGAAACTCAATTGTCAAAACCAATCTAAGACCAACAGTATTGTGCATACTAAAAACCTTCAATTTCTCATCTCTAGCCTTAGATCTAATAACTTGCATGCATCATTTAGTATCATTTTTTATCATCAACATGGACTAATTTACTCTCCTTGCACTCAATCCATTTCAATTAGATTATAGGTTAAGTGAAGTGCTCCCCCCTTCATTATAATCAAAGAAGGAATATGCATTTGTTCCTAGTTCATATTCCTAGCCTAGTGGAGCTTATTTCATAACATTGTAGCTATATAATGTGAATGATTAATATTCTAAAAAAATGGATACATGTTAGTCTATTTTCTAAGTTATAAAGTTTATTTAGCATAAAAAATAAAACATCTCATTTAAATTTTCTTGTAGTTGTTATTCATCATATATTTTCATTAGGAAGTAGTAAATACTAGTATAGTATAATAGGTGGTTGGATTGAAATTATTTTATGTTACAATATTATTTATTGAATGATTATAATTATAATTGTGCATCTTGTTGGGACTCAAAATCGAAGCCCTGATTCTGAGTACCATTGAGAAGATGAAGCCCTATAAATGCTTTTTAATGCATATATACCTAGTTATACTTTTGAGCCCCTAGAGGTGTTTAATGTTTCTAACACCATGCACTCAATATTTCTACTTGTTCCATGAAGTTAAATTTTCATTCTAAGCCATTTCGTGAAGTCCTGTTTTGAGCAATGTCCAATTCTGTATTTTTGCCCAAGTGTCAAATAGCAATAGGAGGCCATGTTTGCAATTGAATATCTTGCACCTAGTAACATTTCATGACTCACCACTTTGGGAGTGTTTAGTGTCCATACTAGAGAGCCTATTTTTTAGATTTTGAGTCATTTTGAGTCTATTTGACTAGGTTTTGAATCCCTCAAAGTTGGTCATTTATCAATGTCATGCTAATGCAATTTGTTTTGAATTCTGGGAAACCCTGTTTGACTTGTTATAAATTTGACCCAGTTGATAAAAATGCTAAAATTTCTATTGCATTACATTTTAGAGGTCAGAGACTTACTACGTTTCAATTTTGAGCTTATGATGAATCTGTTTGATCAGTTGTCAAACGTGATTCCAAGTGCAATTTCTATCTTTTTACTAGTGTCAAGAAGTGTAGATTTATCAGTACCCTTTTTCGTGATGTCATATCTTTGAATCCATGATAGGTGAGATCAAATGGATTGTACCACTATGTTTTCCTTTGAAAATACTTCAAGTGTGCCAATTTTCAAGTCTTTATGAATCCGTTTGCACACTTTCCCAGGTCAATTCCATTTGCAAAAAATGCTTTTTTGCCATTGTTTCAACTTGCAAAATCCGAGTAGCCCATTTTGACCATTCGCCAAATGTGTCATGTTATTTTTCATGAGCCCAATTTATAGATTTATACTCTCCTCATGACAATGAACCAATGTCCCAGGTTTCATTTTCCCAAGTGTCAGTTTACCCAGTTTTCAAAGACAAATCTGAAAATATTGTATGGTTTTCTAACTTGTTTTCTTGCAGGCAATTCTGAGAGGGCAACTTTGATAGCCAATATCTTTTGACTGAGAATTCTTCATGAGACAAGATTTAATAGGGTAAGAGTATGCATAACAAAGAATTAAAGCATTTGATTTTAGAACCAGTCAGGTGTATTGATCAATTTTTAAGGCTAGTCAAAAGACCTCTTGGTACAAATTTGATAGTTTTCAGATAAATGGTAAAAGGAGTTTTAATTGATTGATCAATGGTCAAACTTGATTTTAATCAGTGTGATGGGTCCAATGGATCAGCTTGGATTATCAATTGTCCAAAAACAAAAAAAAATTACCGGACCCACTCTGGGGCCTGACTAATTGCATCAGACTGATAAGATATGGGGAATGAAAGTTTTTTTTTTTAAGGATTATAACAAGATTATTGGAAAGGGAACTTTTAATACTATCTATTGTTCCTTTCATAGATTAAAGGGTATGGAAGTTTCTTGGAACCAAGTGAAAGTTAGAGAGGTCTCTGAAGGTTATGGAGACTTGGAACACCTATATTATAACAGAGATATTCACATCTGAAATCCTCAGGCAATATCAAAAGAGGCATAAACAAGTAGATGTGAGAGTAATAAAAATGGATCACAACAAATATTGAAGGGTCTTTTGTACTTGCATTGTCACAATCCTCCAATTCTCCTTCGTGACTTAAAGTGTGACAACATCTTTGTGAATTGAGGATAGAAGAAAAAGATATGATTTTTAAAACCCATTGTTGGCATATCCCCTGATCATGGTATTCCACAAGAAAATTTTGCTCTATCTTGTCTTCTCAAAACAAAAAAAGCAAGCATCCACCAAATTGCCACATTTTTATTGCCATCTAAAAGCGATTTTGTGGAGGCACATAACTCTAATGTGTAGGCATAAATGCCTGATTTCAATAGGCATTTGATACAATAAATGCATGACTCCCTTTAGTTGACCCTCATTGTATAATACTTCAACATCAAAAGGAATTTTTAAATTGTGCACTAGTCTATATAGAAACCTTGGACATTTTTTCCTATAGTACAACCACATTCCATCATCTACTTGCCAGGTTTGAGTAGCATTTAAGAGAAAAACATAATTGATAGAAAAACTTATCATTGGTTCATTATGATATACTCAAAATAGAGGAAGCTTGCAAACTGATTGACTATAGTTGGAGGATGAAACAAAGGAAAAGGAAGCTCACTATTTTGATGTAGAGCAATCGATCTAGCAGAAAGCCTCAGAAGTTAACAAGCCCACAAACTACAAAGAAGCCATAAAGTTGAGTTCTTAGCTTCTGGCAAAGTGAGAGATGTGAAATGTGCTTTAGACGAAGTGGGGGCATTATCAATTTCCAAGAAGCCTGTGTTTTGAACAACATTTCAAAGAGAGCAGCTTGCATTGCAATGTCATGAAGAGGAAGCTTCTGAATAACAAAAAGATTAGATGACCAACGAGAGCATTTTTCATTGTCTATAAGAAGGCCTTCTAACCAAGGAGATAGGCATCTCTATCATGAGAAAGGTCATGAACATGACAAGGAAAACTCAAGAGGTGGAACACTACAAGTGACTTGGTTATAGAGGCAAAAACAATGATAAGCTTTTTCTCGCACATTTATAAAATAGGGAGCCCATTTTAATGTTTAAATACCCAAATGCATGCAAAAGGAAATGTCTTAAAGACATGGCCTTTTTGAAAGACCGCATGCTAATGTGGTGGGTCTCCTGCATGCTAGACATGGATAATAGCTAGATCCTACCATGGGCAAAATTTTGAACCAAGGCAATGATGATGCAATGCCATGGCAGGCTCAAATCTTAATGCATAGGATTGTGCCATGTGGCACATCCTATGGTGGGCACTTCCCCACTTCACAGAAGTGCTCAGAGGATAAATAATGCAGTAAAGTGCCTAAGAACCATGTGGCACTAGGTCCTAGGTTAGAGATGAGGTGGCATACTTGGTCAACATGGTGATGTGGAACCTAGCAACAAATCCTAAGATTACACGTGGTGACCAACTGATTCAGAGTAAGTGCATAGGATTGCGTCACATAGCGAATTTGATGGCCAACACTTCCCCACTTCAGGAAGATGCTTGACAGTTAAATAATGCAAGGAAATGCCTAGGCACCATGTGGCAATGGGCCCAAGCTAGTGGTGAGGTGGTGAATCTCATCATCAACAATGTGAATATCTAAGAATGAATAAGAGGTTGTCATGTGGCAGTGCCTGATGGACAAATAGGATGGTGCTACATGGTACATGGTGGTAGCTAACTGTGCAAAGGTCAGCTAATAAGATGCCACCACATGGTAGACTGATCAAACCAGGTTTGACCTAAGATCCCAGGATAAGGGAAATTTTGAAAATGATAAAGAAAAAAATATTATTATTATTTTCTCAAGAATATGCACTTACAGACTTTTAAATTGAAAGAAGGTATAAGCTAAAGTCTAAACATTAGGATATTTTAAAATTTTGAAAATTCAAAATGTAGACCAGAGCCTTTAGCAAGGGGGTATGTTTTTCAAACTAAGATTCTTGGGATTTCTTTTAGATGAATATAGGCATATTATATATCACGGGAACTGGGAAAAGATGAAATTTCTAATTATGGAGTTTGTTTTTGCATAGGAATTTAGTGGTTTGAGTTATAGGAAAAAAATAAAAATTTGGGGCCTCAATAAAATTGTTAAAAATTCAAAACACAATTACAGGCTTGGTAAAACATGGTAAAAATGTAGTTGGAGTCAATTTTGGTCACATTAAAATAGTTTAAACCCAAATTTTTACCAACATTTCATGATACTTTTAGATATTTTGGCAAACAGAATGGTTTCCATCAAATATTTGATATATTTTGTGTTTTTAAGAGCCAAAATGGTTAAGGATTTGATAACAGTTATAGAAAGAGATGAGAGAGATTCTTTTAACTTCTTGAGGAGGGTTTTCAAGTGGACACATGTCATCTTTAGATCTGATCTAGGAATTCACTCCTTGTCTATATCTTTCTTTCTCTCATCCATTGTAAGGGTTCCAATTTTTTTTCACTGTGAGACCATTGCTGGTTGGAAATTTTCAGTCTTTCTATGAGATCACTTTGTTGGATCCAAAACTAAGATTCCACCATTATTCTTCGGCATATTTTCTCTTGTATGATAGTAGTAGGAAAGATAATACAACTAGTTCTGATATGTTAGGTGTTTTCATGTTCTGATTTCATGCATTTGAATGTATTGTTTCAAAGAGATGAATAAAAATAAGCAAGAACTTCTTTAGTTTCATTTTGATTCTCATCTCCTATCTCGGTAATCTACAATCTTATGTGGTCTAGGAACAAATAACTGAGACTCATTTACATCCCTTTAAGGTTGTATGTCAAATATGTTTTGCTATTGGAACAAAGGACCAAGTAAATGCTTGATATGTTTGATAGGATTGTTGGTTATTTTGAGAAGGATATTTCATAAGAATGAGGTCTTTGTGAACATTGATGTCTGATTCACAAAGTGATGGGATAGATCTAATGTTTGGGTGTATGAAATATGTCCTTGATATCACAGATGTATGCATTTGATTCATGAAATTTCCCACTAGATAAGGCACTGATTAGTTACAAGATCGCTTGTTCATATTGCTACATATTTGGGGTTGTGTTAATATTCAACATCATTAATCAAATGTCTTTCCCTTTCATGTTGAAGAGTTGAAAAGGATGCCCTCATTTAGCTAGTGAATTTCCTAGATTTGCAATTTGCTACTTCATATCTTTGTGATTGCATAAGTGTAGGAGATTAAGGGTTTTTATTTTCTTTGTTAGATTCATGAAGATGTTTAGCACTAGTACCATATTAACTGAATCTAAGGTCCACTCACCTAGGTTTTGCAGAGCCTGAAGTAGAAGAAGGGTCTAGCCTTATAATTGGCCTGGTGTCTAAAATAGTATGTTGAAGATGGGAGTTAGCTGCCCCTAGATGTACCTTATTCTCATTTGGTTAATTTGAAACCTATACCATTTCAAAAAACCAACACATCTAACTTGACAGAAGAAATTATTGATAGAAATGTTATCTTAATAAACAAATTTATGAATAATTATTTTCATATTTATTAGAAGTACCCGTGTGTGTGAATTAGTGTACCTATAAATACAACACAACACTTTAATAGGACAATAGCTTGTTACTCCTAAATCATCAAATAATGCAAAGATAAGAAAATGAACATTAAAAAAGCATCTTATTTCTCTCTATCTAAGAAGAGTATGATCAAGATCTTTAGAGTGCTCTTAGAATTGAGATCCTAACCAGTGACATTACAATCCTAGAATGAGAGATTTAATTCACAGAAAATGCAAGCATAATGAATCTAAATTGAGAGAATGAAAGCTATAATATCAAATTCTATTATGAAAATGAAGTGTGAGCTAACTAGCTAATTGCAATTGAACAATTAAGCTATGTGAATATAAAATTCTACGACATAACACTAGAATGAAAAATGAGTGGATCATTTGAGCTTCAAATCCGTTCCTTTTATATAATTTTAGATGAAATGAGTGGTGTAGATTCAAACTTAAGGAGTGATTAGATTCTTGAGGTATCCATGAGAGGTGATTAATGTGTGTCAACTCTCATTGGTTCATTCATAAGTGACTTTTCCCCTTGTGAAGAGTTATAATTTATGGGATTTATTAATTCATTTTAATTAATTACATTATCCAAGTGATTTAATGGGTTTGATTTAATTAAATAGGCCAAGGTAATTAATAAAGGTTTATGATCAAATAATGATGATGATTTTGATGAATTATGTCACTGATTAGATTATCATACTAGTATAATTGAGGAGTAGGTTGTGATTTAGGGAAAATGGGCCTTCTATGTCATTATCCCATTTTAAGGCGATTACATTTGCTCCTCTTTAAATCAATGTGCACGAAACATGTTTATTCAAAGAAATGATGATGCTATATCATATAATAGTTTTATTTAAAGTGATGAAACTATTCCTAATTTGTGGATTAATAATTTTGAGCATCATCAAATGAAATTCAATTGATTGAATTTTTTAAACCATCAACTCTGAGCTTGATGGAACAAAAGTCAGTAAGGGCTAACCATAATATTCAATTTGATTTGAAGTGATGAAACTAAACACTTAAGAGATCATGTAACAAATAACAAATTTTATTTGAAGTGGTAAAATTGATCAATGTTCTAAAGATATCGAAATAAATGATCCTTAACAAAATAGAACAACTAGTTTGATTTCGTGTGATGAAACTGATCAAGGGAAAGATGATTTGACTTAGGCATGAATAATCAACTTGATGTGATTCAATGAAGTCAATTATCTGGTAGTCTCTAACTTGATGGAAGAGAATGTACGTGCCCATGTGTTTATAAATAGTTTGATTGATCGATTGATTTAATTTGACGATTGTTTAACTAATTGTAATAAGATCCCTGAATGGATGTAATGAAATATTTATTTATTTAGGTATAATCATGCTCTGTTGAGAGAAAATTCAAAATTTAAATTGATGGAATCTTGATTTCAAGCATTGTTGATGATGTTAGATTTTTAAAAATGTGATTTGAAAATGTTTTAAATCAATGAGAATCAAATGTAAATTAAATTTTTCAAGAAAAAGTAGCTTTACCAAGTGTTTTGGACCATTCAAACTATCTAATTTGAAATTTTGTCATAATTTGTAGTTAATTATTGATATATATGTGATAGAATTACTTCATTATGATTTGATGATATTCTTGATAATTGATTTGGTTTGAATAAATAGTTAAACTTGAATTTTGTTATATGATTTTATATTATTTTGCACTCTCATTTATGCTATGAGCTATTTTAATCTCATTGAATCCATGAAATCTAAATATGTATGTAACTAATTTAAACATGAAAGAAACTAAACTATGACCTCTAGGATTTGTCACTAGTCATTCAAACTAGATCAAATTTTCATCATAGATCATTTAGTAACAAACATCCTAGCTTAGTACAATCTCCACTAGTAGATTTAATAATCATAAAGATATGAATACTACCTAGATTGGATAAAATGTTGAAAGTGAGCCTAAGCATTAAGGCATATAGGACAAGATAACTTGTCAATTACTTCCTTTTGATTTAGCAATCATCTTTTTTGTGTCTATGAAACATGATCAATAACCCTTAATGACCCTTATTTTTGTGTTCATATCCTTCAATACATTATCTCTTCGTATCCTTGGGTACATGATCTTGCACACACATTTACTTGGAAGTTGACTTTAAGAAAAAAATAGAAAAGGAGAATGATCCAACGTCACCAAAGATTCTATATAAAGAGGGTCAAAGTAGATGTGGCCATCCAATCATGATGAAGGCATTTACAACACCTAGTTTATGTAAAACCATAGGATCATTGGAATACTCACCACAAGTAGAAAATAAATAAAATATTGTACCCCCAATCCTTTCATCTATAGTTAATTGGAAATCCTCAAGTTGCTCATGGATTATGACAAGAAAAATAAAAAATGATGGAAATAAAATTAATGGTTCATCAATGTTTCTCTAGTCCAAGGACATTATAGAGATAACAAGAAATGTATAAAGAAATCATAGTTTAACTAGTATCAAAAAATATATTTTTGGTTTTAGCATGTTTAGGTTTATTTGTTTGATTCTCAATATTTATTTGTAGGTAATGTTAAGAAATAATTAGGCAAGATCCTACAACACAATGGTAACTTGTGAGCCTCTCATGTAAGAGATCTTGGGTTTGAGTCTAATAGAGCTTAACACATAAAAATAATGAAGTAAAACAAATAACAATAATTAATTTAGGCTTAAGCTCATTACCAATAAAAAAAAATGTTAAGAAAGATTTGTTTGGGTTCAATGTGAATTACGATCCAATAGAGTGTTAAGAAATATTTTTGATTAGAGTGTTAGAAAATACTAGGTTTTGATGTCTTTTACAAGAAGGTGGTGTTTAGAATTTCTTTTGTTTATGATAGTGATAGTGACAATTTTGTGTGAGTGTTAAGAAACATTGTCTATGTCAGTTGTAATCTTTCCTAGACCATACCCTAGATTGAAAAAGTTTATTAGACCAACCCATGATTGAAAGGATTGATTGGAAATTGTGGTTGACTCCACACATTATGATGGGTGTCATCAATTAGAGTTAAACTCTATAGGATGACTAGGAACTTTCTCCTAGCTAGATACAATTGTCCAAAGGATGAGATGTAGATAAAGATTGATAGAAGATGTCACATGGCTAATATTTTCAATACTAAACCTAAAATTTTAAAAAATTGGAATTTTAAGATAATTAAATGTTTTGAAATATCTCTAGGAGCATCTTAATTTTTTAGAGACTATCGACTCTCAAACAAGATCACATGCTTGGCCCTCATTATCTAGCAAGGTATAGGACATGATGGATTAGCAACTTAATGGAGGAGATGGATAGGTAATAATGCATGAAGAAAGTTAATGTGATCCTAAATGACCATCTCCTAAATATTACCCAATCTAGAAAAAGATAAAATAGGCATATGAAGCATGTTCTGGAAAAAAAAAAATAGAAGTCAATGAGGTAGATAGAATATAAGATAATGACCTAATGTCATGAAATAATGTGATCCCAAAAGAGTAGAAATATCACAAGGCTTATAATAACCATGTTTTACTTTTTTTTTCTCTTTTTTTGTAATCAAGACCAACGTGTCGGTTGGAATCAGATAGAGGATAGAATAATTAGGATGGAGCTAGTAATGGAGGTTATAAGTTAATGATTTTGGATAAGAAAGATCATGATAGGGTAGATGATAGATAATACAACCAATGTCCATGGATAATTCAATGTTGTCAAGGTCAAAGGTGAAAGAGGAAATAGTTGTGTGATAGAGGATTAATCACAATGCCTATTTTTTAGGTTTTCATCATGGTACTTGTGGTAGGTGCCACTTGAATTGGTTTTTCCATAGGAAATACTTATTCCTCTTTACATTTTCTACCAAGGCACCCATTTACCCAATTTTCACTAAGGCCCACTTTTTTCTATTTCAATTTGTTTTCTTATTTTTAGAAATTATTCGAGCCTATTTCTCTTTGGATAATGCTCCTCTTAAAGGATATATTATGATAGGCTAAAGCCACTAAAATTTATGCTCATATATGTTGATAGGGTGATGGAATAGATATGATATAATAGGAAAAGGTATATGGGGGATAATATTTTATGTGTTAGATGAGATAAATGAGATAAAAAGGTAGAAGGTGGAAGGATATGTATAGAATAGTCAATAGGATACTTGGAAAAGTAAACAAGATCAGCATTGTCCCACACCTTAAAGGTTGTTGGAAGATGTTTAAAAGAAGATAGATTTGAAGCCTTTGGAATCTTGGATGCCAACTCTGACTTGTATTTAATAATCAACTAGTCTTATAAGAGAGACTTGGGAATCCACATAACTTTTAATTTTTCTTTTCTTTTGGATGATTCAAGAAGCATTTTCCATATTTTGTTTTATTTTGTTCTTTTCTTGGTGGACCTTTGTGATCTCTTGAATATTTATTATTTCTTTGTATCCATGTGTCAATTAGATAGGACATAGATCTTCATTTCTAAATAGATTCTTGTATTTATTCTTTTTATGTTGTACATCCAAATTGCTTTCAAAAGAAGTGGGATTTGTAGATGGATCACATCTATATGCCAAGTTAGATGAATAGTTGTAAGAAAATTTATCAAGGTTAAATGTAGGTTTAAAAAGAGAAATGGATGGCACACTAATATTGAGAGGTGTGGGATGGAGGGATATAAGGACCCAATATCCCAATATAGAAATAAGATTTGAAGTTTTTATCTTTAAGATATAAGGAGCAAGGATAGATTTGGAAGATGCAAATGAATAATGGATTATTTAGGATACATGTTATTACCAATAGGCTTGTGAATATCTTTAATAGGAAAAAATTGGTAGGAGCAACTGAATCTTGTGGGTATCTATTCTCATGCTCAAGATTACGAAGAATGGGGGTTTATGAGGTAGATGTGGAGAAGTATAATAATAGATTGAGGGGATACTTTGATATTCAGTCTATGACCAAGAATTCTATTCTATCATTCAAACCTTGAAGAAATTGAGACATTGCACTAATCATAAAGATTTATAGTATTTGGGACGTTGTCATAAGTTGAATCAAATACATATGAATGGGTTAAAAATATGAAAAAATTTTCTTTTGTGTTGAAACATTTAAGTGGACAATCTGATATAGTAGCAAATGCTTTGAGTAGGAAAAAAAAGTTTGTTGATAGAGATGAGAGTTGAAGTACTTCGTATTAATGATCTGAAGAACTTGTATGAAATTGATCCCAATTTTTTAGAGCCTTGGAAAGATTGTAAGAACCACATAATTGATGATAAATGTAAGTGGGATGATTATTTCATTTAGGAAGGCATGTTACTTAAAGGATTTCAGTTGTGTATATCTAGAGGATCTATGAGAGAAAAAATAATTAAAGCGAAACATAGTAGGGGACTTGCATGACATTTTGGGTTTGATAAAATAGTAAAGTTTATTTTAGAGAGATAATTTTGGCCACAGATATATGAGGATGTTCATAAAATGGTAAAGAGTTATAGAATTTTTCAAGTTGCTCAAGGAACTAGTCAAAATGTTCAATTGTATACACCTTCACTTGTTCCTTTTCATCCTTGGGAATATATCATGTATGGCCTTTTTTTGAACTCAAAGAGGTAATGATTCTATCTATATAGTGATTGAAAAATTTTCTAAGATGACACAAATCATGCCCTCTCAAAAGACATCAAATGTAGTACACATAGAAGACTTATTTTTTAGAGAGATTTTGAGACTACGTGAATTGCTTAAGACAATTGTTTTGAATAGAGATACTAAATTTATTGGTTAATATTGGAGAACACTTTGGAAGAATTTAAATATTGAGCTTAAGTTCTATATTTCATCCATAGACAAATGGATGAACTAAAGTTGTGATCAAAGTTTGGGAAACTTGTTAAGATGTTTTATAGGAGAAAGACATACTAATTGGTTCTTGGTCTTGGCACAATTATAGTTTGCATATAATAGTTCAATGAAGAGAAGTACTAAGAAGACACCATTTTAGATTATGAATGGAATGCATCCCATAAAAACTAGAAAGTTAAGGAACTTGAATACTGAGTTGAAACCTAGTGTTTAAGTTGAGGAATTTGTGGACTTTATGAAGAATTTGCATGAACTAGTGGGAAGTAATTTAAATAACAATAATTAGGAGTATAAGGAAAGAGAAGATAAGAGCAGAAGACATGAGAATTTTGAAGTGGTGGTAGATTTGAAGAAGATAATATTTCCTATTGGAACTTATAGCAAGTTGAAGATGGAGAAATTTTGTCCATGTAAAATCTTGAGGAAATGTGATGGTGGAAATGCCTTTGAAGTTGAATTGCTTGATGATGTCGATATTTCACCTATCTTCAGTATTTCAAAAATTTATGAGTATTATGAATCTGATGAAGAAACACCTAATAAATCTTATTATCATAAGAAGAAGACAAAAGGAATTGACCAAATTTTGGATACTAGAGTTAATAAAATCAATAGAGGAAAATATTAAAAAGAATACTTAATGAAATGGAAGAATAAACCAGTATAAGACAACTCTTTGATTTCACAAGCTAAGTTGGACCTTTATGATTCTTCTCAAAACATATGGGCATCCTAATGTAGACATCTATCTTTATTTACCTTAAGTGTGTGATGTAGGAGCATCTTGGGTACTTTGGAAATCTTGCATCAACCAAAAATATTTCCTTTGAGTTGCTCCTATATGGTATTTAGGAAATCACCTTGGTTGTTCATGTTTTATCTTTTTGCATAATCGGATCCTTAATGTGGACTTATCATGGATCCTTGTCCTATGTTCTCATAAACTAATTTATTTATATGTACAAGTTATCCTTTCTCTTTACTCATGGCTTGTTCTTGCTTGGAAATTTGAGTCATTTGCTAGTCTAGCTTCAAAAAGGTTATGTGTGGTATCAAGGCCTTCCACAATCTTGGGAATCTCTTCTTAGATCATGTATGGACCTTTTTTTGTCTATGTGAATGTTATTTTCCTTACTTTTAAGGCTGTTTATTTTTCCTTTGGGTAGGACCTATATTTTGTAATAATCTTGCTTAAAGATAGACTTGTGGTCTTAGTGGCTATATATTTTGAGATATAGGATTAGGATGTGTAAGAATAAATTTAGATAGAAGGAAGATAATACTATTTGTCTCTATAAAATTGAACTTCTAAGCTCACATATTGTATTTGGATATTTATGGCTACAAACGAGTAGGCCTTATGTCTAACATGTTAATGGAAGATTGTCTCATTATATCAGCATTGAACTCTATATAATTTCTCATGGTTTCTCCTATACATTGGCTTATGTGTGTAACTCTTAGCAAGGGTATCTTGGGTTTCCTCCTCTTGGCATCCCAAGTTGTGTCAAACTTTCTTCTTAGGTGGAGGTAGAGGTTGAGGTACATGTTCCATAGTGTTAATAGTATGGTCATTCTCTTCCCAAAAGTTATCATAAGGGATATTTATATCAAGGAAAAAAGAAGGTTGAGCTATTATATTAGAAGTGTGTTGAGGTAAAGGATTGGTATAGATTTGAAAGTTTTGATTAGGAAGCATCACATATTTATTCTCATTCTCATGACTATTAACATACAAATCATTAGAATCAATCATGTCTTGAATCTTATATTTTATAGTATAACACACCTCAGTATCATGGCCAGGTTGACAATGATATTGGCAAAAGGCTTTAGGATCAAAGTGCAGACTTTATGTGGTAGAAGGAAGAATTCTTCCAATAGGATAAATTATAATAATATTAGAACTTATAGAGCTATGTAAGTTAGCATGCAAATAACATTAAACAAACATTATAA
Source organism: Cupressus sempervirens (assembly GCA_028749045.1). Taxonomy (NCBI): domain Eukaryota; kingdom Viridiplantae; phylum Streptophyta; class Pinopsida; order Cupressales; family Cupressaceae; genus Cupressus; species Cupressus sempervirens. Next base: position 767,901,710 of record CM053787.1, on the reverse strand, counting down.
CATTCACAAAACAAATGACTAAAATTACATATAGAGTAGATGAAAGGAAGTGTAAAAAGGGGAATACAAACTGAAGGGAGAGCACTCAACAAGCCTCCTTGATTGTGTAGATGTATCCAAGGATAGGGATTTATGCTTGAACATGCTTCAAGCCTTCAATGGAGAAGATCCTTTAAAGGGTAAAATGTGGTGTAGGGAATGAGTGAGGATTCATGCATGGTAAGGATGTGATTCAATGATCTATTTTCCAAAGGGGCATTATAAGTTTGTATGAAAATTGATTCATCTTTGTGAAGGGAGAGGATTTCATTTATAGGCCAAGGGTGTGAGGATGGAGGGATAGGATGCAAGGATGGAAGTAGAACGAGGGAGGGCTAGGATGCAAGGAAAGGAGAGCACATGGATTGTGCTTCTAATTCAAATCCATAACCTTGTGACAAGTCTCATGAGGGGATTAGAGAGGGGAAGAAGGTCAAGATAGGTGGTCAAAGGGATTAATGAGGGAGAAGGAGTGTGTAAGGAGAATGTAAGAGGATTTAAAGAGCCTTCAAGTCATGTAAGAGCCTTTAAGGCTCTTGGATAGGAATGTAATAGGAATAGGATAGAACTTTGACTTTGGTTTGGTTTAGGACTTTCTTAACCCTTGCTTAAAGTTGTGCACATGCTTAAGGAAGGGATTAGGCTTAGCTTAGGAGGGAAAAAGGGTGCAAGTGGAACTTTAGAGGGATGCAACTAGGCTAGAATTTATGAGGTAGGTTAATTAGTTGGCTAATCAAGATTAGCATGGGTGAATGGGTTGGATTTAGCTAATGGTAGGGATTTAGGGATAGTTAGGGTTTGAGAATTGATTTAAAATTATTTATTAAATAAAATTAGTTTTTTAGGATTAAATTAAATAGATTTATGTATTTATTTCATTTAATAGGAGAATAGAAATTTAATTGATATTTAGATTTTGGATTTGTCATTTGATTTTATTAATTGGGCTATAGTTTATTAACTGAATTAATTAACTAGGGGATGGCAATGGAGTAATTAAATATTTAATTAATGATGTCTTAGTAGATGAATAAATAGGATTACTTAAATGACTTTTGTATCTAGAAGTTTTCAAACTCTACTTTAACCAATAAAGCAACTTTGGGATGCATCTTATAGAGTTTCTGCTTGACTTGTTTAGCCTTTGGATCTACAACCAAGTAGTGTACCATAAACTAGGGGTCTAACCTTGACATGTCTTGATAGGACCATGGAAAGAGACCAATATTTTCTCGAAGGACCTCAATGAGATTTTTTTCTTGTTCAGGTGGTAGAGATGCAACAATGTATGTGATCTTTGGTATCTTTGTTAGACTTGTATTGACTGGCCTAGTTTCCTCTATCAAGACTAATGATATTGCAGGCCTATAATATTATGGGGGAAGGATAAAATCTCCACCCTTAGGTGCCTCAAAAAGGTTTTCTCCTTTGGATGTGTCCTTTATTTTCTTTTCATTTTTTGAGTGATTTAATGGTGCTCTAAAAGATTTTTCACCAGAGACTACTTTTGCTTTTATTTTTCTTTTCTTTTCTTTTTTTCATTTTTGTGACTATAGAATTCCTCCTCCCTAAAGTAACCCTTGGGATCCAACTTGTAGACATAAGCTGACTATGGAGGTTTCTTCTTATGTGGTGTTTCATCTCCCGTGAATATGAGTGCATGCTCCATGGAGTATTCGTCGACACAAACAACACTAGGTTGGTCCCAATCAATGAGTTCAAGATGCACGAGTGGTAAGTCTATGAGGTAAATGGAATGTTCACAAAGCACAGAGGCTCCTAAGATAAGTTCATTAAGGAAAATACCATCATAGGATTTCTTTTTGACTTCCTTAGGAATGTCTTCAACCTCAACGAGATTGTTTTGGATGTTTATGAAGGCATGACCATCCTTTGTGGTGCCCCTAGTTGCGGGGAGTCTATCACATAGGCCATTCCATTTTTATTCTTTTTAGGCTTATATAGGTTGTCTAATGCCTGACTCTTCATAGCCTATACTACCTCCTTGATAATCTCATTTCTTAGTAGTAAGGCAATGTGACTATGGATATTTATTTTTAAAATAGTTAAGGAGTTCTTCACTTTTGGGAGGCAAATATTTGTATAACCATGAGCTAATATTGAGAGTTGTTTCCTCTCCATCAAGGATCCTAATAGCAATAGATGTGGTGTTGCTAAGTTTTGTAAACTAGGGGGTCATGTCTAGCTTTGGACCTGGTAGATTGGGCTCCCTTTAGTATGTGGATCAAGCAGTATAGCACTAACAGAAAAAGCATTTGAAAGACTATATTCTCCACAATCTTGGTAGTTGATCTTAACCAAAGAAAGAGTGGAGGCTAAAATGGTGTCTAGATCATGGAAAGTGCTAGAGGAGCTAGCCATGGTGTTGCAAATCCTAATTCTAGGACAATGGTTGGTGTATAAAGCTTCTACCATATTGCAATAAGCAAAGGGTTCAAGATCAGTATGGATGGTTATCTCAGTGCCATTATGTAGAAATTTGATGCATTGATGATATGTGGATGGAATGACATTCATGGCATCAATCCATGGTTGACCAAGGAGAATGTTGTATGGAAGGTTAAGATCAACTACATGAAAAATTATTTCTTAAGTGGTCAGGCCAACTCTAATAGGTAATACAATAGTTCCTTCAGTGGTCTATTCCAGATTTTCATATACTTTAATAGTGATGACCTCATTTAGGATATCTACCTTAAAGTATCCCTCTTATTTGATGAACTTTAAAGTACATAGTTTCAAGGGAAATCTATTATCTATCATGACCCATTTGATAGCAAAGTCAAAAACCATGATAGCTATGTGAAGTGGAAGTATATGATCAAGCTCAACAACTAGGATTTCTAAACTTTTGAAATATGATGCACATGATGATAGATGGCATACTAGGTTGTGAAATTCAGTGGCATTGATGTCAGTAGTGATGCGTGACTCATGAAGAGCACTATCAAGGATCTCTCGATAAAGTGGGATTGTGTGTAAGAGATCTAAAATGAAGATTTGAGCTAGTATATTTCCAAGGTGTTCCAAGATGTCATATTGTGGTCTTGATGGGGGTGATCATGATGGAGGGGGTCTTGATGGGGTAGATATAGATGGTCCAACTATGTTGAGTTGAGCTCTTCTAGTGGTGACTACACATTGGGCATCTGGGCCTTTGATATTTATAAAATTTATAAAAGGTTCAACCTAAGATATACATTTGATCAAATTTTCATAGTCCAAGGCTGATGTATAGTTTTGAGACTTGTCTCAGTTATCACCTTGTTTATTTTGAGCTTTGTTTGGTTTGTTGGTGACATAATTGTTTGCATGGGCTTTACTTGTGTTTTTGTTGTGTGGAGGAAAATCATTTTGATATATCAATAATCCTACATTTGGTGAGGCTTGTACCCCCACTATGATCTCCTTTTGGTCAATATATAAGATCTTGGACATAGTCCTTGAGCTACATGCATTTTAGGGTGGTATGCCCCTTAACGTAATAAAATTTGTAGAACTCATTTTCTTTATACTAGGATGCCCTCTACTGACTTTTTTCTAATGGTTGTGTTATTGGGTGCCAAATAAGGTTATCCTTGGCCAATTTCTCAAAAATAACATCAACAAGTTCACCCAAAGGGGTGTATACTTAGGGTTTCCTTTGAACACATAGTCTTGGTCTAGCTAAGAGTGTGATAGTGTTGGTTTGATCTTAAGGATGAGATACTTGAGTATTGTGTTGATTATTTTGTACAAGAAGTGGTTGATAATTTGGTTTTTGTTGTTGATAAAATATGTTGGGTGTGTCGGATTTTGACCCAACTACATGAACATGTTGAGTGTCTATGGCTCCATTTGTAACTATGTTTTTATTTTTTTTCTAGGACCATGGTTTGTCATTGTATTAACCTCGATCTTGGTTGTTTTCCTTTTAGATTTTAATGACACCATCTTTAAAAAGTCCTTGTTCAAGGCCCATACCATTTTCCTTGATGTCTTTGTATGTTTGGAGAAAATTCATGACCATGTGATGTGCAAGACTAGGATGAGCATTGTTGATGAACATTTTAACGAGGTATTGCTCTGGGATAGTGTAAGAAATCTGTGTTCTAAGACTTTTCCATCTATGTAAGTAATCTGAAAAAAGTTCTCCTCCCTTTTTTTTTGCATGAACAAAGTCAACTACAAATAATTTAGTTTCAACGAGATGAATGTACTGGGCTACAAAGGCCTCTGATAGTTCAACTAAAGTTTTAATTGTGCCCTAGGGTATGCGACAAAACCATTCAAGGGTGGGACCTCCTAGACTCTTTGGAAAAAGGCACATGAGGAAAATGTCATTATAAGACACTTCCTAGTAGTGCATATAAAACTCTTTTACATGTGTAACTGGATCACCTTTTTCCCTAAATTTATCAAATTTTGGGATTTCAAAGTGTTTGGGGAAACTCATCATCATTATAGTCTTTTTGATTGGGTATGTACAATCATTTTCAAACTTAAAATTTTTAGATTCTTTTCCATCCTTGAGTGCCTTGAGATCATTTTTCATCTCTTCTTATTCATATTTTATAAGTGGCATAACTAGTGCCCCCAATTCTGGTGCCCTCGATGTAAGGTATGTAGTGGATGTTGTAAGTTGATATTGAAAACCTTGGCTTCCATATGGTAAGGATTTGAATATGGGCTGCAAGACTATTAAGATGGATGTTAAGGGTTGTTGGAATGGAAGTTGCGCATATTGTTGCATCTATTGGGTAGACTGTTGGTATAGGAGTTTTTGATGGGATATATAGGTATAGGATTGATGTCTAGATAAATAACTCGGCATAGGTGCCTAGCCATATTGTTGGTGTGATTATTGTGTCTAAAAGGGTTCTAATTTAGGTAGTGTATGGGCCATGCTCTTAGAGTGTATACCCTACCTAATATATGTTGGTTATGGTCCTTCTTGAGAAAGAAACTAGGTTTTAATTGGTTCTAAATAGTTGGTGGAGGTCATCATCCCTATTATTGGTGGGTGTTGTTGTGAGATTGTTTGGCCACTTTCTAAGGGTGGCATAGAAAAGTAGTTGGTGATGGGTGGTAATGAATATATTGGAGGTGGAAGAGATGGATGTGGTTAAAAAATAGGTATGGATGCAGTACTAAAGGGAAGACTTGTGGCAGACCCTTGTGCTTGTCCAAAGCTCCAAGGTCCAACTAGAAATTAAGTAGTGGTATTTTGGCTAGTGATACACAGGTTGATAGTCATGTTGGGTAGGATGGAACATGAATTTCTTGACCCTAATGAAGGCATTCATGTAGTGTATTAGGATGTGGATTGGATGTTGGTGGCCCTAGTGAATGGATTGGATGTGGCCTATGGAGGAAAGGAAGATGTAGTACTACTAGGGGGGAAAGGAATGTATAGAAAAACTGGGATAGGGATGGTAGAAGCAAGTGTAGATGATATAGTCATGGTTGTTTGGGATGTTGTGTGGATTAACGATTGAGTGATGATGGGTTGATTGTTTTGTGGGATAAGAGCAATAATTTGGGTTGAATGGCTATTTGGATCCACAAGCTCTTTTTGTGTTGATTGATATCCTTCACTTGGGAAAAAGAGAGGGTCATGAGGTCTAGATGGACCTATAGGTGGTGGTTGTCAGAAAAACAAAGGATGTGTAGGATATGTAATGTCAACAATTGGGGGTCTCCCAAAATCAAAGGCATTGACATTATTCCTTAAGAAATTTTCCATGATGATCTCTTTGTTTTTATCTATGATGGCATTAATAATGGTTGTGTAACTAGGTTGATTCATAAAGGTGTATATGTCTAGTGTATAACTTGATTCTTCTAAAATTTGTGGTGGTGTAGCATGTGGTGTTGTGGAAACTGTGGGGTATGGTTGTGTACTAGTTGCACTACTATGACTAGGATCCATGTCCTTCTTCCATTTGTTCTTATCAAGATGGGTCATAGGTGGCATGAAATGATAGTTTTCTTAAGCAGGAAGTACAAGGTACAAGGATAAATGGATAGACATTTTTTATGAAAAGGTTCTAAAGGATGGAACAACTATGATGCAAGTATACCGTAGGATGCTCAAAGATGTATGATAGATATGCAAGGATGATCCTATGTCTAATGATATGATATCTAAAGATGAGTGATGTAATGACAAAGTGATAGAGAAGATGTTTTTCCCTATGAGTAAGCTCGAGATATGATGGTGATTTCAACTCTAAGGTAGGCTAATGACCTTTGGGAAGATAAATGATGATCAAATGTGGATCCCAAAATTTTTCTCAAGATGATGAGGGACACATGTGATGAAGATAGATTACCTCAAACAATGCTTATTTAAGGGGTAATTAAGATAGAGTGATGGATATAGAATATAAGGGATACAATTTTCAACAACAAGACATCAAGTGCTTAAGTATGATGGGGGTGATCAATGTCAGATTTTGATCTATGATGTGTAATTTTAGATTTCTAAAACATGATCAAAATATGATGGATCTAAAATGCCTAAATAGGATAGAGACCTAGATAAAGACCTAAATCTATGATGAACACCTAAATTATGATGTGGTAAGTTTAAAAGTATGTGTAGAAGACAAAGATCCTAGTCAAAGTGGGTATAACTAGTATACTCGATAAGGCTTGTGTTAACTCCAAGTCTTAGGGTTAAGTTCTAAATTTCTAATCCCACTCAGTTTGAGAGTAATGTCAACATCTTCCTTCTCAAATTGATCTAACTTGGCAAGCCTTGGATTAGGTGTATACTTTCGGTGTTTTGTTTTTATCTCTATATAAACTATTGTTTGTGGAAGCTTAACCTTTTTGAACTTGGGTTTTGGTGAATTTGACATGAGATATCTCTACTAGGTTTATTTGCAACTATGGGTTGAGATAGTGACTATGCTAAGTATACCTTTTAATTTAGGTTGGACAACATAGATTTTTTTTGGGTAACTAATAAATTAAGAGATGGTGTTTTATCAAAAAGACAAAGTGGCTTGAGTTTAGCTATAAGGAGAAAAGTGTGATAAACTCGGCCTAAGATTGTTGTGAATGGACTTGCTAACAATCATTTTGAGATATTAAGGGTAAATTTGGTTTGAAGATTGATGTTCTTGAATGTACATAAAGGGATTTTTTCCAAGGATGGTATAATGTTTTTTTCTTTTAAATAAGTTAAGTAAAATTGACTACCCTATAGTTGTTGTGAATAGACTTGCTAACAACTACTTTGAAACAGCAAGGGTAAGACTCTTTTGGATATAGTGTATTATGAGAAAATAGTCTCTCAAAGGACAAAGAAAATTTGAGAGAGACAAAGAAATGATCTTTTTACCAAAAGGATTTAATAGTGTGAGGCCTCACCTCGACCCATCGTAGCATAGTGATACATTACTATTATTTTGATATTCATGACTCGAGATGTCGAGACATTATCTGATGCTTAGAACATACTATACTATTTCATGTTGTGTGATGTTACTTTCAGATATATTTGATGTTTGTCATTTAATGTTTCATGTATATGTATGGTGATAAAATAAGTAAATGTAGGATTGAGACTTTGATTTAAGAGATTTTAAATGGTTAAGAATTAAGCAGGATGAAGAAACCCTTATTGATGTATGTTTCAATTTTTGTGGATTTCTGATACGTATACATATATGTACATGTGATTTTATGGGACTACTGATGTGTGCAATGAGTGTGCAGATATTTTAGCTGAGAAACCCTATGGAGGAACAGAACTGATCTCTATGTGCTAATTTTGGAAACCTTGTTGTTCGTAATTCACGTATTGTATTGTGAGATGTATGTATGTATCTTTCTGTGTTCAATGAATGTTAGTGTTTGTAACTATGTTCTTTTAGTGTCACTTGACACTCGTAAATTGTTTATGTTCTTCAGTGTGTTGTTTAGGGTTAGTTGTATAACCTTTGGACCCAGGTTGGTTTAGTTGGTGCCAGTTTGCTATTGGGTTCTTAATCGAGGTTAGTCTTCCCTTAATCCGAATTAGTGCCTTATTTGCAATGTTAGAGTAGTTAGATGGTCCTATTTTATTCCTAAATTTTTTTTGGCTCTAAAACTTTTTCCTAAGGCTTAAAACATGAAATAATTATACCCCTAAGCCCCTTTTATTGATTTTTGAGGTCACTCAAAAAGTCTCTTTTTGCCTTTGTGCGAAAATTGACCATGGTTATCTTGAGTTACCTCACCTCATCTCCACTTAGTGTTTAACCATAGTGTGGGTAGAGTTAGGAGTTTCTAGAATTACAAGTGGGTGGGAGAAGTTATTGATCCCTTTGGTGGTTGAGTTTGAAGCTTATTTAGAGGCCCTTCTTGGACTAGTGGAGTATGTCACCCAATCTCTACATTTAGAGAGGAGTTTTTGAAGATTGAAGGAAGTGGAAACTCTACTCAAACTTGTTCATTGCCATTACCTCTTTGTGAAGGTAGGAATTTTCATCTCCCTTGTTTAGCTTTCATGTTTGTTTCATGCTTATGCTACCTTGTTGTTTGTTTCAATGTTTGTATGTTTGTGGGTATGTTGGGAAGATTTGAAAAACATGTTATTTTGGATGATTTCCTTTCATGTTTATGTTTGCAATTTTGAGATTTTTCTTGCATGGGTGTTTTGGTATTACTCACCCTTGGAGAGGGCAGAAGTGACCAATTTTGGGAAAGGTCTATTTAGTTGGACTCCAACCAGTGTAGAGTCTTTTCTCAAGATGAGAAGAGGGAGAGAGGGTAGGGTGTTATGGGCCCCTACCCGTCAGCACAAACCTCGTATGAGTATGGCATGTTTAAATGGAAGAACGAAAGTTCTTGGTTAATAGCTCCAATTGGGCATCTGATTTGGTGTTGTGCTTGACTTCTCTTATTGGAAGAATCCACCTTTCCCTAGTGTTGATTCATTGTGGATCTTATTGTGAAAACCTTGTATGAATATTCATGTTTGAATTGTTCTTGGTCATGTTTTTGGTCACCTGATCAGATTTTGTTCCCTCCATGGTTCTAGAAATGTGTTGCAGAAAACATTATAAATTCCTTGATGAGGGTCATGAAGAAAGTTTGATTAAATTGTTGAAATTTGGGATTGAGATCTTATGGTAAATTATATTTTAAACTTTGTTGTAAATGGCAAGTAAGCCGAGTTTTCTTCCTGGTTCTTTCCCGGCTGAGCCTTTGAATCAAGTTTGCCAATAAAATTGGTGTTTTGAGTATAATTGGTTATCATGTGATTTATTCATGATTTAAATTTAGATGGATGAATCTCAAAAATAGGATGGAATTGATGATGTTCAATTTGGTAAAATTTCAAGTTTTCTTTTATGTTGAAAATGAAAATTATGATCATGGATGTAGATTCAAGTTGCATGATTATTTGAATCAAACAATTCTTGCATTATTGATTTAAAACAGATAATCCATACTCTTGGTATATTAAGTTGTAATAAGTCCTTATAGATTTGCTTTGAAAAGGACAATTTAATTTCCCCTTGATTATTAAGAAACTAAAAAAACTTTATACTTAGAAAAAAATTAGACCAAAAAATATATATATTTTGCATTGCCTTGAAATTCTATACTTAGAAAATTTTCAAAAAAAAATACACTCCTAGGAGCAAAATTGCTCATTGAAAATTGTATGGGAGACCTTTTTAATTTGAAAGGAACAACAGAGAATATTCCTTTAATTATCATTTTCATTTAAATTTTGTAATAAAATAAAATAGAGTTAAGACATAATATACATGATAAATTTTCAAAGGAAATTCAAAATATATATATTATAACATCTCATCCTAATTATCTCCTCACCTATAAAACTTTATGAGTTTATTTCTTACCCATTGGCCTTGGACGTCAGTTTAGATTAGATTTAAAAAGGTAGTTATGTCCAATCATAAATCAAAGTTGTCTTGATGGGAGGGTGACGTCACCCTACCACCCTGTCCCATCCCCATCTTCCTCCATATCTAGCGCCCAGTTTGGAAAGGTAAAACATTTATGTTGGAGGGTGAGTTTGTTAGTTTTCATCACCTTTTTATTTCTTTTCCCTTGTCTCTGCTCACGTTCTCACTACTTGGGATGCATTTTCCTCCATCTTGGGCTGCGTGGGAAGGAGTGTGAATGTTGCCATGTCAGTGACATGACATATTTTAGGTCTTTGGTTTAAGTTTTGGGTTATGTTAGTAAAGTTTGCAAAAAATAAATCTACTTTAAAACTTCTTCTCCTCCATGATATTAGCGTACCCTTTTGATGTAAGGGCTTGGAATTGCGTGGGGCCTAGGGAGAGGTGTTGGGGGTCAAATCAACTTGGCTAGTGGCCAAGTGGGATGGTTAGGTTTAGGGTAGAGTAGAGTGTAGGTTAGTAATAGTTAGGTTAGATTATGATGTTAGTTTGTTTGTTTGATAGCTTTATTATTAATAGTTTTAATTAGTAAGTTGTTTTAGTAGTTAGTTTTATTTAGTTTAAATTGTAAATTGTTAAGTTATTTGTTTTAAATTTTATATATATTTCTTTAGTAGTATTAGTTTAATTTCATGTTTTAATTAGATAGTTTTAATTTTATTTAAATTGTAAAGTTAATTTCTATTTAAAGATTAGTCACTCATTTTGTATATGGTTAGATCAATTTTAGATTTAGTTAGTTAGTTTTAAGTTAAATTAGTTAGTTGTTAGTAAATTAAATTTATGACTAGTGTATATTTCACATTAATAACCTTTAATTTAAGTTTGGGATTAATGTTTTGTTTTTAATTGTTATAATTTTTTTAGTTCATTCTAAGTAGATAAAGTATGAAAGGTTAATTGGCTATTTGATATAGGTTTAAACTTGGGTTTATTTGATTGGATTTTACAATTAATCTAAACCCAATTTCATTTAGATTGTTATTAAAATAATTTTCACATGATTGTTTAAGCAATGTAATAACGAATCAAATAAACATTGATATCAATCTAATAATGAAGAACTTCAAAATCCTGACGATGTATTCCTCCACAAGATTTTTAAACTTAAGATGATATAGAGAACGTTTACTTCAACTGTAATCAATCATTTCAAAACTTAGAGAAATTTAATTATTATTTTTAAAAAAATATTTGTGTGTTTTTTCCCTCGTAGTTTGGGCATGACAAATAGTAACCATAAGAATGTGTATGTTCAACAAATGTTTTTCACGATTATTTTTTTGCTTGAATAAGACAATTCAAACACACTTTTTATCCCTAAGGTAAATTTGGCTTCAATATATTATTCCATGGCCCATAACTTGATGTCCCCTGATTCTATTGAAATGTTTCCCTCTAATCAAAGAGGTGAGATGGTACAAGAGTTGATCGACAACTGATACACATCAAAGAATCTTCAAGGCATGAAAAATAGAAGTCCCCCTTCTATGGGGATAATGACTCTTGGAGATGAAACCTATGTAGCCTTGTGCCTCTACTAGGGGATCATGATGGTGATTAATCTTGAGTGATATTATTTCCCTTGCACTACCAATAACATACCTAAGATAAAAGGGCAGTTATTAAGTTGGCTTGTAATTAGGTCTGTGGAGTCAGCCACTTATTTGTTACATGTCTGATCCACTTAAGGATCTATTTTGGACATTCTAAAATCATGGGAAGGTTTTCCCACCTTAGGCTACCCCCATAAACACATTACTCAAAATTTCTTGATGGAGCAAGAAGGTTTACCCTTCCTCTCATTTATATATCAGCCATATTCTTTATCGGTTTGAGCTTCTATCCAAAAGGGGCACACTTCCCAGAGGATGATGAACTCACTAGAAGCACTCCTAGGTTGTTGTGAATAATCTTGCTAGTAAATTTTGGTACATGTGTCACATATTTAAATGGTCTTAGTCTTCATAAAATAGAGAATGAAAAGATATGCTAAAAGGCACAACCTCAAGACACACAAAGCACTTGGTTTTCTAATTTTGAAGTCTTTAGGTTTTGCCTATCTATGATTTGAAGAAACTCATTTTTAACATTAAATGTTCTTTGCAACTTGATAGTGGTGGTCAGCAAAAGAAATCATGCATGAAAGCATTGAAAATTATGGGAATAAGAGCTTTTTACTTTAATGCATTCAAGATTTTATGATTTTCTTTTAAGCCCTAAATTGAAGTGTTTTAAATATTCTTTTTAAGCCCAAAATGAGATGTGTGGTTCTTTTATCCTTTTAGGCATTCAAGAATTGTTTGATTTACATCCATTCATTCCAAAAAAGTGCTTGTTGATTTCTTTAAGGCATTCAAGATTGAATTATGATTAAGTTTTATCTTTTTGCATCCAAGATCGATTGATAATAGAAAATTTTAAACTTGCAATTGATTTCTTTTAACACAACTGTTAAAATGAATTTAATCAAAACCTGCAAGCATAATGTCATAAAATATTAGTTTCCTAAATTGCTCCACCTGTACAAAGATGAAATGCACAGTTAGATCTATATCTTGATTTAGTAGATTTGTGAATGCACTATAGAAAACATCATATGTGCTACGAAAATAGTTAAATGCCCTAAAATATTAGGTAGATGCACTAAAATAATGATTTGGGCTCTGGTGTAGATAGAAATTGAAAATTGGTAGACTCATCACATGTGTTATAGTAACTATCAGATGCGTTATAGTATTAAGTGTATGCACTATCAGAATTATCAAATGTATTATTACAACTTGTAAATGCACTACTTAAGGTATGAAATGTGTTTTTTTGTCATGTTAATGTTCTATTCTAATATATAAATGCACTATTTAGGCTAGTATATGTGCTATGAAAGTGTTCACCAGGCACTATAGGAAACTGTATATATGATAAAAAAGTCACAGATGCACTGCAAAAAGTGGTATATGCACTAAAACAGCAAAAAAGGAAATCCAATTGATCTTTTGGAAGAGCTTTTAAGTGGCTTTTGAAATTTTGAACATGGGGATCTATCTTCGAAGTACATTTCCAAGCTTGCAGAAATAATAAAAATACTCACAAAGCACTAAAAACCATCAAACGTTAGATTGTTAGCTTGCAAGCCAAAAAAAGGATAAATTGGATAGAGGAATGACCCATTTGCAGGCTCCCATCAGGTGTGCCAAAATGTAGAGCTATGGAAGTTAGCATGCAAAAAATATTAAACAAACATTATAACATTCACAAAACAAATGACTAAACTCACATATAGATTAGACAAGAGGAAGTGTAGAAAGGGGAATGCAAACTGAAGGGAGAGCACTCAACAAGCCTCCTTGATTGTGTAGATGTGTCCAATGATAGAGATTTATGCTCAAATGTGCTTTAAGCCTTCAATGGATAAGAGCCTTTGAAGGGTAAAACATGGTGCAAGGAATGAGTGAGGATTGGTGCATGGTAAGGGTGTGATTCAATGATTTATTCTCCAAAGGGGCACTATAAGTTTGTATGAAAGTCAATTCCTCTTTGTGAAGGGAGAGGGTTTCATTTATAGGCCAAGGGTGTGAGGATGGAGGGATAGGATGCAAGGATGGATGTAGGATGAGGGAGGGCTAGGATGCAAGGAAAGGAGAGCACATGGATTGTGCTTCTTCATATCCATAGCCTTGAGACAAGTGTCACAAGGGGATTGGATAGGGGAAGAGGGTCAAGATGGGTTGTCAAAGGGAGGTATGAGGGAGGAGTGTGCAAGGAGAATGTAAGAGGCTTTAAAGAGCCTTCAAGTCATGTAAGAGCCTTTAAGACTCTTGGATAGGAATGTAAGAGGGGTAGGATAGAAATTTGACTTTGGTTTGGTTTAAGACTTTCTTAACCCTTGGTTAAAGTTGTGCACATACTTAAAGAAGGAATTAGGCTTAGCTTAGGAGGGAAATAGGGTGCAACTGTTATGTTAGAGGTATGCAAATGAACTGGCATTTATGAGGTAGGTTAACTAGTTGGCTAAAAGAGATTAGAATGGGTGAATGGGTTGAATTTAGGTAATGGTACGGATTTAGGGATAGTTAAGGTTTGAGAATTGATTTAAAATTATTTATTAAATCAAAGTATATTTTTAGGATTAAATTAAATACATTTATGGATTTATTAAATTTAAGTAAGAGAATAGGGATTTAATTGATATTTAGACTTTGGATTTGTCATTTGATTTTATCAATTGGGCTATAGTTGATTAATTTAATTAATTAACTAGGGCATGGCAATGAATTAACTAAATAATTAATATTTAATTAATGATGTCTTACGAGATGACTAAATAGGATTACTTAAATGATGTAATCAAATTTAGGTGTCTATAACACTAAATAACATTTCCATAATTAAATGTAAGGATTCTGAAAGAGGAGTAACCTTAGGATTCATCTTAAAAATAAAGGAAGAAGCAATGACATGTTTGGATGTAGCAACTACATGTTCATATACTATATTGTTTTCCCTATTGACCTTGACATAGTTGTTAGTTTTGTAAAAAATTTCATGACTAGGTGCGACATTACTCTTATCAACAAGTACAAGATCCATTGGGGTGGTGCTCTCAAACTGACTCACATATCAATGATAATGATGAAGCACTACACAAAGTTGTGAAAGAGAAGTAAATTCCATACAAATAATCTTATCTCTAATATATTTTTTTTAACTGGCAATAAACATATGTTTAATATCAATATTAGGCACATGATAAGAAATTTGGGTATGCAAATGCTTAAATATACCAATAAAATTGGTCATATTTTCCTTAAGACCATTTTTACAATGCACCAAATCAATCAAAGACACTTGAGGACCAATGTTTTTCTAAAATTAGTGGATAAAATAAATGGAAAATTTTTTAAATGAATGAATAGAATAAGGTAGAAAAAATAAATATTATTTCAAATTTTTGTCACGAAAAGTGCTAGCAAACAACTTTTTTAAAATCCTATGATCATGATCATAATCACTATATAGAACTTGAAAGGTTTTGAGATGATTCATTTGGTCATCCTTACTATTATAAGTATCAAGGTGAGGTGTATCATCTTATTGGGGAAAAAAACTATGGATAATGTCAAAGGACTAAGGACTACCCATATCATATGTAGGTGCATTGAATTTGAACTGAGTAAGGGATGCAAGTTGTTGTTGGAAGGAAAAAATAGTTTAAGAAAGACTAATGAAAGAGGAATAATTAGAGTAAATAGCTAGAAATGGTACATTTGACACACTAGGGAGAGTTTATGAATTATCTAGAATAGAAGGTGCTATGGGTGGGACATTAGAAACCATAGTAGGAGGATTAAGATAAGTGTGAGGAACACTATTATATGAAGGTTCTAAGGTAGGTAATGAAGTGGGTGAAATACTCATGGGTAGAGAAGGAACAATAATATTTTTGGTAGTAGGATTAGATGGTTGAATATGAGTACTCACAATAGGAGAGACATAGGTAGGAATGCTAGAGAAAGGTGTGGAAATAGAAAATAAGGGTTCAATAGTAGTGACGGAAGGAGCCAACTCTATTACAAATGTGGCTTGAGCCAAAGGCTTAACATGAGAGTGGAAAAGGTGAGTAAGGCCATGCAAAATATGAACACCATATTCATCATTATGAATCACTTTCTTAAGGGCCTAGAATGCATAAATAGTATTGGTATTGTGATTCTCTTCAAGAATAAAATCATGCATTTTATCAATCTAAGTAGAAAGCTTATAAACTTGTTGAAGATGAACCATTAAATTCTCATCTTAATCATGAGATTAATTAGAAGATATGTGATTTATAAAATGAATAAGATCATTAGAAACCATAGGATCACTAAGGTTCCTAAAGAGAGGAGAAGAGGATTTTGGATCAAAGGCATCCATGAGTCCATGACTTCTCCTAATGTGAACACTATGGCTTAAGGCAATGAAGCTCATACACCAAGAAAGGAAAGATGACACAAAAGGTATCTAACCTTAAGGTATTAACTAAATCACAAATCCTACAATTTAAAATTAATAGATATGTTTAACAAGATATATATTGGCATGCAACAATATACCTCCAAAATGTGAATCAAGGAAAGTAAAACTAAGTTCATCACATAACCCTAATACTTAAAAAATTGAATCATGAAATTTTATGCATCCAATCCCAATTCTAGGGTAACTAGATCTAGGAAGACCAGTTCTAACCAAGTGTTAAAGGAGCACTAATGTAAGCCAAGATCGAGTGGTGATAGAATTAGAGATATGGAAAAGTCCTTAAGCTTCTAGTTTAGGAAGAGATATAAAATTAAATCACTAGATGTAGGAAATAATATGCTAAAATAAAGAAGGTAATTAAAAGACTCACCTTAAGAATGAAGGACTTTGAAGATGATTTTCCTATGTCTATGCAACTCCAATTGATGAATATTTTGAGCTCCGATCTTGAAACTACAAAATCATTGAAAACTATAAACTATTTGGTTGTTTGGTAGAGTCAAATTTTCTCAATAGGGATGAATTTTCCCTAGGCATAGAAGAAATGTAACCTTGATTAGAAATGCTCAAAGTTTAATATGATTTGTTACTTATAAAGTTTTACGAAAAGGGTATCCAAATCTACAACATGTTTGTCTTCCAATATTTGCAACCTACAATAATAATAATAAATTTGTTTTTTGAGGGGGTTTTTCCTTCATCAAACCCTAGTTTAGGAATTAATTGAAATAATGAAATGTAAAGTAAATGCACAAATTCACTTCACAATAGTAGGCTCTATCAAATAGTGCAATGAGATCACTTTATTGATTATATTGGATCAAGAGAAAGGTGAATGAATGGATGTATAAGAAGAAAAAAAGGACATTGAATATATTTAGAGAGATCTTGAATGTTACATATAATCTTTAAATTGCTTGAAATATTTAATCCTTGATCTTAAATAAAGGAATTTCTTGAATGCTTGAAAACTTGAGTGCTTGAGTGTGAGTGTGTATGTAAATGAAATATACTTGTATGATTATGGATTGTGTCTAAAAATTGGATAAAATCAATGGCTTTATAAAGGGGTCTGAATTAACTTTCTCCCATAAATAAACTAGACATAAGAATATCACCTTAGATGAATCTAGATATGGGACCTAAGAAATGGACCCAAAATAGCACCTAAGAAGGGACGTGTTTCATCCCTGATTAGCTCAGAAGGGGATAACTATGCCCTTGCTAACCAAGGCCCAAAACCATCAAGATTCCTTCAGGGTCCCACAATAGATCTATCATAAATAGCTTCTTCAATGTTATTCTTATCTCCTTTATCTAACTTATCAAAATTAATATGTGGAAATCCAAATAAATCTACATTATTATAAACATTCTCACATAGATTATCTATATCAGATTAGTGTTAGAATTGCTTTAGAATAATTGAGAGGTTGGGGGGGGGGGGGGGGAGGTGGGGGGTGATTCAGTTATTCAAGGTCCAAATGTCCTATTCAAACTTTTCTTCAAGTGTAGTGAACCAATTCAATCATTTATTCATAAGCTTTAACTTATCTAATTAGCAAGTTACTATAATTCAACATGCAAGTATAACACTCAAGAAATCAACACATGACACAGTGATTTATGTGGAAACCCAATTTGGGAAAAACCACTAGTAACATGCTACTTAACTGTCACCCTTCTAAAGTGATGCCCTGTCAAAGGCTTACAACACATTGTTAAATGTGACCTTGTTAGAGGACTTAACTACCTTGTTAAAAGTGGGCCTGGTTAGAGGACTTTAGAACATTCACTTGGAATGTCACCTTGTTAAAGGATTTACAAATGGCTATTAGGCCAACCTAAGTCCATAGGATTTTTAGATCTAATACAATTGCTAGAGAGTATTAGAAAAACTTGACCTGATTACAACATACAACTTATCTTGCAGATCTCAGATCACTTCTTAGCTCATACCCTTGCCTAGTCTTCTATCTCTGCAACTCTTAACTACTTGCCTTATCTTTCAAGCTTTGTCTCCTTGACTCTTCATACTCAATTTATCAGTGCAATCATCTCTTCATGACTACTTGTAGAAGTAGAGCCTCTATTTTCTTCCTTCTCCTAGATGTCTCCCTCTTGACACCCTTTCAACCACTTCACAAATTTGGCACTTCTGCAGCAATAGTATCAGCAACTCCTTGCTTCTTGGTCTATGACTTCTTAAATAGAAGTCTTGGAGTTTGTTCTCCTGCTCGATTCTTCCAATTTTTTTAATTTCAATTCACATGGATTAGGTAGGATACATTGTATTTAACCCATATTCTATTTCCTCTAGAAACTTCTTAACTAATCCTTTAGAATTTTCCCAAAAATGGTTTACATAAGATTCTATGCCAACAACTCATCATCCTTATCTTCCAACTCATTCACAAAATTCAAAATAACCACTAAGTTGTCTTAGATTTGGTGAATCTTTGTAATTTGGAATAATGTAGTAGCTCAACACTATTGAAATACTAGTGCTCAGCACATATTGTGTTCCTCGACATCAACTATGTTTTTCCTAATGCTCAGCACCTGAAGATCGCTCGGCACCAACTGAAATTTTTTTGATGCTCGACACTTGTTCTTTACTTGGCACTTGAAGATCACGTGGCACACACTAGAAATGTCTATTACTTATCTTCTACTAAGAATTTTCTCAACTTCAACTAACTTGCTTGGCACCCACTAAAAATTTTAGTCTAAGCTTTGCAATCATCCTTGTTATAGCTTCTTCCTCCAATGTTTCTAAGTGTGACCAACCTTTGTATCTATGAGTATGTTATCAATACACTACTTAGCCATTGTCTTAATTGATCCTTGTACTTCATTACAAAATCATAACTCAAAATTTCCCTTAGGTGCTCTTGTTACATATTGTTGATCTAATCCTCTTCATCAATCAACTAGGTGATAGTGCTTGGATATTATAAGCAAATGTCATCCCTACAAATAGCAAGTTTGACATCAATGGAAAAACAATGATTGAAAAAATTATTTTACAATAATCTCCCTCTTTGATCTTTAACAACAATGAGCTTTTCAATCAAATTTCCAATAATTGGGGATTTTGGCTTACCACTTTGAATTGACTTATGTCATCTAATTTTGTCCTCTCTTCATCTAATTCATCTTGAGGTTTGTGTTGCCTCCTTGGTTTCTTTGCAAGCTAGCTTAGCTATGTAGTATCATCGTTCCTTTTACTTGTGGCTGATTGTGTTTCTTTTGCTTGAGCAGTGGCAGCCCTTGTGCTTGACCTTGTCAAAGGTGCACCTAGCTTCTATTTTTTGTTCTTTGTTGTCTTCCTAGGATTGTTCACTTTCTTCTATTGTGCCTTCCTTTTCTTTCTAGTTTCCTTAGTCTCTTCTTCTTCATCATCTAAACCTTGATCTTAACCTAATCATTGTGTCAATTATAGAGTGTTGGCATAAAGTTATTTTCCATTAGTGAAAACACTCATCTCACAGTTCAGACTGAGTGATGGCAACATAGTTCAAATCGAGCGTCGAAGATACAGTCCAAACTGAGCACTGAAGATACAGTTCAAACTGAGCACTTAGTGTTAACCGAGTGAAGAAGCTCTTAGTGTTAACTGAGTGAAGATGCACTTAGTGTTAACCGAGTGAAGATGCACTTAGTATTAATGAGTGAGGAAGGAATCAGTGATAACCAAGCTTAGGAGGTTAACGAAGAAGTTAGTTTCTACCAAGTGACACTATATCTACCGAGTCACCAATGGTTACCGAGTTCTAGGCAATGTTGTATGACTAGTATGAACCAGGACCCTACCTCTATCGAGTGCATGAAGATGTCGAGTAACATAGTGGATGTCGCATATCAGAAGGTCATCAATTCTGTCTGAAGAACCCGAGTTTATTTTACTATTTGGCCGACTCAGTTATATTTTGTTTACTTGTGTTTGGCTGACCTTGCATGAATAATTATTGGAATGGTATATATATGTAATGTATTATATCATTCAATAAAAAGATATAGAATATTTCACAAAAAAAAGGACATAAGATATGATATGATAAGTGGAATATATGGAATTATGATAATGTGAATCCATCAGCAGTAAAGAATACTCAGCAAGGTCTACAAGGAGCAGAAATGATTTCATCAATCATAGAAGGTGATCTACAATAAAGAATCCAGTCAAGTTGTAAGTTCATCAGTTGGTTCATCCTAACAGGTGAATCATTCTTGTAAATCCTTTAACAGGGTAGACTTGACCATCTTTATTCAAATCTCCTAATAGAGTGCATACTTGTAAAGTGTGTTTGTAAATCCTCTAACAAGGTGGATCTAGAAATCCTCTATGCTCCTAACAGGGTAGATCACCAGAAGTGATCATTGTAAGCCTTAACCGGCCAACTTCATACTGTAGTAATGAAGCTTTGTGGGTATCATCCCCACCCTAGTTTTGCTTTCTATTTTGGAAGGTTTCTAGGTCACCAAATCTCTGTGCATATATGGTTTAAATGTTTAATAGTTCTTTTATGCAGTAGGCTAGATGAGTGAATGTTGTATATGGTTATTCTGAATTGACTTAAAAGTTTTATTGTTACTAATTTACCCCTCCCCTCTCAGTAACCTATTATATCTTGAATATTTCCAACAATTGGCATCAGAGCTTTTTGGTTCTCAGGACAAAGTTTGATAGCTTGAGCAAAGATCTAAGTTATGGAGATATTCAGACTGGAGAAAGTTATTGAAAATGAAAAGTTAGATCTAGAAATGGCCATGGTTCAACTCAAAGAAGCAAAGGAGCATCTTTCTCAATCCCTAAAAAGAATAAAGGAACTTGCAAGACAAATGAACGACCATCACTATGTTGAAGAAAAGATTGAAGATTTGTTACCATCAAGCAGTTCAGAAGAAGCTGACAAGGCAATCAAAGAACTTCTAGAAAAGAATGGATCTCTACAAGAAGAGGTAAGAAAGCTTAAAAGAGAGCAAGAAATACAGTCAATTAGGTTATGTGAAGTTTTGGAACAAAGAAACAAAGCACAAGAAGAATTGGAAGATAAAAGCCATAAAATTCATAATCAATCCCATCAGCATGGAGACCTTATAGACCAACTCTCTAATGCAAATGAAGAAATCAGGATTCTCAGAGTACAAAATGAAAGAATAAGGAATGATTTAAACACTAAAAAGCAAATCAATGAAAGTCTACAGAATGATTTAAGAACTGAGAGACAAATCAATGAAAGCTTGGAAAATGATCTAATCTCTAAAAGGAAAGTCAATGAAAGAATGATGAAATCCCAAGCAGATATGAATCAATTAAATCAACAAAATGAGGAAATTTTTTATAGACATAAAGGTAAAGCTAGTCTTGGATACAAGGAAGAAGGAAAATCCTCCAAACAAGGTGAACAAAGGAATCAAAAACCCACTTGTAATCACTGTGGCAAGTTAGGTCATACATCAAACAAATGCTAGAGCAATGGAAAAGAAAAATTCAATGGTAAATGCTTCAATTGCAATTAGCATGGTCACAAAGCAAATGAGTGCAAAGAAAAACCAAAATTTGAAGGCAACTGTCACAAATGCAAAAAACATGGTCACAAGGCATTCCAATGCAGATCCAAATCATTCGATCCAGCTGAAAAAATTTTCAAAGCCATATTTGGATGGGACTACAACACTTGGTGCAGATGTCACTATTGTGGATAATATGGACATACTGGCATAAATTGTGCAAGACATCACCTAAGGAAGAAGGACACTACTGTAAGGTGCTATACATGTACAGAACTTGGTCATATAGCTAGAAATTGCATGAATATAGAAAGAATTGAAGATGAGAAGAAAATCAAAGCAGACAACATTTGGAAGCAAATGAAGTAACAGTGGATTCTAAAATCTACCGAACAAGATAAGTCAAGCAATGGAAATATCACTCAAGAAATGAGTGACTCCACCATTTTTGATTAATATTCATAAAAGAAAGTATGGAACTGCATCCTCCAAGAATTATCCTAAACAGTTCCACAAGAAGAAAGATGATCAGAACAGTATTCAGATACACTTTGATCCTAGACTTAACCGAGTTCGGTCGGGTGCAATAAAGTTTCACTTACCGAGTTATATCAACCTAGCAAGGTCGGTTCGTGACCTTACCGAGTTAGGTCAGTACATCAATGTTTTCTTTTGATCACCAAGTTGATAGTATCTACCGAGCAAGCGGATGACAACCTGTCATTTCATCTAGTGTCGTACCAAGCATTTATGACAAATTTTTCATCAAAAAAAGGGCAAAATTTGATCTCATTCTTCATTACGAACTTAGAGCTAAGTTATATTCTGTGATTCTAGAGCAAGCTTAAAGCAATTTTGAGAAAATTTTAAAGGGCAAAGAATCTGTTCAGAATTTCTCTTCACTTACCGAGCAGCAATGGCATCTAGAAGTAGCGGCTCCAAGGCAAAGAGAGGCTCAAAAATGCTGGTTAAAGGTGTGGAATGGAAGGTGCCAAACTTCAAATTGGCACCAACAATTGTAGAATCACTTGATCCTAATGGTGCTCAGTCTCAAATTCCTCCAAAGGTACTCCTTATAAATGACATTCGCTCTCATTTCAAATGTTGCATTCAAGAACTTGGAAACCTAGAAATTGATAATGCCCTAGGAGAAATGAGCATAGATGGAAATTTGAAACCCGAGCATAAGCATCTTGAAACAAAAGGGTTAACCCACATTTCACATTTGCCAAGGAATTTTCAAGTTAAATGGGTTAGGTATGTACTCAGTCAGGTTCACAATGGGAAATTGTGGTTAGAGCAACCAGTGCTTATCACAAAGAAAATGATTAACAAGATTACTAGCCTTCCCATGTTGAGCAAAGCTAAGTCTACCAAAATCCTAGGTCAGGAAGAATTGCAAAGGCTAACCCAAGTAGAATGGGATGGTAGAGGACTTAAGCTCTGTACAGTAGCTGATGCTGAATTAAGATTTGGTATTCACGTCATTGCTCATAAAATTTACAGTTCAAGCCGTCCAAATAGTGTACCTTGTGAAGCAGTAGATTTAGCATATAAGGTAGTAAAGAAGAATGTTGAGTTTGATCTGTCTGAATTGTTTTTGTCTCAATTTAATAAAAATATGGAAAGCATAAGGACTTCAAAGAACAACTCCTGCAAATTCGATTCACTTTTGATGTGTTTATTTTTCTATGTTCAAAAGTCTTTTCCATCAAAAGGATCAGTAGTATGGGGAAAAGATATTCCCATTCTTTATCAAATAAATGAGTTCATTGCAGAGTTAGGTGAAAATTTTGACAGTGTTTTGGATAATTACTTTGAATATTTTAAGGAAAGAATGAACAATAGGTTCCGAATTCCACCTAAACTGGTTGAGAAATACAAAGAAGATGTATGCTTTATGGTAGATTGTGACAAAGTATACATACAGGAAGTCAGGCCCCAAGTTGCATGGGTGAAACCTCTTCCTTATGAGTTCAATATTGATGAAACCAAAGATATCATAGAAGCACTGGTGAATGAACCAGTAGACCCAAAGCAACCAGTCTTTGGAACTTATGATGAAGCTAAGGCCAGAATTGAGCTTCAAATCAAAATCCCTTAGGTCATTAGCAAAGGAAAGAGGAGGATTGCAAAGCTAAAAATAGAAGTTGGTCCTCTAATGATTACTGAAGGGAAAGGAGAAGATGATGAAGAAGAAGAGGAAATCGAGTCAGAAAAAGAAGAGGAGCCTCAACGGAAGAAAGGTAAGGTGATTATCACCAAACCTAAAAAGAAAGCTACTGTAGTCTTCTCTAGGAGAACAAGACAGGGGAAGAAGGAACCTATACTTGTCAAGCCTCCACTTACATTTGAGGCAAGGTTAAAGGAATTAGAAGCAGGTACTAGCTTCACAAACTTCAAAGCATTGAAGTTTGAAACAAGAACAGAATAGGAGAAAATGTAGATTGAGGAACTGGTATTGAGTAAAATGGGAAGATGGAAATACTCTCTAGATGAGATTGCCTCTTAGATCCCTAAAGAGCTATTGGAGAGGTTGCAACCAAGATGGGAAACTGCAATCAAGACTGTCAAGGATATCTTTGAGCAAACCCTGAAGAATCTCCTATCAAGTCTCACCGATGCAGAAGTGAAGAAATCACTGAAAGATCATGAAGGTAATATGATGATTAGATTCCACACTTGTTTGATACTAATCAAAGACATTGAGCATGTTGTAAATGATGCAACAAACATGTGGAAAAATATCTATCATCTACATAAATCCAGTGAGGATATTGTTGAAATCAAGGACAATGACAACAGTGATGATGATGATATTGAAGATATTACAAGGGATCTGCATTCAATGATGATAAATGTTGAGGAAGAAGACAAGGAAGATGAAATGGAGGAAGAAGAAGATGAACAAGCTAAGGAGGAAGATGATCCTATAAAAATTGCAGCCAAAGTCATTGCATCTCTTCCTCACTCTCCACCTAAAGCAGCTACATCAACTGTGGAGATAGCTTCTACTGGTGAGATTGTGTGCACAATAGCTTCATCAATTGCTCAATCTTCACATGTCTTCTCTCAGCTCCGGGTAACATCTATGCAAGTGTCTACCACTTCATCAATCGAGCTGCAGCCATCTTCATTGATCGAGTCATCATCAACTACAACAGTAAGTTCATCAAGCATATCAACTTCTACTACAGAGTCTACAGTAAATGTACCCACTAGTACTTCAATTTTGACAATTTCATCTGCTCCAATTTTTGCATCTGTTAGTTCTCCCATTCCAACCTGTACATCAATCTTGGGAGGAACATCAATTTTTGATACTATTAGCACTTCTCTCAGTCTTCCTCTAGTTAGTCCTATTCCAATTTTGTTAGCCAGTCCAGCCTCATCAACTATTGTTTTAGTTTCAAAGGGAAAAGGTGAAGTCACTGTAGGAAAAGCAAAGAGATACATGTTTTCCAGCAAGGCAGTGGATGAGGAAATAGACTTGGATAAGGACATTGTCATTCCTAAGATAGATCTGGATACTGCATCAGTCAATGAAATGAGAATGATCAGTCAGTTATTAGAGCAGAAGGCAAGGCAAAAACAACTGAGGCATGAGAGAGACCAAGAATATAGTATTATTGAAAGTGCTAAGAATATTCTAACAGAGGCTATAGGTGTTGAAGTAGATTCTACTCAAAAAATTTTGATTCAGTTAGAAGAGGCTATATATAAATTCAATGAGGATACCTCTGACCAAGAAAAATTGATTGAAAAGGCAGAGAAGAAATTTGACAATAAGGCGCTTGAGCACATTGCTCAGCATATTGCATTAAAACAGGTAGAATTGTCTACAATTTTGAGTAATTTTGAACATTCTTTTAATAATGTAACTTTACTTTTTGGAAAACTTTGTGATGTTACCGAGTATACTAAGGAAATCAAAGAAAATTTGAATAAAATTGATGAGGATATGAAGGTTAATGCCTAACTGTTGCAACTTGACCACGGTTCAAGTTCATCCCATCATCTCAGAATAAGATTTTTGTTAGAGAAACAGGCAGAATTGTTGAGAGAGGAAGCAAGGATCAGGTGTACTCTGATTGACATCCAAAATATGATCTTTCCTGTCATGGACACAATGCAGAAGCATATTGCCCATTCCAAAACATTGATTCATGACAAAAACTTCTCAATTGCAGATCATATGATTAAACTCTCTGTAGAAGTTCAAATAGCATTCTCCACCAGAAAACTTTTGCAAGAAAATTGGGATAAGACATTGGCTCTTATTCTCAAGGTACATTCTAAGTTTATCTCTCATTTTGGAATCTTTGTGTAAATATATATTGTTTAATTTGGCATTATTGTCAAAAAGGGGGAGATAGCACACTCCAAGAGATAATTGTGCAAGAGATATGTGTAATGACTTGTAAATATTGTGCATATTGTATGGGGGAGATACATGTAAGAAAGATATGTGTAATAAGACTTGCAAAGATCAATTTTGAAAATTCAGAACTGTATGTCAATTTTTGCACATAAACTTTGAATCATAATTGTTTTTGTCACTAATGCCAAAGGGGGGGATTGTTGGCATAAAGTTATTTTCCATTAGTGACAACACTCATCTCACAGTTCAGATCGAGTGATGGAAACACAGTTCAAACCGAGTGTCGAAGATACAGTCCAAACCGGGTACTAAAGACACAGTTCAAACTGAGCACTTAGTGTTAACCGAGTGAAGAAGCACTTAGTGTTAACCAAGTGAAGATGCACTTAGTGTTAACCGAGTGAAGATGCACTTAGTATTAATCGAGTGAGGAAGGACTCAGTGGTAACCGAGCTCAGGAGGTTAACGAAGAAGTTAGTCTCTACCAAGTGACACTATATCTACTGAGTCACCAATGGTTACCGAGTTCCAGGCAACGTTGTATGACTAGTATGGACCAGGCCCCTACCTCTACCAAGTGCATGACGATGCCGAGTAACGTAGTGGATTTTGCGTATCAAAAGGTCATCAAGTTTGTCTGAAGAACCCAAGTTTATTTTACTATTTGGCCAACTCAGTTATATTTTGTTTACTTGTGTTTGGCCGACCTTGCATGAATAATTATTGGAATGGTATATATATTTAATGTATTATATCATTCAATAAGAAATAAAATGATATAGAATATTGCACAAAAAAAAGGACATAAGATATGATATGAGAAGTGGAATATATGGAATTATGATAATGCAAATCCATCAGCAGTAAAGAATACTCAGCAAGGTCTACAAGGAGCAGAAATGATTTCATCAATCACAGAAGGTGATCTACAATAAAGAATCTAGTCAAGTTGTAAGTTCATCTGTTGGTTCATCCTAATAGGTGAATCATTCTTGTAAATCCTTTAACAGGGTAGACTTAACCGTCTTTATTCAAATCTCCTAATAGAGTGCATACTTGTAAAGTGTGTTTGTAAATCCTCTAACAAGGTGGATCTAGCAATCCTCTGTGCTCCTAATAGGGAAGATCACTAGAAGTGATCATTGTAAGCCTTAACCGGCCAACTTCATACTGCAGTAACGAAGCTTTGTGGGTATCATCCCCACCCTAGTTTTACTTTCTATTTTGGAAGGTTTCAGGGTCACCAAATCTCTGTGCATATATGGTTTAAATGTTTAATAGTTCTTTTATGCAGCAGGCTAGATGAGTGAATGTTGTATATGGTTATTCTGAATTGACTTAAAAGTTTTATTGTTACTGATTCACCCCTCCCCTCTCAGTAACCTATTATATCTTGAATATTTCCAACATAAAGGTCATTGACCTTCTTATTCTTCTTCCTCTTCTTCATCGCCAAATTGGTCTCTTAGTTTCTTCATCAATTTTTTGTTCTTCCTCTTCTTCTTCACCAAATTCCTTAGCATTCTTTTCAATGTCCTCTACAAATAGTGTAGTGATGGTTGCAGATGCTTCATCAACATTCACCTCATAAGATAAATGTTTCAGCCATATGACCCTTAGAATAACTACTTGAACATATGTATAGTCAGCATCCACTAGGAACAAACATCATTATAATATTACTCCACTAGAGACACAAGAATCCTTGATGTCTGCTTTATAGACTTTTTAAAATCTTCAAAGTAGCTTGTCATAACTGAATCAAAATTCTCTCCTAGTTGACTAATTAATTCCCCTATCTATTGTGTAACTGACTGAATAGTCTTCCATACTACTTTGCAAAATGTAGGAAATGTGTTTTGCACATAGAAGAACATACAAACAATAGGTGATCCAAACTTACATTATGAGTTCTTTTCTTTCATGATAGCTTCTAGGTTTAATAATAATTTTTGAAGCTATAGCTTTGTAGTTGTGATCTCTCTTGACAATTTTATAACCTAGATCAACTGCACTGCATGGCACACTATTGAGTTGGCTAGAATGGTAGAACTTGTGTGCTATCACATGCACTGCAAATGCAATTATAGGGTCTATGATTGTATCAATTGGCATTCCCCTCTTGTTCCATATTGATCCTATAGATTTCTCAATTACTTACTTGGTGTTACTCCTTATGGTCTTAGTTCTATCTAGGGTAGGATATTATGTTACCCTATGAATGATTCTCTTAGTAATCTTGACAAGAACATCTTCCAACCATAGCTAGTTGTCATGAATTTAGCTCAACATGATCTTAATCCACTCCATCTTGAAATTCTGTAGAATATCTAGGGCACACATTAACCCTTTTCATTTAATGATCTTGTTCTCTTCCTTCAAAATTTCATTCTCACACAACTTCTGATATGTCTCTTCTTCTTCATCATCTGAACCTTGATCTTGACCTAATCATTGTGTCAATTATAGAGGTCCTTGACCTTATTATTCTTCTTCCTCTTCTTCATCGCCAAATTCGTCCCTTAGTTTCTTTATCAATTTTTTCTTCTTCCTATCAATGGTGGTGATTTGAAAGTTGATAGTAATCCTTGCCTTAGCCTCTTTATAATTCCCAAATTCCTTAGCATTCTTTTCAGTGTCCTCTACCAATAGTGCAGTGATGGTTGCAGATGCTTCATCAACATTGAGAGTCATTTTGCTAAATGGCGAGTTCCTTTCTTCTCTTTAATGATCATTGCAATTCATCTCTTGCTTCCTTTATTTGATGTAGGGAAAACTATATTTCAATCTTTTGGTTCTCAATAGTCTTTCCCAATTTGTAGACTTCCATTTTCAAGATTTTTCCTCTCAAGCTGTCAAGCTTTCCTTTCTAGAGAATAAGGCTCCAATACTAATTGTTGGAAAATAAATGGGAAAGTAATTTTTGAGGGGGGGTGATCAGTACTTCAAACTTTTACCATTAAACATTCCACCATTCATTCATCTCATAACTTAGCATATAAATTGAAATATGTAACATGCATCATATCCATAGCATAATGTAAATCAACACATAACACAAAAGATTTTGGTTACCCAAAAACCCTCAAAGGAGAAGGTAAAATTGGGGTGGGGATGAAAACCACAAATCTTCACTACTGTAGCAATAAAATGTGGCCAATTATGGATACGAAGTTTTGATCATAATCTATGATCTACCCTGTGAGAGGTCTGTCATGTTAATGGCTTACAAAGACTATTAGGTCTTACCTTGACCAAAGGATTTAAACTCACAATTAAGTAAGCACTCTATTAGGATATTTACAAAAGTCTATTAGGACTAATCTATTAAGAGATTTACAATGTAGCACCTATCAAAATGATTTAGTACCTAATCCTTTGGTTAGAAACATTCTACTAGATGTCATATCTCCTCTTTACAGTTTGTATCTTGATCCTTCTGATCGAATGTATCTTCTCTAACCATTCACTACTTATCTTCTCAATTGGTTCTATAATGCTTATCATTTAATAAACATCTTATCCATTCATCTTTCGCACATGATACTCTCTATAGTATCTCTCTTCAAAAATTACTCCTCCTTAAGATATGTCTCTTTAAATAATCATCATGGAGATGATATTAGGTAATAATCAACGGCTCTAGTTGATTGCTATTGTCATCTAATGATTCCTTCTTTTTTATTGGCAGCATGGGTCACATAGGGATGCATGATACGAATCCATCCTTATCTCTTGATATCAAAAATTTGAGATTATGTCAGCCAAGAATGGTTTACATAAAATTTTGTACCTTTACAAAATTTTATGTAAATGACTGGTTCACTCGGCATCAATAGGCTTCTAATGCTAGGCCTTAACTATGTCTTTTGTTGTTTGCTTAATCTTTGAATCACTTACCAGACACTATTTTCTTGGCATTAATTATTTGCTTAGCACCAAAATGACTTGGCACACACTGACTACTTAGCACTTACTAATGATTGACACTAACCATCATATCACTCGGCATGTATTTTTTGGACACTTATGCTTGGCATGCTCTAATCACTCAGCTCACACTTATCACTCAGCTTGCTTTGTTCACTCGATATGTATTATGCTCTTGACCTAAGTAGTGGCTCAGTCACACTGATGACCAACCAACTATGCTAGATAATGACTAAGTGTTGTGTCACCACTTTGTCAAAACCATAATGAGATTAACATATACCTCACATAACATTCATCTTTGATTTGCATGATATAAGCTTGTATCCTCAAATGTATTTAGAGTTATTTCACAACATAGACACAAGAAAAATCCAAGAGTCTTTTATATATACATTAAAATTACCATTACATACATATTTTTTCATATAAAAAAGACTATTACATTTTCTAGTCAAAAATATCAAACATGTAATATGACCAGCCCAAAAAAATTGCACAAGGTTCTACACATGTATGTCATGGAAATCTTATCGAGGATCACAATTATCTCAAGGAACATTAGCTCTTAATCTATAACAATATATACATAGACACATACCACATTACTTTGAAGTAAAAACACATTCTAGAATCAACACGATCATCAAATTGGTATAAAAAAATTATGTTCCAAAACACTAGAATTCCAAAAATACTAGCTATTGATAGAACATGTGTATGAATATTATCCATTCAAATAAAGAGACTTCAATCTTGAAAAATAAATAATGTGAAGCAAATAGAGTTTCCAGAAAAATCTTTGTATACAATAAAAATCCAGTGTGTAAATAGAATGCTCAAATTTATCAAACACGCAACACACCAATCTGTTACAACATATATGATTAGACAATGAAAGGAAACCAAAACATCAAAAATCCTAAGAATATGCAAAACCTTCTTAAACCATGAGCCTCCTTTATTGAAGTACTTTTTTCTAAGATGGCTTAGATGTATGCTCAAGCTTCAAAGTTGGAGAAGGTTGTTTGCATTATAAGGATATTGTGGATGTTTTTTGTGTCTCAAATAGACGTGATAACTAATCTTCAAAATGTTGATGTTTTATTAAGAGAAGAGAGTTCAATTATAGGAAAAGAGGAGAGAAAATGGAGAACTAGGATTGAAACTCTATGAATGACCAAGATTCCCTTTAAGGATAGCACATGGATTGTTCTTGTTCGAACTCCTAGCCTTGTGAAAAGTGCCACATGGAGAGAACTAGAGAGGACACAAGGGGTTGGGAGGATATTTCATAAAGGTACATGGGGGAAAAAGGTGTAAGAATATAATCAAGGGTATAAGGGCATTTAAGGTTGACAAGTGGAGAGAGAGAGAGTTGGGATTGGAGGAGATGTGACATGATGTTGACTTTGGTATGTTTTATGATTTCTTGATCTATGCATTAGGATTTTTTAAATGTTTAGTGGGTGACAAGTCTAGGAGTAGAATAATGTTTGGGTATTATGGAGGATGTGATGGGAGGAGAGAGAATGAGTGGAGGGTCAAGTTAGTTAATCAAGGGCACTTAGTTAAGTGGGATTAGTATGTTTGAAGGAGTTTGTTTGAGTAATAACCAAGGTTTACATGGTTTCTGAAGGGTTAGGTTGGGGGTTCAAGTTATGGTTCATATGTTTAAATTGATGTACAAAGATTAATTTAATCAAAGAGGAATAAAGGGGATTTATGAATTAATTTAAATAGACGAAGGTATTTATTTAAACTAATATAAGAGGGGGATTTAATTAAATTTATGGTTAGGGGTTTCCATTGGATGCTTATTTAGGCTATAGTTCATTAATTAAATTAATTAACTAGTGGGAATACATAAATTAATTAAATATTTAATATTTAATCTAAATATCCTAGAAGAGAACTAAACTAGATTACAAATTAGGTAATCAAATTTAGGTGTCTATAGTCTCTTCATCTAAGTAACTAAAACTTATGGATCACTTTCATCACTCAGATGGATGCACTATGATACTATAGACATGTCTCAACCAATTTCATAAAGATTATAGTCCATCGTGTTGTTACAACTCAAAATGTATATCAAACATGACATAACTAATCATTTACCTTTATCTAGATATCATAGCATGTTGATGCTTCTTGATATACATTTTTTCATTGTACCATTAACATCAAAGATAATATATGTTCAATAAATAAAGAGTGCAAAAATAAAACAAAAAATTGTCTTTTAAAGATGGCAAAAATGATGAGATAATTATTAGTTCTTGCCAACGGCAAGCTATGAAGCATTCATTGCATTCAATTGTTCAATTGAATTAACCAATCATATCAAAGAATTTAAAAACTAAAATGCAATTTGTAATGTTTACATCTATTTTTAATTATGTATGGTTATATATTTTTCAATTTTCAATTCTATTGTACTTGAGTAATTTATGTAGGGAGAAAATAATTTTCTATCACCCAAAATAATATGGACTATTTAGAACTTTAAATTTCTTTTCAATATAAAAGTAGCCAAAAAAAAGGGTTTGGCCTTGTACAGCACTGGTGAAACTATCAGTAGAAAACTAACAAACAACCAAACAGACCCCTTAATGATTTACGTCAAAAATAGAGGTAGCATCATAATAGTAAAAAAAAGTAAAAAAAGTACTAGAGTTGATGCTCTTAAAACTAACATAATTATACTCTTAAAACTAACATAATTTAACAAATTAACAAAAGACATGTAGGTTGTCAGCTCATCATACCATCCATTGAAAAATACTTTTTGATTATCTTACATTAATTACAACTTTAAATTGTGTACTTATATGCAATGCAATATTACGGTGGACCCATGACTAACTCGCAGTCTGTAATGAATGAGACACAAATTTTCTTGATCCACGTGAGTAGCAAAGATAAATAAAGACAAAACACTTTCTTTTATTGGCTTTTAAAATGGCAATACTAGTAAAGTGTAACTTATTCTTGCACAAGATATATCAATGAAAACATAAAATGGAGTCTTATCATTTTATCATTTGTATCAAATGTGCAATTATTATTTTATTGCACAAGTAACTACTATGTAATGTTGATTTTATAGTTTCTACCTAAAGTTCAAAAGTTTTAGCATGTCTCTCTTATGATTTAATCAAAGTCAAAAAGTTATATATTTTAATAAATTGTTATATATTTTAGATATTTTAAAATATTAATTGTAATTATTATATATTAATTTAAATTATATATTTTTGATATAACTATATATATCTACTATTAATGTGACATATTTTAAACTTGAGATGATATATATATATTTGTTGTTAATTTATATACATACATACATATATATATATATATATATATATATAGTTTAAAATTATAATTTTGACTATCTTATGTTTAATTTAATATAAATAATTAAATGTACATTATTTTATTGTCTAAAATAATATAAGATAAATTAACGATAAAATTTAATCTTTATTTTTTTTGAATTTAATCATTAAAAGAATTTAAGAAAAAATTTTAAGGTAAAGAAATTTCAAAATAGTTTCAATTTAAAATGACTAAATTAAAAATGAATTTAATTTTTTTAACTTATGTGCTACACAATTTTATGAAAAAATTAAAAATATATATCCACCCTTCTTCCAACCTACTTGGCATACTCATTGCCACTAAGCTCTTATTAGTTCTTTACTTCCCTCTATAATATTTTATATCTCTATCTTCACGGTTATTTCTTCATATCTCACATCTCCCCATTATAGACATGATTTTTTTTCATTCTATCTCTTTTAACTCTCTCCTTATATCTACTTTAAATCTTTATTTTGTTTTCCATCTATATATCTCCACTTTCCTTCCTCTCTAACTATTGGTGGGAACTTTGATGCATTAGGTCCCTTGTTTCTACTATCACTCTAAGCGATGGTAGTCCTATTGTATGACTCTTCATAAAGACTATTTGTCATATACATAAATTATAAAAAATAATAGGTTGTATTTGAGACTATAGTATCAAGAGCATTGCTTCAAAGGGCAAGGTATGCTTTGTTTTAATTATAAAAGAGACAAAACTCTTGATCACATTCTAATTCTTGCAATTAATTTTTATTTGTGTATCCAAGTTAACTAATTTTAGAGTGTGTCTCACATGTAAGAAGTTTGCTACCAATTTTCTAAGGAACTTGGTCATTGTTACATAATATCATATTATAACTTTGTTTAGGAGGAATGATTCCACCATTTGTACAATAATATAACATGGTTGTAATTATAAATACATTTATGTTGTGGTATGAATGTTTAGGTCATACAAGTAAATGGTCTAAAGATTATTGTGTGTTTGAAAGGAACAAATCTTTTTTTTTTTTGGTTGAAAAATATAGAGATGAGTTAGTATTAGAAATTTCGTATTCAAATGGATTTAGTTTTAGATAGTTCTAGGAATCAATATTAATATTGAATTTTAGTCATTCATGGTGTCTCTAGATACACTTAGATTTATTTTAGGTATTTTAAAGCCTTCATTAAAAATATGAGTAAAATTAGTGGAATGTAATAATGGTGGTAAATATTTTTATAAGGAATTTGATAAATCATATAAGCACATGCAAGTATTTCTAGAAGAAAATACCACCTTATAATTCACGAAAAAATTAGGTATATGAGTGAGCTAAACCTCAGTAGAAAGAGCTAGTAATATTCTAAATAGTATTAGGTTAGATTAATTCTTTTAGGTTGAGATTGTGAACATAGCTTGTTATTTATTTATTGATCTTTTTATTGAGTTATTGTTGATAAAACTCCTCATTAATTTTGGGGAGATAACTAACCCTTCAATTGAACACATTTATAGATGTTAGATAACTAAGAGGGGGGTTGAATCAATTACATCTAGTTCTCCTACTGGTCTTAAAGAACTTTAGTACCAATTCAAACTTAATAGAATTTTAGACCAATAACTCAGTAACCACATCCAACATCTTAAATCAAACTTGTAAACTCTTTACATCAATTTGTTATCTCATTATTCATTACTATACTAAATATTAGAGATGTCATTTTGTATATATTGAGTTACAACTTTAAAAAATTATCATGAAAATAAACTTCCAATACAATAGGCAATCACACATCTGACACATATATTTAATGTGAAAACCCTATAAGGGAAAACCCACCTAGAAACTAGCAACCCAAATAATAACACTCTTCTGAAGTCATCTCTATTAGGAGTCAACCTTGTTAAAATCTTACATGCACTTTTTTAGTGTGACCTTGTTAGAGGGTTTTCACCAAAGATCATCTAGACCTTATCACTCCTTGACATTTCCAAAAAGTGGTCTACTCTAAAGGACTTACAAAATATCACTATTGGATGCCACCATATAGGATTTCAAACACTTGTTAGATCCACTTGGTTAAGAGATTTTATCTGTTACAATGGTAGGAAAGTAATAATTAAGTGATCTATTATGTTTTTATTACTACCTTGCTTGTTCAAATCTATACTTCTCTTTATATCTGCCTTCTAATCTATTACTGGTTGATTCACACACTTTCTCTTCCACTTAGCACTTCCTCTTGCTTGATCTTCTCTATTCTATTCTTCTCTATTCACCTTCTATCTTCATCAATCTACATCAAAAATAATTCTCCAACAATCAGCAACAAAAACAATCTTGTGCATCCCTTTAAATAGAAAACTTTTCCTTTCTAGAATTTTCCATATTGTCTTGCTTAATCACAATTGTAGATCTCAAATTCCTTGAATATAGACAATCAGTAAATAGTTCCACCTTGAACTTTGTGCTATATTCCATATTTTTAATTCTCCTACATTAGGTCTCCTTTGAATTATTCTAGTTGTTAATCTTATTGTAAACTTTGCTCTTATCTTTTATACTACTCAAACATTCTTGATTTTCATCAAATGTCAGCCTTAGATTAAATCATTTATTAACTTGTCCTTGTTGTTCAGGCTTAGTGAACATTAAAAATTTACTTTAGAAATACATCATTTAGTCAAGACTAAAATGACTTGATTAACATTAAACTTTAATAGTTATTTTCCAAGTGCTCAATGACAACTGTAGTAGCTCAGTTAATACTATGTTCATTCACTATGTAGTTTAGGTGATATAACTTGAACACACATTATCTTCAATGCTTAATTGCAAAAATTACATGATTGTAAAATAATCAAATCAACATTACACTTTCAAGATCAAACTCATTCAAGTGCCCATTGTATACCATACTTATCAAAAATTTAACTTATCATACTTTCTTCAAATCCTCTTTATCAATTAAATTTTATCCATCAATCAAATGATATGGCACTCTATTGAATTAGCATATTGTCTTACTATTTAAGGCTTGATCAATGACAATATAACAATTGATATGACTCTTTCACATACATTAACAATATTATCATTTGGGGCTAACAATCCCCCTCTTTGGCATTGATGATAACACATAAACATAAGATTTTACATTACAAAACATTACAACATAAGATAATCAAATGCATGTATAGGCAATAATACAACTCATCTATATCACTAATTTTATTCAAGCTCTTTTTAACATATTTAACATAAAGCTCACTTGGTCTATAAATTCAGCATCTTTTGCTTGAAAATATATCCCCCTTGGGGTGTACTTCTCTATTCAGTGGCATCTTTACATCATCTCACCTTAAATTACTTCTCTCCCTTGTTGATTCTCTCCCCCTTTGACAACAATGCCAAAGATTAATATAAGTTCCAATGTGAAACTTATAAAACCTCTTAGTAATACCTTGTACCTTGCATGTACTCTTTACATCAGTTTCATGACAATTACTTTCAAAATGTTAGGAAATAGTTCCCAAATAGTGAACTCTTGCATCAACTCCAAAAAGATTTATCTAGTTATCCATAAATTGATGCAACATGCATCCTTTTTTAGTTAATATTGGATAGGCAAAGAGCCCCTAACTTACCTCTTAGATATTCAAAAGCATCCTTAGGCGATGGTTTAGTGAAGATGTCTACAATTTTCTCTTTAGATTTCACATATTCCAACCTCACTTGCTTTTCTTGTACTTACTCCCTCAAGTAGTGATACCTAATAGATATATGGTTGGTTTTTGCATGCATCACAAGATTCTTGGATAACTTTATTGTACTACTATTATCACAATAGATAGTGATGGGCTTAGTAACTTCTTCTTACATTACTTCCAATAGTTTATTGATCCAAATAATATTTGAACAACTAATTATAGAAGTAGCATACTTAGCTTCAGTTGTAGATTGTGATATGCAACTTTGTTTCTTTCTTAACCATGCAATTAGTCTTTCTAATAAAAAGAGAGTGCCATGACTTGTACTTTTCCTATCATCAATAATTCAAGCCTAATTAGCATTAGTATAGACTTTATGTTTAAAATTATCATCTTATTTGTACCACAATCCAAATTCTTATGTTCATTTCAGATATATGAATATCCTTTTAATAGAAGTGATATGTGTTTTCTTAGGATTAGAGAAAAACCTTTCAACAATACCAATTGCATGTTCAATATCAAGTCTACTATGCACAACATACTATAATGTTTCAATCAATGATCTCTATTCTGTCTCATTCACTTCCGTAGTAGTATCCTGCTTAGATAGTTTACATCCAATCACCATAGGTGTACCAAATGGCCTTGACTCATCCATACCAAATTTCTTTAAGATCTTCTTAATGTACTTAGATTGAGTCACATTTATACCATCATTTGTTTGATGAACTTGCAATCCAATGAAAAGTGTGATCTCACCAAACATAGACATTTCAAACTCCTTTCTCATTTAATCAACACATTATTTGCACAACAAATCATTCCTAGAAAATATGATATCATCCAAAAATATTGTAGCAATCAATACTATTTTTTTAGGTTCACTCTTCAAATATTTATTTTGTCCTCTTGTTATCACAAATCCAATCTTAATCAAGTATGAATACATCTTTTCATACCATGCTCTCGGTGCTTGCCTCAGTCCATGCAATAATTTTTTCAACTTGAAAACTAGGTGCTTTTGATCTAACTCAAAAAATTCTTTTGGTTGTTCAATGCATACTTATTCTTCAAGTATTCCATTAAAAAATGCAGGCTTAACATCCATTTGATATACCTTAAATTTCTAATAAGTTGCATATTCCAATAGAGTTCTAGCTCCTTCCAATATTGCTACATGTGCAAAAGTCTCACCATAGTCAATACCTTCTTCTTGGACAACAGTGTTTGGCTTTGTTCCTTACAACTTCATCATTTTCATTCAATTTGTTTATAAAAATCTATTTTGTTCCAATAAAATTATTGTTAGCAGGTCTAGGCATTAGTGCCCCTTTTTTTTTCTCAATCTAATCAATCTCTTCTTTCATAGAATTTATCCAACCTTCATTGTTAAGAACAACTTTCATAGTTCTTGGCTCAAACTCAGCAATTAAACAAGTATTATCCTTCAAATTACTTATTTTCATGACTCCAACACTTTTATCTCCAATGATTTTTTCAAATGAATGATGTCTTCTCACATACTTTGCTAGGATAGGTTATGTTCTTTGATTTCCAACAATATCTTCACTCAATAGGGGCTCATCATCCTACTCAAATTTTTTTGTCTATGGCTTAGTAATGCAAGCTAACATTCGATATCTCTCTGCTATTTCTTAGGTTATACTCTAGGGTCATCTTTATATATAGAAAAAAAATTGAATCAGGTAAAAGCATAGATATGTGTCACCGTTTGTGATACCAAAACCTATTTTGATCACATCTCACTTCTCTATCAAAACTCAATTTTTTTCAAAAACCAAAAATACTCTTTTATAGATCTCTGATTCAATATCATCATTATACAATTTTTTTAGTGTTTTAATTAGTTATAATATGTTATAATCTCAAAATATTATAAGTCGATATTTCAACATTTTAGAAGATGCTCCCTCAAAAAAGGAAAAAAAATAGTAAACCATATCAAAAAAATTTAAAAATTATATTTATCCTAGAGGAGAGAATCCTCTTCATGAATATGTAATTTTTTTTCAAGAAGGTATAGATTTGATAAGGAAGTTTTGATGGGAGGAAAAAAACTATTGGATTTTGATAAGGTCAAACTTGACTACTTATAACAAAGAAAATATACATCAAAAATAATTATTTCTTTTTTTGTTCACTATTTATACATGTCATCTATAAGATATTTTTAAATCAGAATAAAAAAAGATGATTTGCATATACTTGTTTGATGGGAACTACACCCTATATTTTTTACAGTTAAAAAAGGGA
Organism: Cupressus sempervirens; assembly: GCA_028749045.1. Classification (NCBI taxonomy): domain Eukaryota; kingdom Viridiplantae; phylum Streptophyta; class Pinopsida; order Cupressales; family Cupressaceae; genus Cupressus; species Cupressus sempervirens. Next base: position 767,862,547 of record CM053787.1, on the reverse strand, counting down.
CTTCAAAATAAAATAAAATGAACAAATTCTTACTCAAAAAAATTATAGGCATAAAATTCATCCAATTTTACACATTTCATCAGTTTACATCATCTTCATATTTCAAACACAAATACCATTTTTTTTGTTATTAATGTTGAATTGTCGCATTCTGATATCACGTTTCTTTATAAAAGGTGACACAGGTTTGTGCTTTTACCCAATCATCACATTTCTTTTTGCTTTCCTCATCTTTCTTATCTGTAAACTCATCAATTCTCACATTTTCACTTTCAATCTTTTTGTCGGTTACTTTTTTCCAAACATTCACATGCCTTGCTCATAGTGTAAAAGCCAAAAAAATTACCTTCATCACCATTAGAATAAAAATTTCCATTCCTTGCATCTTTAAGAATGTAACATCTACTCCAAAATATCTTGAAGTAACTCACATTAGGTGTATGACCATACTAGAGTTCATAAGGTGTTTTGTGTGTTCCTCTTTTCAATTGAACTCAGTTGAGAGTGTAGATTGAAGTGCCATTCTCTCCAAAAAAAGTTGAGAAATTCCCTTTTCATTAGTAGTGTCCTTACAGAGTCCACAACTGAAATTTTCCTTCTCTTAGCAATACCATTCTATTGTGGAGTCCTTGGTGCTAATAATTGTCTCTTAATTCCATGCTCAGCACAAAAGTTAGTGAATTCAATAGACACAAACTCACCACCTCTATCATATCTCAAACATTTTAGCTATTTACCAGCTTCTTTTTCAACTCTATATTTATACCATTGAACATATCAAAAGCATGTGACTTTAACTTCATAAACATGACACTTGTCATCCTAGAATAATCATCAATAAACAGTATGAAATATTTTTCATTATAATAACTTTATACTCTCATTATTCCACATAAATTTGTATGCACTAATTCCATAATGGAAATAGAAGTATGTTTCTTTCTTGAAAAAATTGACTTGGTCATCTTACTGAGTGGACATTTTTCGCACATAGCATCCTCAAGTTTATGCAAATCCAGTAAGCCTCTAACTCTTTCCTTTATACTAAATTTGGTCATATTCTCAAAATTGACATAATTTAGCTTCTTATTCCACAACTACACATCTTCAACTTTTTTAAGAAGACATATATGATCTAGGTAAAACAAATTACCTCTATTTTTCTCTCTAGTTCCAGTTATATTTCCACCATCATCATAGATCTTGACTTTCATGTTTTGAAACTCTAGCTTGTGACCTGTATTATTCAACTAAGCAACACTCTACAAATTATATTTTAGTCCCTACACCCAATATGCATTATTGCATCTGATTTTATCATTTAACATCAATGGACCTCTACCTTTCATTGGACATGGAACATTGTTACCTAGTTTAATAGATCCACCATCATATTCCTCAAGTTTATCAAACTTCTAATGTCTCTAGTCAAGTGATGTGAACATCCACTATCAATAATCCATTTTTCATTCTTATTAATATGAGAGATAAGATCTTTTCCATCCTCATACCTTTCCTCATTAAGGTCTTCTTTTACAATAAAATACACTAGTTTTACTCCTTTCTCATTTTTGTGGTCTAACTTGGTGTGCTCTTCTTCAGCAATATAGCATGATTTCTTCCCTTTGTCCTTGTAATCTTTATTATTTTAGTATTTTTTATCCTTATTATCATTTATCTCACTCCTCTTGTTATGAAATCTAGCAACACTATGACATATATCATTACATTTAAAGCATATCAGAGGCAATTTATCTTTACCTCTCGATAACCTTCTTGCTAAAAATACTTCAATCTCATTCATTTCATCCTCTAATTCTAACTCAAATTCATATTTAGTGATCTTTCCTTTCTTTAAACTACCAATGGTTAGTGAATTCTTGAAAGAATTTCCAATTTTAGGCACACTATTATCAAAATTATTTAATTCAAATGCAACCAAATGACCAAATAAACCATCAAGTGTGAGATCACTACCAAGAATAGCTCTGAATTCCTAAATTTAGATACTCTTATAGCATAGATAGGTAAGAGTGTTCTAAGAACTTTACTTATGTCTTCTTCATTGTTGATGACACCTCTTATAACATTGATAACAATCACCACTTCTTTTATTTGGCTCACATACTAGACTATATTCTCACCTTCTTTCATCCTCATATCATCATATTTTCCTCTCAAATTTTCTTCTTTTTTTGTCAATACATTCTCATCTCTACCATGCAGAAGTGCCAACTTGTCCCACATTTATTTAGCAATAGTACAATTTTTTAAATCATCAAACTCAACATCATTTATGGTAGATACAATATCAATGATCATATTGTTATGTTCTCTTATCTGACTCATCTCTTCTATAGTAGTGGGAGGGGTTGGAGAAACATATTGATTGCCTAGCCAATGTCTAACACTATCTCTAGTTCCAAATAGATGTAACCTCGTCATTTTTTTCGATGAGAAAAACCTCTCCTTGTTCATCTTTGGTACCTCTCTCTTACACATCTTTGGCTCTTTTTCTCAAGTTCCTTCAAACTTCTTCCTTCAAGCACTCAACTCTCTTACCAATTATTACATAACTATGGGGGTGAATCGGTTATATCTAGTTATTCTATAGGCCTCAATACTCTTTAGTACTAATTAAAGCTTCATAGAATTTTAGATTAATAACTCAATAACCACATCCAACATCGTAAACCAAACTTGTAGACTTTTTGCATCAAACTGTTATCTCAATGTTCCTTAGTATACCATATATTAGAGAAATCACTTGGTGTATACCAAGTTGTAGCATTAAATAATTATCATGAAAATAAACTTACAACACAATAAGAAATCACATATTTCACATAGATATTTAACCTGTAAAGGGAAAAACCACTTGGGAACGGGGAACCCAAATAATTTCACTCTTCTAAAGTGAAAATTTTTTGGAGCTAACCTTGTTAAATGTTACATGCACATTTTTAGTGTGACCTTTTTAGAGGTTTTTCACCAAAGATCATCTAGACCTTATCACTCATTGATATTTTAAAAGAGTGGCATGCTTTAAAGGACTTACAAAACATCACTATTAGATGTTACTGTATAGGATTTCAAGCACTTGTTAGATCTACTCAACTAAGAGATTTTATTTGCTACAATGGTAAGAAAGTAAAAGTCAAGTGATATATTAGGTTTTAGCACTACCTTGTTTGTTGAGATCTATACTTCACTCTATGTCTTCCTTCTAAACTCTTACTAATTGATTCACACACTTAATCTTGCACTTGGCACTTCATCTTGCTTGGTCTTCTCAATTATTTTATGTCTAGTTCACCTTCTATCTTATTCAATCTGCATCAATAATAATTATCCAATGATCAACACATAAATAGCAACAAAAATAGTTTTTTTCATCCCTTCAAATAAAAAACTTTTCCTTTCAATAATTTTCTAGGTTTTGCAGCTTAACCACAATCACAGATCTCAGATTCATTGAATTTAGACACTCGGTAAATAGTTCCACCTTGAACTTTGAGCTCTATTCCAAAATGTTAATCCTCCTTCATTAGATCTCCTTTGAATTATTCCATTCATTGATCTCATAAAAAACTTCATCCTTATCTTTTATAATTCTCAAACATTCTTGATTTTCATTAAATATCAACCTCGAATTAAATATTTTCTTAACTTTTTCTCCCTATTCAGGCTCAATGAACATTATAGCTTTACTCAGGAAATACATCACTCAGTTAACACTAAACTTTAACACTTCTTTATCAGGTTCTTGGTGATAATTGTAGTACCTTGGTTAATATTGTGTTCATTCACCATACAGTTCAATTGGTATAACTTGAACATACATGATCTTTAATATTTAATCAAAAACATTTCATGATTGTAAAATAATCAAATCAACATTACATTGTCAGTATCTAACACATTCAAATGCTCATTGAATACCATACTTATCAAAACTTTAACTTATCATACTTTCTTTGAATCCTCTTCATCATTCAAATGATATGGAACTCTATTGAATTAGCATAATATCTTACCAGTTAAGGATTGACATCAATGACAATATAACAACTAATATGACTCTTTCACATACATTAACAATATTATTAGTTGGGGCTAAGAATTGATATTTCTGTGTGGTGATTAATTTGTTTGCCTCAAAAAAAAGGTGATGTAAATTAGATTCAAAAACTTTAAAATGTATATTCATTGGTTTTTTTGAGAATATTAAATTTTGTAAGCTTTATAATCCTATAAATTACAAAAATAAGAAAAAATAGAGATTTGGTTTGAAGAGTTTAGAGTTTTCTCAAGTGAAGAACAATCAAAGAGAATATGAAGAATGAAAATATTCAACTTTTAAAAAGTCTAGAAAAAATGTAAATGTAGAAGATTAAATAGATGGACCAGATGATATGGAAGATTAATTAGGGGATTCAAAGAGTTAAAATGATGATTTTTTTATGACCGCATAGAAGAACAAGATAAACTCATTATTCCATCTTGAGTAAGTTGTCAACGTAATGTTAAGCCAATTCATAAATTGATTTTCTTTCTTGACAACTAAAAATAAACCCGTATCTCTCATAGAATGTCTCTTCTTAAAGGATAGTGAGTCACACATTAAAAACCAAGAAAAGTCAGATGGTGTGCAATGCCCCTCTTGGGAAACCCAAGAGAAATAAACCTAACATGTTACAATGTTTACTGAACTTTTTTTTTTTAAGTTTGTACAACATAACATAACAATGTGGAAGTGATACACTTATACACATGTCTCACACATATACAAATGCAATATAGATTTCATTCCTCAAGGGCTCCTTGATGTTGAGTCACATTTAAGTATGTTTATGTTAATCAGTTAAAGTCTCAAGTACAATGCCCCATTACCACAAGGAAATAACATATACACCATCTCATAAGAAAATGCATAACTGTAGCTGATGCAATATATCTAATGAATAACATCCACTAAAAACTTCATAGGGTATGTGAGAATAGATACAAGTACATCAAAATACATGATAACATAAATAAATCAACTAAATATAAGTTGTTAAGCTAGGAATAAGAATGATAATGGTGCAACTGCATCCATGAACATCCAACATCTATCAAACTGAGGGGGGCCCAAATGGTAAGAAGTCACTACCTCTCGACCATGTGGTTACCTAGTAAGGCTCCCACTCCCATCATGTAGGAAAGATAATGAACGATCTGCATATGACTAATAAATCATAAAACAAACATAGGAAAGGAGTCCTAATAGCCAAAATTATCTCAAAGGTACACAACTACTGAAGAAGAAAAGATAGTCAAACTTGAAAGGACATTCAATCCAATACAAAGTCAACATGTAGATACTAATTATAAATTGAGTATAATCAATCAAGAGAAAAAATTAATGAAATATATCCACTCCAAGTCAAAAGAACAATAACCAACAGAATCACTGAAAAACATCAAAAATAAATCATCAACAATAAGTGTACCAACAATAAATACACCACCAGAGGAAAATAGAAAATCTATAGAGGAGACTCGAGCTACATACTAGGGAGTTTCACCACATGGTCAAACTACTTGACCTACCTTGGACTTGCCTCTCATTACACTCCAGATCCTCAAGCATTGAGTTATGCTGGACTGGTCACACTAGACCCTAGACCCTCAATGTGACACATGTAGAACAAAAATACCCTCTCATGGAGACAAGGAAAACCAATCATACCTCTCACTAGGTATCATCCCATTCCCATCCTTAGCCTATACAAGTGCTCAAGGCATGGGCAAAGAAACATTTCTAACTTATCTTTTTAATATGTGTCTAAACATTTTAAATTACTATGTTATCACTTATTACATAACTTACAATAGGTCACCCTAGTACTAACCACTTCAGGTCCTAGACCCCTATTACAAGTCACTCCCAAAGATATGCACCTAGTCAACCTCTCCTAAGAATTCAAATGATAGTTGTGTCCAATACCACAACACCCATAATGATCAAATTCAATTTCTTAATAGACAACCCAAAAATAAGATGGTTCTCCAACCCAAAAAAACTAAAATTCTCCACAAAGTAAATCTCATAAAAGAAATTATCCATTTAAATCACAAAGCACATGATGACATCCAATTGGATATAAATAGTAAATGAAAAATACAAAATCCTATGGTTTACATCCTAGTTGATCATTTATACGATTTAAAAAAAAAAACTCATTAGAAAACAAATATTGTAAATCAAGAAATGACTACCACAAATCTTCAAATTAAAAACCAATAACTACAAGGTTTCAGTCATATGATTAAATCTACTTGTTTCCAACAATCTTGTTTGGCCACAAGATTATTTAAAAATAATAAAATATCCATATAACATTATTAATAGTGATTATAATTTCAATTCATTATAATCAAATTAAATTATTAGTATTAACACCAAATAGTTAATAATAAGATTCTCTTAAAAAACATAATTAAATTTAATTAAATTTACAAATTATACTTAAGTTATCATAAGTTAACTTTAGATTAAATGAATCATATTTTAATATAAAACAATGTAAATTAACTTAACTAGATTTTCAACAAACTAACTTCACACCAATTGTGTGTGTGTGTGTGTGTGTGTGTGTGTGTGTGTGTGTGTGTGTGTACATATATATGTAGTTAATTTAACTAAATTAAAATATTAATTAATTAAATAGTACTAAAATTATAGACATATTTTCAAACATTTAATAAAACTAAGTCACTTTTAGTAATGATAAAAAATTAATTAAAATAATTTTTTTTAAATTCAATAATTTTTATATAAATTTAGAATAATAATGTAAATTAAAAACTAATTACAAGCATTTAATAATAATAATTTTGAACATTTAATAACAATATTATTTAAAATAAAATATTAATCAAACCCCCCCCCCCCCACCTGCAAAAAAAAAAGGGGGTCACGACCTTGGTAGCGGCGGATTATCTATGGAAAGCCACTTATAGCCTTGACAACGTATGTTATCCTTTGGACATGTGTTGCCTTGGCAGCCGACAGGGGTGGAGGATGTTGTCTCCCCCCCCCCAAAAGAATATATATATATATATATATATATATATATAATTATTTTTAACAAAAATGAATTATTGTGGGTACAAGCCTTTAGGACCAAATTTTCTAGCGAGCTACTTTTTTTCAAATAAACTAAGAGGAAATTAAACAAACCATGGATTCAATCCAGTGATTTTTCCATAAAACCCTAGCCCATCTAATTTAATTTCTTGCTAAACTTTCCTTCTATTGAAAATCATATAAGGGTTCTCAAATCATTACATAGATTTGAGCTTAATAAAATAAAATGACCAGCAAATTCCAAACACGCATAAGACATGACACATACATATATTTTCAATTAAATAAATTATTACAAGTTTCAAACCCTACCTCACACTAATGCTAACAACCTAGCAACCTAGTGAAACCCTTGCTAAACCAAAACCCTTCAAACCTTCCAAAATTCCTTGTGCTCAAATTTTGAAATATGCTTCCCAAAACTTGTGAGTGAAATAATGACCTAAAAACCTCTACTATAGAGCCCTAACTCTCTTTTAGGGTTTATGTATCTGAAAGCCCTAAAATATAATTTTTTAATTTGATTAATCTTTTCATGCAAATTTTACTCACTTTTTAATTAAATAACCCTTTTATTTTATTTCTCAATTTTTTATTTAATGCAAACACATTAAAAATAATTATTTATTATTTTAATCAATATAGATAATTAAAGTGCATTATTTATATACAACTCTAATTAAATCAATCTTAATTAAATATTTATACTAAGACCATATTTAATTTTTAATATTTAATATTTAAATTCTTGTAAATTATTATTTTTAATTAGGACTTTAAGTTAAATCTTTTAATTTAATCAAATATTCCAATAATTACAACCAATAAAATATTGTCTTATTTTAATATTTTTTCTTTTTTAATTAAATAACATTTAATAATTCAAATATTATTGATTAATCCAAAGATCATAAATAAGCATTCTACCAAGCATATCACAAAGTGAAACCACATGAGATGCATAAGGAAAAATCAACCAAAGTGAAAATCAAACCACATACACATAGAAAGACTCATGGATTTAAAAAGGGTAGATAGTCAAATATGAGTCCTCCTTGCAGGACAAGTTTTTAGGCTATAGTTAGAATTGGACCAAATCATTATCTTCTCATTCTTACCATTAAGTTTTTGTGATAGGGCATGCTCATCCTGGCAACTTAGGGAAGTTGATGCTCAGTACCTGTTGTATATGGTGCTTTAGTATGTTAGAAACACTAAATTAAAACAATCAAAAAGCATATGCATACTAATTTAACATAACTTCATGAGAGACAAAGTGAAGTCCTCAAATGAGAATATGAGCCATGGATAGGCTCTCTCAACGAGGATGATCACTTGATGTAGAGGTGTGTCTAATAGCTAAGATGGCTTGATTATGTATGTATGCTCAAATGCTCAAATGGGCTTCAATGGAGGATTTTTGATAGATTTTGGTGAATGGATTTGATGTAAAAATGGCTTCTCAAAATGGCATTATGGCTTTACTTTCTAGATTGTGTTGTTTTTGCAAAGGGGAAGGATCCAATTTATAGGCAAGAGGCTTGAGGGATGGAGGGATAAGATGGAAGCAAAGGAGAAAGCTTATGGAGGGCTCAGATTGAATGAGAGGAGAGCACATGGATTGTGCTTTCTTATAGCCAATCAAAGAGTGACACATGTCACAGGGTGAGAGGATGGAAGAAAGGGCAAGGATGAGTCAACAAAGGAGGCTCAAGGGATAATATCTTCATAAAGACCCTTCATAAGTGCTTTGTAAGAGCATTGAAGGAGAGTGTAAGAGATATTTGAGGGTCATTTATGTTGGAGGGTGAGGAATTTCAACTTGGGTTGGATTAGGAAGGTTTTAAGCTTGCTTAGGATTGTACAAATGATTAGAGGATGGATTAGGATGGTTTAGGATTAGCTTAGGGATAGGCAAGTGGATGGCAATAAATGAGGGTGGGTGAAGGAGGAGATATTTGTTAACTTTGGTTTGGGTTATCAAGTCTTAACCCATGTTTAGGGAATGTGACAAGGTTAGGAGGGGATTAGGATTAGGATTAAAAATAAGGATTGACATCTTCTAGAAGAGTCTAGGCTTTGGATGAGGATGAAGACTTTCTAGAAGAGTCTAGAACTTCCTAGAATGAGGATAAAAAAGGGTTTTTAGAAAATAAATAAAGTTTTATTTATTTCAAGGGTTTGGGTTGAGGAGATATTTACTAAAACATTTTTAATAAACATGAGGATTAATATTTAATCTTAATTAAATATTTTGAGTTGGGATTAGGGATAGGAAATGATGGGATTAGCCTTTAATCGAAATTAAAGAAGGATTAGAAGATTTTGGAAGAGGTTAGTGGTCTTAAGGAAATTGGCCAAGTTTTGGGCAAAAAATAAATTATTTATTTATTTTGGGATTTTTGGTCAATTTATTAATTAAATAATTAATAAATAAGCAAATAATGTTTACATAAGATTTAAACATTTTTGGGAGGGATTCCTTAATTAAATATTTTTAATTAAGATAAAGGGATTTAATGGCATAAAAATAAATTAATTAATTAATAAATGATGATGTCATTAGGGACTTTTTCAAAAAATAAAAATACTTTATTTTCTAAAAAAATTTTAGGTGTCTACACCTGCAACCTCCATAAAAGATGAGCATGTGCATATGCATATATATTTAAACTAACCAAGTAATCACATCAAGTGGTACATTGTGTAGATCTTGACTAGAAGATGACTACAACTCCCTCCCTAAACCATATCAGACATGTCAAATAGAAAAGTAAAATAGACATGCACACCATACACATACAAGTATGGGGTAAGTACCATAATAAATCACAAGTCAAATCATTGAATACTTAAATATAACAATGCATCACTATGAATATAAAATAATCATCATTTGGAGACCTATCATATGATATCATCATGAGAGAAATCATATTTACTAAATAAGAATCACTAAAGCATTATTAATGCACAAGTAATCATAATCATCAAAAACACATGAAATATGATCAACTAAGTACTTCATTACTAATTTATATGTAATCCAAATCATGAAACAATATCATATAACTTTAAATTAAATATCTCTATAATTAGCACATGCATGAAATAGGCCTAAAATAATTTAGTAATGAGAATGGAAAATAAAACTATGGGTGGGCATTATATCCACCCCTTCTATAGTTAGGCTTACTCATGGAAGCTTACTAGAAAGATACAAATCTCCATACTAAAACTCAAAACTTAAATTGTAGGTCCTCATTGACCCTTCCCCATTGTAGGAGGATGAGACCCCATTGCAAACACCCTCTGATATCTACATGCATCCTCGATTGTAGGCTCTAAAGTTACAGGCCTCTAACCAAGGAATGAGGTGTACACTTGAGATAGTTTTTTCTTTTTTCATGACCACATTGTCCACAAGAATAGAAATCTCCACTAAAACCTCCCTAGGCTCCATGTGCACAAGATTGATGAAAATTACCCAAACTAATATTGTGGCTATGACCCTGAGAAACTCAATCTAATTTGTTATAAAAACTACGCTGCCACTTGCTATAATTACCTAATTGTGAACCACCACTACTTCTATGGAATAAATTTCTACCCTAATACTCATGATTATCTTTTCATAAGGTAGGAGGGTTCTTAGAGATTCCATCTCCCTAAGATTGGTTTCCCTTAGATGGTCCCCAATAAAAAGATCCTCTAGCCTAAACACCTAGTAGAGGACCTTGACCCAAAGTCACACTCACCTCAACTAATGTAGCTTGTGTAGTGCCTATCCTCATCCGCATCTTTTCTAGATATTGTTGCAACTATTATCAGACTATGATAGACTAGTTTTATGGTTGATGGATTAGTGATATTGTTTTGAGACTATCAGACATTATGTTATGGATTCAATGGTTATATGATGAGATCATTTAGACTTTACATTTCATGCATACATGATGATCATTATATTTCTTTAAGTTATTGTTGATGATTAGTTAGATGGTTTATTATCTCATGTGTTTTATTATGAATACTTACCCCATACTTGCATGTGTATGGTGTGCATGTTTTCTTATTGTATGGCATTTTTGATGTGGTTAAGGAAGGGAGTCGTAGTCACCTGCTTAGTTAGGATCTACACGATGCACCACTTTCTGCCATTGTCTGTTTAGCTTAGCATTATATATATTGTATGTACATGCATAGTTTTTTTGCAGGTTGCAGGTACCGGGTATCGACTTCCCTGAATTGCCAGGATGAGCGTACCCTATTATACTATCTCAATGATAAGAGAAAGGAGATAACTTCTCAAGTCCAAATCCCAAACCCTTAAACCATTTTTCCTAGTGAGGTAGGACAAGTATCTGGATATGTTACCCACCGAATGTGTCAGATGACATAATTCGTGATTTTTAACCCTTTAGACTAATTTTGTGTGAATTGCTCTATGATGGGTTTTCATATTTTATCTTTGAGGTCTATGGTGAATTTTCTATTAATTAAGTTTTAATAAATAGATTTAATTAATAAATTAATTATTTTAGAAAATTAATATAAAATATCATGATCTTTGATATTTTGGTTATAATTAATTAAATATGAATTATTGAGGAAAAAGAATTAAATAAAAGAAAATTAGAAATTAAAATTAATAATAATAATAATATAATAATAAAACTAATAAATAAATAATAATAATAAAAGTTATAAAAATTAAAATAAAAGTTATAAATATTTAAATAGAAATTGTATAAAAAGTAAATTGGAGTTATAAGCTTGCATGGGAGTTATAAGCACCTTTTCTATTTCTCTTATGTCAACAACACGGGGGTTAGTGCATCAATTAAGCACATGGTGTCTACAACCTTATGACTCATCTAGAAGGTTGGAAAAGACCCATGCTTAGTTGGTGACACCTTATAGCTATTTCTAGAGACATTCTAGGGGTTTCCTAAGAGCTCTTTATATTCAGGCATTCCTAGAAGCTTAGACACGGCATTGGAGAGCAATTGGAGCATTGGAGGATTTGAGAACTCTGAAGAAGGGAGCTTGCTCTACGAGTTTTCTGAGGAAGAGTGAACTAGCATCAGAATCCAAGTAGATTCTTGTGATTTTACTTATGCTATTTCCGCATCTTGCATTCCCTGTCTTCTTCATGTCTTCCATATGTCTTCTGAGGAATTTCATATTTTTATTGTATGCATTCTCAATATGGGTAGTTAATTTATTTAAAAAATTTATATGCATAGATCTGAAAAGAATACGGGGCTAGGGTTTAGATTCATAATCAAACCCATTAGATTAATTATTGGAAAAAAAAATTTGAGATCAAGGTTTATGAGAAAATTCTGAGAATTGGAATTTATATATAAATACAATTATATATAAATATGTCTATATGTTGTGATATTTGATTATACTCTGTACACACACACACACACACACACATATATACACATATGTGTGTGTGTGTAAATATATACATATACATATATATATATATATATATATATATATATATATATATATATATATATATATATATATATATATATATATATATATATATATATATATATATATATATATATATATATATATATATATATATATACATATACATACATATATATATATATATATATATATATATATATATATATATATATATATATATAAGTTGAATGACATATATATTTCGCAGCGAGCGAATGTTGCATCGCGGATTACATTGGAGGGATGCGTTTTAATAAAATGCAACATTTAAAAAATATATATGATAAATTTGAATGGGCGAGGGGGGGAATATATTTCCTCACCCCCGCCGATGGCCACGTTAATGCGGACTACGATACCGCAGTGTACCTGCGACCCACAGGCTATATGTATTGTATCGGCAATCATTAAACTCGTCGTGTGATGTTAAATAAAAATGTTTTATTGATTCATTTTTTTATAAATCATTTTGTAAGTTAATAAATATGTATGTATATGTATTTATATATATAAACATATATATATATATATATATATATATATATATATATATATATATATATATATATATATATATATATATATATCTATATATATATATATATATATATCTATATATATATATATATATATATATATATATATATGTATGTATGTATGTATAAGTATATATATGTATATACATTACTAATAATTAATAATTAATATATTAATATATGTTTGGAATTTAAAGAGTAATTCTTTAATAAAAAGTTATTTTATAATGTTGAGCAATATAAGCTTCCAATTTGGAAAGATGAATATGAAAAGAATTTAAAATATTATTTGGAAAATGATGGGGGTCATTATCATCAAAATATGTATATAAAAGACATTTAGAACATTTAGAAAATTGAGTGTAATGGTTTTTGGGGAGAAACTTTTATCTATCAATACGAAACATGGGTTAGGTAAAATGTGAAATTTCTCCACTTGATATTTAAATTAGAAAATGTAAACTAAAACCTCCACATTGAAATTCAAGTTTGTTAAATTAGAAAAACCAAAACATGTGTTTGCATTGTGTATTCTTTATGCTATTGTTTTGGGTTTTGGGTTGACTAGTGTTGACCAGTTATAGGATGTCTACCAGAGGCTTGGGAGTTATGTGATTGTGATGTCATGATGATGTTTTAATCTCGATCTTTATAAACCCAACCATGGTTATGTGATGTAATGCTCTATGTATTGGTTGTAATTACTGATTGTTATAGATGACGTTCTTATGTATGAGACACTTGACTTAACCATTTTTGGTCATCGATCAGTTATCCTTGGTTATTTTCTAGTCACCATGATGGGACTGTAATGTGGATTTATTCTTGATAATGTCATGTTGTGACATGTTTGAATCAACCATTTTTAGAGCCTTCGATCAGTATGAATGAGATATATTTTGGTTATTGAGAACCATTGGATACTTTTGATTATCAATGATACTTAAGTTGCCAATAGAGAGCTGTTGTGGTCATGATTTTCTATGGATGTTTTCTCATGGAGATTTGATGCTTTTATGCATATTTAATGATTTTATTATGGATTATCTTTTTTGATTTTGAGATTTATGATTCCATGATCTTAGGGTAGGATATATGCGTGTAGTATCGGGAAGTGGCTTGAAATGGGGGCCGAGGCCCTAAGAGGCTGCCAGGGTAACTCATTGTAAGTTGGATTAATAAGTGAAAACATTCACACCTAATACTAACTGAATGAACCTAAAAAGATAACAGTTTTGGTTCTCACCCATGCCTTGAGTGCTTGTACAGGCTAGGATGGGAGTAGTGAGAATGCATGGTTGCAACCTTGCATTCCATAGTATGCCTTGTCAGTATGAGAGGATACTAGTGGTCGCACGAGATTAGTATGGACCCGTGGAATTTAGCCAACTACCAGGGTCACTTGTACGTGATAAATGCAATAACACTTTTCTGCTTGCATAGTAGGTTCCTACATGTCATTGTGTGCCTCTGGGGATTAGATGTCAGATTTTGTGTTTTGAACCTTTGAGTTAGTATACTTTTAGGATTCCTAGATTTATAGAGATTTGTGTTGTGTTTTGGATTGCCTGTTTGGGACTTGAGATTATCTCCTGAGCACGGTGGGAGTGGACCACTTAGATACCACGCGGTCAGGTAGTAGTGTTTTTCCACTCTTATCATTTGAGATTTATTGAGACATCGTGGCTGATGTGTCCTTCATGATGGTGAATATGTATCCTTTCATTGATGTTTAGCATATGTTAGATGATGTTATCTTATGCTTATATTTGCATGTTAGATTAATTTTTGCATATGATATAGTATATGTTAGGAGTGACATTCCTACTATGTTAATACCGATGATCTCTTCGGTGATTTGGAATGTTACGCACAGAGGGATGGCTAGGATCCACGATGGTCTAATGATGCTATTTACGGTTGGGAGGAACCGTGCACTTAGTTTATTATGTTTGATCTTTATGATGGATGTATATGTCTTCTATGATGATGTATCATATATATCATGTGATTATCTTTACTTTGATGTATCATGGATTAGAATAGGATGATGTACCTTATTCTACATATGTATATTTTTTGAGCTTTTCATACCCTGTGACATGTACAGTGGATGATTGAGCATCTGAAATGTAATGTATAAACATTGGACTTATCATTATTATTTCATGTGGATGTTGCACTAGATGGATTCATGTATTTTGGATGTTTTAGATGTAATTCAACGTTAAGGGATCTTAGAGAATGTAATTTGTTATGTATGTTATGTTTACTTTCATATGGACATTGCTATTGCTTTCGATATTGTGCATAAGTTATATGTGGTATTTACTTTCATGTTTTAAAAAAAAAATGCTACCAAACTTAGTGAAATTCTTGGTTAATTCTTTGGATCCCTTGGTGGGGCATTACAGCTTGTAGAATGACATCCTTAAGGTTTTTAGGTTGGAAAACCTTAACACCCCCAATGATGCCATCATTAAATCCTCTAATGAAATGTTGGACCATCAGCAATGAGTTGTCACTAATTCCTGTATAAGGCATAAGCTCAAAGAACTTTCTCTCACACTCCACAATGGTCATGGTACCCATTCTCAAATCATGAAACTCATCTTCCCTCTACTAATGTCACTTCTCTGATAGGAATCACTCACAAATGTGTTCAAGGAACAATTCCCACATTATAGTATGCATATCTACCCCAAGTTTATTTTTCTCTATCTTTCACCAAGTGGCCACAAAGACCTTTAAGTAGGTGATGGCATGTCTTTCTTTAACATTAGAGTCAAATTCTTGCATGGAAAAATACCTATCTAGTGTGATCAGATAGTTCTTAGCATTATACCTAGCACCTTCTCTATCAAATACTTATCAAAATAAATATTAAGGTGGTTCCATTAAGGAAAGTTATGAGTATGACCCAATTAAGAAAGGAAGGCCCTAGCCAATATTCAAGTATTGGGTCCCATACAAAGGTTAGGAAGAAATTTATACTTCACTAACAAACATATGTAAATATGTGGGAATCAATAGTTATGTTGTAAACATTCATTTTACATTTCTTTATTTCATTGAGACAAGGAACACATATACAAGCTCTCTCTCTCTCTCTCTCTCTCTCTCTCTCTCTCTCTCTCTATATATATATATATATATATATATATATATATATATATATATATATATATATATATATATATATATATATATATATATATATATATAAATAATAAAAAGTAATAAAGGATTGAATTATTATAATAGCTTGATCAAAGCACAAGCTTGGTGGGAGGTATTTATTTTGAATGTCATAATGTAATCCAAGCTATGCTTGGTGGAGGGAATTCATTTCAAATGTCATAATGTGATTCAAGATGTGCTTGGTGGAGGGCATTCATTTCAAATTCCATAATATTATCCAAGCTGTGTTGTGGAGGGCATTCATTTTTGTCGTAATATGATCCAGGTTATTCTTGATGGAGATCAAAATTCATTATGAATGTTAAATTAGATAATTTATAAATGATATATGTTTGCATGTAATAAAGGATGAAATATTTAGTTAGATATTACAATTATTACTATCATAGTCTAATCCTAATGGCTTGGCCATTACAACCTATCTCTCTATCCATGCTCAAAATGATATGACACCTCTTGATGAACTCTTTCATGCAAAGGTAAGCACTCTAGGATCTCTTTAATTAAGCATCTAGTGTCAGGCCCCTTTGACCTAGCATGATTCTCAATGCTATTGTCCCCTCTTGTCATGCCCGAAATACTGGGGGCAAAAACACATGGATTTTTTTTCTAAGAAAGTTAATTAATCTACTATGCTAAAACAAGTTACCTAAAAAGGCTATGAGAAATTTAGAAATAAAATCCAGTTGTCATTCAACAAGATGTAAAGTCGACATCTTAGGTAGAGAGTGATATCATAAATCAAGAAAAGCATTAGGTTCCTTGCTACTTGGGTCCCAGTTGAAATGATATGGTTGAAAAAACACCTAAGTCACACTAGGTTTTGACATGATTCAATATATTCATTTTACAAGTTAAATCTATAGGTGTGTTGAAAAGCATACATAGGATTCCCTAGCAATACCTTAACACTTCATCGTGGTTAATAACTAATCATGTAGGATTAAATCATTACATTTAAATATTCATTTATTTAATCAATTTCAACATCTATTTGTATAACCTTAAAACCTATAGCACTCATTTATTAAAAAAAATTAAATATACAAACCTAAACTAACAATAAATATATCTAAAACATTTCCTACCTACTAATTACTAATCTTAATTAATTGAATGCTAAACCATAACATAATATATTCCTCCCCAAAATAACATTTAATATCTTATAATCTATTTATCTAAAAATAAAATTAACTAATACTAATTATAAATCTAGTACTTTATAAAATAAAACTTTATCTAACACTAACTACTACAACTAACCCTTACTAACTAAACACCGTAACCAATTCAATACTTATATGACATAAACATATATTAACTAAATTAAATTAAACTAAAATATTACTAATTTAAAAATACTAAAATGTTAATTCTGAACCAAACAAATCCTAAACACAACCCATACTTACTAACACATATTACCCTTTTCCTAAACATACTAATCCCTTTTACTTTAACTAATCCCACCTAACTTCCTAGCTCCTAGACCACTTAGCCAAGTGGGATTCCAACTACCCTACATGATGGGTGCTTTCCAAGTGCATTCCCATGCTATCCAATGATGGTCGACTTACCTCATTCCTAATGAAGACATGGGTGGAAGATTTAAGAGTGGGCGAGTGGGGGGGAGGGTGGAGGGGGCAATGGGAGTGGGGCGGGGGGGAGGGGGGGCAGCGGTGTCAAACATAAACCTAAATACTCCTCCTTAACTCCCCCATTCATTACACAAGGACAAGTGGGAAAAATAAAGGTAAGAGATAAGGTTTTAGAGATGAGTTTCTCCTCTTCTACCAAGTCATCATACATAGTACATGAGATCCCATGTAGTGCCTCTCATGTTTGTAGTCTATACCTTGTTTATTTTGATTGGAAAGATACTTGATACTCGTATTGTTATTTTTACTTTGAGATGACCTAAGGGTCAGATGTTATACTTTGATTTAGTACCATAGATGTTTTAGTGCTATACCATTCATTTTATTATATTTGCATGTTGATGCTATTTTGAGATGATAGTAGATCTATGATGATATCTAGTTATATGGTTTATTGGACATATTTGTTGATTATTTTATGAGCTGGATTTTATGCTATGGTTATTTACTTCATTCTTTTCCTTTGTGCTTTATGCAAACGTGAGTGATGTGAATGGATTAACTAGTTATTTAATGCATTTTTCTTTGGCTGTGATATTATTATGCAATTGCACTTGATCATCTATTTTAGTGTGCAGGAATTATATCCTTGGCAGTGGCACATGGAGTTAGTGATTCAGCCATTCATATTTTACCAATGTCATCCCTGTATGGTCAACATATCCCTATTTAATTATTTTAAATTAAAACCTTTCAGTGATTAGTAAATCTAAACTCATCTGCATTATGTGATTAAACCAGTGAGCATGTCTATGCATTTAGAGGTTCACATTGTTGCAAAAGTTGTTTAGTGATTTTCCATGATTTTGAGTTTTCAAGCTCTAAATCTTCTCTAATTTAATTTCTAGTAGCTTTTCCTTAGGTGAATTCTCATTATGAGCAATAACCTATTTTCATTTGGGTCGATTCAAAGTCTAGTTGCTTTAGGTGGCTATTTTCCCTAATCGACTATTCACTCGAAAAGTGAATAAGTATTGAAAAAGTGGTTTTATTATTCACTTCTCACCTTTTGAAAAAGAAAATTGAGAGCTCTTTTGAGAATCCTCTTCTAAAATATTCAATTTTTGCTTGTTCTAAGAGCTATGAGCATGGGTTTTTTGTGAGATTAGTCTCATTAGATCCGGCTCAAGGAGTTTTTGCTTTGACATCACTTTCAGTAGATTTGGCAGGTTATCTATTTTATTGCATGAGTTCTGGTTTTTGCCCCTTTTACTGTTAGGTAGGACCTTCCTGATTTATTATTTTTGCTTTTTTTAGCTTTTGTTTATTGTAGTAGTTTGTTAGGAGGCTAAGAACTAATGTTCCCCTCCATTTTTGTTTGCTAGTTCTGCTTGGTTGATCGAGTACGAATGTTTTCCCTATTTTTGGGATGGGTGTTTGGGGTTTTGAGCCATTACATTGGCCATTTTTTCATATGGTGTCTAAGCTCATTTATTATTAGATTTTTAGGGTTTTTTTACCCAAAGGTTAAATGGGTTTTAATTTCAAAAAAATTCTAGTGTTGGGGTTTTTACCTCATTTTACATGTCACCCTATTTTCTTAAGTTTTCTTGGCATTAGTATGGTCATGGACCTGGATGATCCATTTGGATGTCAATCTAACCATTTTTGAACTTTTATTTTTGCATTGGGATGCATGTTGCATCTTTCCTCTCGAGTCTATTTTTGATTAAGTGACTTTCTACATTGTTTTCTCATCCAGTCCTTGTGCTTTGATCTTCATGATGGTGGTGTGCCACACAAGAGTACATGCACATACATTTACCAAGTGACTTGTGAGTCCTAGTATGCTGTGATATTTTTGGAAATAAGATCATTGGGGTTGGGTTGGGAATTTGCATCCCTATGGGCAATCATCATTGGATGAGCATGGGTAGGATAATATAGCATATGAAGGGGCTTCTATCTCGCAGCCTGGTGACCATTTCTTGGTTGGCAGAGGAATTTTTATATAAGTGATAATTAAATAAAACACTAGGTGGTAATAAAATATAAGATAATTAAAATTTTGGGTTTGTGCACCTTTCATTGGGAAGAGCTACCAACCAGAGTGTGCATTTCCTATTGGGAATTTTAGCTGCCAATACTAGCTTTGGCTTGTTGATGCCAAGCAACTCTCCATGATGTTAGACCCTACTTAGTATCCCATTGAGTGTCTAAACAAGACCTGTAGTTTATGCATTGTCTATGTCTTGGATTCAGTCATCATACTACCTGGCGTGTGTGTTAGCCATGGATGTTGCTTGTGTGTGTTTTTGGTTGGATCATTATCTCCATCAACATAGTGAGTGTGGACCTATGGATGCCATGTGGTTGGGAGGTTTAGCTACCCATATCACTACTAGGGACTAATGTACAAAGATGGTCTATTGTTCTAGCATGACCATTGCTAGATGTTTTCACTTGGTTCTTTGGGTTCCTAAGTATGCTTTCTTGTGATTTATGCATTCATTGGAATGCTTATATATCATTTTTAGATGATGTTAGATTTGATACATTTCCTTATTATGATAATTAGCATGTGATAGGTGATATTATCTACTTGTAGGATTATCTTATGCTTTACTTCTAGCATGTTAGATTTCCTTATGCTTATGTTGTAGCATGTTATAGTAGTGACATCCCTATTATGATAGTATCAACAATCTGATTGATGGCTTGGGATGTTATGTGTGGGGGATGGATTGGGCCCACAATGGCCTTATGATGTTATTGATAGTTGGGAGGAACCACGTACTTAGTTAGTTTGTAATGCTCACTATGATGTTCCTTTCTATACTCTACGATGTTTCCCTTTTGTTCTTTTCCTTCACTGTATGACTAGATGGTTAGATGTTATTTCTAGCTTTCTATCTTTCAGATATGGTTTGACTATTCTTGCCTTGAAATGTGGATCCGATACTCCCTGGTGTGGAGGAATTTCATTACTTAGTTTTCTTAGCTTCCTTCCCTATTTTCTATTTTCATTTTTTGGCATGCTAACCTAAGATCTCCCCCAAAATTGCACTTTCTCATGCGAGAATGCAAGTCTTCATGTGGCATGTTGGGTTTCTTCATGCAACTTTGCACTTCTTCATGTGAAACCCAACACCAATTTATGATGTTGGAAAGGTACTTTCCCATGTGACATGGTGCACATCCTTGCATGGAAGGAACTTCCTCACAGGGCATGCTACACTTCTTCACACGAAAACTAGCAATCTGTAGACCTTGTGCGAAAAATAGGGGCTATCTAGGCTTGTTAGAGAAAAGTTTGGAAGTTGGTTATGAACAATCTTTTAGGTTTTACACCTTCCTATTTCAAAATAGATTTCCTAAGGGGTTTAAAATATATCGTCAAAGTATAAGTTGATGTATATTTAATTCCTATGTGATGAATCTTTTGAGATAGGCTCCAAACCTCTAGGGTTAAGATAAAGATTTTAGGAAATTTTAGGGCTTCAAAATGTAGACTTAGCCAAATTTTAGGACTTTAAGATTTCAAACTTAGCCAATTCTCAGGAGTTAGCTTTTGTCTTTCAGCTTGGTTGATCTCTTATGTGTTCTTGTTTATGTTTTTGTTCAATGGTGATGCTTGGAGATTCTTGGTGGTTGGATGTTGGTTAGTCTTCCATTGTGATCTTTATGATCCACGTATAATGGTTGTCTTGTGCTTTCATAGTTGATAAAAAAAAATTATCTTGCTTATATTTCATCCTTGTTTCAAGGATCTCTAGGCAGGGATTTACATCCCATGAAAGGATATGTGAGTAAATAAAGGAGGGAATAAACTTAAGTTTCAACAAAAGGGTCATCCCTTCAATCAAAAGCCCAGTCAACCAGTTGGTACACATGGGGAAAGGGGAGAGAACAGGTGATGTCATCCTATCAACCACTTACCTCACGTGGGATGGAAGGAATGGAAAATGTAGAACCATTTAATTGGTTATCCAAACATAAAAGGAGAGGAAGGAGCTAAGTATTAAAGTTTAGTGGGTGACTTAGGAGTTAGAGTAAAAAGTAGAGTTGTAAAGTTTTATAGGTGGGGAGGGATAAGGTAATAGTATTCAATTGATTTTTATTTTTTTTAACTAATTTTTTATCACATAATTCTTTATAAAATGGTATTCAAAATTTGAAAGGGAATTTTTTCAAAATATTCTTTGTTATCAAAGAGAATTTAAACTTTTACATACAAAAGGCAAAGAACATTTTTTCTCTAAAACGATAAATTTCTTAAGGATCATTTTTTCCTCACCAAGTGTTGAGTTGTCTCATACAATTTTAACATGCAATACATTATTAAAATAAAATTCATTTTCTAGGATGAATTATAGAATAGATTTTTGATGTTATATTTATGCATTTGAAGTATTTTTTTCAATAGTTACTAAAATGCAAAATGAAATAACATCCATATAAATCAATTTTCCTTTAACACCTAATTATATTCAAATTGCATAACTTCGTGTAACATCATTTTATTTAATCACAATTGATCATATGCATATGAAATGAACTATAAAGAATTCCATAAGAAATGAATTGCTCTCTTTTTTAACATATGTGGGCTAGCCACATCATATTTATTTTATTGATAAAATTGATTCAAGGATTCAATCAGGAAAGAAAACCCAATATCATTGTCATTACAAATTTAAAGTTAACAATGAATTTTACATCATGATCATTATCTTGAGGAGAAGTATCCATAAAATTTGACTCAAGAATACTAAAACTATGAATCTAGTTTTGCTCCCAATCAAGGTATCAGCTAAGCAATCTACAGATTTACATCAAGACAACTATGGAGAACAAACTAACCAAAGACAATCAAATTCCAACACATAGACACATTCAAAAAACTAATCACATCCCAAGTTTGTACAACAGGGTCCATAATGAACCAAGACTAGGGAGAAGGTGGATTTTTCTAGGGTAGGAGATATCTATCACAACACCAAAGTAGATGTCTCTTCAAAGACTAATAATCACAAAGAGCTTATGTTCTTTCACTCCTTATCTCCCCAAACATAAAATGGTTTGTATTGACAAGTAAGGGCCCATAACACCCTACTTTCTCCCTCTCTTCATTATGAGGAGAGACTTTGTACTGATCTAGAGTCTAACTAAGGCCCTCCTCTAGTACATGGCCACTTCTACCCTATATGAGGGTGATTAATGCCAATACAGTTTTCCCTACAAAATAAGATGTGAAAAATGGAAGGAAAAACAAATAAAAACCCCACAATAACTCATCCCTCACATGTTTCATCACACATATGAAATACACACACATGCAATAGGTATACTTAAGAAAATAAAAAAGTAGCATTAAGAACAAGACCATGAAGGATTCCTACCTTCAAAAATGACTATGGCAAATGGAATTTTTGAGAAGAGCTAATTCTTCTTCTTCCTTCAATCCTAGTTCTACTCTGTCTAAATGCAGAGAATGGATGAGCACCCTTCAACCCTCAAATTGGCAACTAAATAGGCTTCTAAACTCACCCACCTAAAATTGCAATAACTCCAGACTTGACTAAGGCCTTCTAGGATCTTCCAACTTGATCTTACCATTAAGACAACCTTTTTGCTAGAGTGTAAACTTGGTAAACTCATGGAGAAGTTCAATTTGCACACTAAAGGGAAAATTAGATATTTAGAAGGTCATAAAAGTCAATAAAAGGATCTAGAAGTGTGGAAAATGTACTCAACCCATACAAATGCCCCCTAGGAACTTGGTTTACATTAATTTTTGCCCCCTAGGATCATTTTAGGACCTATAAATATGCTTGAAATATTTGAACTTTCTCAAAACCCTAGGAATGCAACTTACCACTAAACCCTAATTAGGGTAATTAATATAGGTTACTAACTAATTACTCTTAGGTTACTAACTTAAACAATCTTAGATTATAAGATTACTCTTCTAATCCTAATTATCATGTTGATATACATATATGAATTACGAGTATCAAGTGACATCGTAAGATTCATTGTTACATAATATGAAACACCTTACAATTATAGAATGATACACACATTTGGATTACGATAAAAATAAAATACAAAACAATGAGGTTTGCATCTCTTCATTAGATTTGACCTTAGTTTCACAGATTGAACATAGGGTCGATATTATTGATTCTTTATTAGATTCCATGGGTAATAATCTTGCACACTCAATTCACACATTAGTAGCTTGAGAAAAATCACATGCATATATTTAAAACTCATTTGGATAATCAAATAAATCAAAACATCAAACTTTCATTTAAATAACTTGTATCTCATTTCTACTCACATATTTAACCATTAAAAATTGCATAATTAAAGTATTAATCATATTCCTAATCTTGAATTCATTTATTGTACTACACCATCATTATACATGCTTATAAAACATCAAATAACATGATTGAGCATTTAAAGTAAAGCATCACATGACATAAAATAATATAATAATGTCTAGTCCATCAAATAATGTCTCAACATATCGATTCATAATGTATCAAAATAAAAATGTATCAAATGTGCTATGATGGATCAGAGGAAGGCCTCACTTACTCCTCCACTAGGCATGAACTTCCTCTTGGAGTTCATCAAAAAGGTATGGGTACTAAGATCTTATCTATGTTTTATCCTCCCATGAAGTTGTGACCTCATCATAACAATCCCACTGGACCCTAACCTAGTCTAATTCTCAGCCTTGAAGAGCTAGGGTTTGTAGAGCAATAATACAAATAGGCTCTAGCACTAACTACCCACCTGACTCCACCTGCAAGGCATCCCAATATATAATGTGAGACTTATCATATATATCCTCTAAGTATAGAAACATGGAACACATCATGGATGTATGACAAGCTAGGTGGTAAGGCTAGAGGGTATTCAATTGCTCCAATCCTCTCTAGGATCTCAAATGGTGCAATGAACTGAGGTTTCAACTTAGAGCCCTTTCTAAATCAAATTAGACTCTTGTGTAGTTGCACTCTCAAGAAGATTCTATCTCCAACCTTATACTCTCGATCAATCCTTTTTGCATTAGTGTACTTCTTCTACCTATCATGTGCCTCTCTAAGGCAATGTCTAATCAAGATCACCTACTGTTCCATCTCTTTAACTAAGTACCTATAGATACTCTATCCTTGATCCTATCCCAACTCAACTGTGTTCTGCAAGGCCTTCCATACAAGGCCTCATAAGGTGGCATGCCTATTGAGGAATGGTGCCCATTGTTATAGGAAAACTTGACAAGATGAAATTATTCCTCCCATTTGACCTGATGCTCCATCACATACATACACAACATGTCCTCCAATACTTGAGTCACTCTCTTGGTCTAATCATTGATCTAAGGATAGAGCGATGTACTAAAATTGAGCCTAGTGCCCAATGCTATATGCAACTCTCTCCAAAAGGATGATGTGAATATTGAGTCTCTGTCTGAGATGATCTTACAAGGAATGCCATGAAATCTGACAATGTCCCACAAAAACACTTGAACTATGTCTCATGCTATGTATGTAGTATGCATGAGTGAGAAGTGGGAAACTTTGGTCAATGTGTCAACCGTCACCAAAATGGCATCATGGAAGAGAGAAGACATGGAAAGAAAAACAATAAAATCCATAAATATGGCATCCCACTTCCCTCTGTAATCTCATGAGCCTGAAGAAGCCCATCGGGATGATGTTTCTCTACCTTTACCCTCTAACACTCAAGGCATCTCGTAACAATGCTAGCAATCTACACTCTCATGCCTAGCCAATTTTATAATTGCCTCAGATCTACATGAAGCTTCTTAACACTAGGGTGCACTACATAAGGTGCTTTATGAGCCTCAAGTACAATGAGCTCATGTAAAACCCCAATGGAAGGTACATAAATATGTCCTCTGTGACACAAAGTTCCATCAGACTACAACAAATACTTAGAATACTTCCCTTCTAAGGGTCTCTAAGAATGCACCAACTGACTAACTTCTACATAAAGCTCATCTTCTGGCAAGTGATGTATGATCCTCTCTCTCAAATTAGTGCAAGTAGTCACAAATGAAAGCTTATGGAACCTTCTTATTAAGGCATCTACAGCCACATTCTCCTTTCTCTTAATGTAATGAACATCAAAATCATACTCACAAAGGAACTCCATCCACCTTATTTTCCTAGCATTAAGGTTCAACTATGTAAATATGTACTACAAGCTTTCATGATTAGAATGAAGCTTGAATCTATAACCTACAAAAAATTCTCACCATCTCACTAAAGCATGAACAACTACTACAAGCTTTAAGTCATGTGTAGTGTAATTGAGTTCATGAGTCTTCAACTTCCTAGACTCACCAGAAATAGGTTGTCCATCATACATAAGGACTTCCCTAATACCATCCAAAGATACATCTATGCACACCACAAAATCCACAGAAGGATCTTCTACTATAAGGATCAGTGCATTCATGAGGACTCTCTTGAGATCTTGGAAAGCTTTATCACACTTCTCTATCCACTCATACTTCTTTCATTTTTTTTGAAGAGATGTGATCAAGTGTGCCAATCTAGAGAATCCCACAATAAAGCATTTTTAATATCCTTCTAGTCCCATAAAACTCCTTATGTCAGTGACACTAGTGGGTGCTGGCCAATCTATGATGGCCCTAATCTTTAATGCATCCACTGAGACTCCATTATATGATATAACATGACCCAAATAATGTATCTCAAGTCTATAGAATGCACACTTTAATAACCTACCATACAACTGGTTCTCTCTCAACTTTTGCAACACTTATCATAGGTGCTCTTCATGTTTCTTCTCATTATGAGAGTATATTAGAATATCATCAATGAATATGACCATAAAATTATTCAAAAAGGTACAAAATACTCCATTCATGAGGCTCATGAATATAGCTTGAGCATTCGTGAGTTCAAATGGTACCATGATGAACTTGTAGTGATCGTACCTTGTATAGAATGTAGTCTTGTGGATATCACTCTCCACAATCCTCAACTGATGATAACCCAACTATAGAGCTATCTTTAAGAATACTCAAGCACCTTGTAACTAATCAAAGAGATCATCAATCCTAGAAAGTGGGTATCAATTATTAATGGTTACTTTGTTCAACTATTGATAATCAATGCACAACCTAAGTGATCCATCCTTATTTACAAAGATCACTGGTCCACCCCAAGGTGACACCCTAGGTTGAATATTCCCTTTCTCTAAGAGTTCCTCCAACTAAGTCTTTAGCTATCCAAGATCATGAGTAATCATCCTATAAGGTTCTTTTGATAGTGGCTTGGCTCCTTGCACAAGATCTATGTGAAAATCCACAACTCTAGGTGTAGGCATACTAGGGAGCTCTAAAGGAAATACATCTGCAATATCCTATTGAATAGGAAAATCATCGAGGGATGGCTCTCCCTTTGAATCTTCTTCTTTGTCACTAATGGTGATAGTGAACAACTGGCATCCCTTTTGCATGCACCATGTAAGCTACATAGCAGAAATCATATGAAGAGATACTAGTCTATTCACTTTGAAAATCACTCTAGAGATCCCATATTCATCCACACATTCTACCCTCTTTTGTTGAAAATTTATCTTGGCATTGTGGGCATAAAGCCAATCCATTCCAAGGACAAATAATAAGAACCTAGAGGGGTAATGCATAGATTAGGACATCATAGTCATGTCTCCAATCTAAATCTAGCTATTATGCACCATGGAACTAACTAACACTCTAGCTCCTAAGGATAACTCTACTTCCCAATTGACATCCTGTCTAACTGCCACTTGTAGAACCAGAATCAGTATGCAAAGAACATTAGCAAATGAAGTAAACATTCACAAACCAAAAACTAAATTCACATATATGCTTAGACTAAGAAAGAAAATAAGAAGTGCAAACCTCATAAGAGAAAACACTCCATGCTTTCTTGATTCTGTAGATGTGTCCTTTTGCTGTGGATGTATGCTCAAGATGCTCAAAAGCTGCTTCAATGGAGATGGGTAATGGCAAATTGGTAGCTTTGTGAGCTCTCAATTTGGCATTATAAGGGTATGGTTGATGGCTTTGGTTCTCAAAATAGCATGATAACTTTAGCTCAAAGATTGTTGATGAAATGGCTTGGGAGGGGATTCAATTTATAAGCCAAGGGGTAGAGGGATGGAGGGCTAAGATTCAAGGATGGAGGGATGGTTAAGGAGGGCTAAGATGCACTCAAAGGAGAGCACATGGATTGTGCTTGTTTAGCACCAATGGGAAGGTGACACTTGTCACAAGGAGGATGAGTGTGAGAGGGTAGG
The DNA here is from genome assembly GCA_028749045.1 of Cupressus sempervirens. Classification (NCBI taxonomy): domain Eukaryota; kingdom Viridiplantae; phylum Streptophyta; class Pinopsida; order Cupressales; family Cupressaceae; genus Cupressus; species Cupressus sempervirens. The sequence goes on along the minus strand of CM053787.1, from coordinate 767,834,222 downwards.
ATAAGGGGTTGGTTAAAGGCATGATGAGGGAGATTGAGTATGGAAGAGGGATGTAAGAGTCATGAGTGGGCTTGTAAGAGTCTTTTATGGTTTGTAAGAGCACTCATGGCTTGGTGGTTGGGATATTTTGGAGAGGGGACTTTGATTTGGTTTAGGAAAGTTTTAAACTTGTTTAGGGAATGTGACAACATTAGGGGGTGGATTAGGCTTGGGTTTAGGATTAGATTAGGGATGTTAGAGATGTGAAAGTGGATGGCATTAATGAGGGTGGGTGAGTTAGTGGCTAAGCTTGGTTAAGATGAAAATAGATGATTAAATGACCCATAGTGGGGTCCCACCGGGCGTGCCAAAATGTAGAACCAGAATCAGTATGCAAAGAACATTAACAAATGAAGTAAACATTCACAAACCAAAAACTAAATTCACATATATGCTTAGACTAAGAAAGAAAATAAGAAGTGCAAACCTCACAAGAGAAAACACTCCATGCTTTTTTTATTCTGTAGATGTGTCCTTTTGCTGTGGATGTATGCTCAAGATGCTCAAAAGCTGCTTCAATGGAGATGGGTAATGGCAAATTGGTAGCTTTGTGAGCTCTCAATTTGGCATTATAAGGGTATGGTTGATGGCTTTGGTTCTCAAAATAGCATGATAACTTTAGCTCAAAGATTGTTGATGAAATGGCTTGGGAGGGGATTCAATTTATAAGCCAAGGGGTAGAGGGATGGAGGGCTAAGATGCAAGGATGGAGAGATGGTTAAGGAGGGCTAAGATGCACTCAAAGGAGAGCACATGGATTGTGCTTGTTTAGCACCAATGGGAAGGTGACACTTGTCACAAGGAGGATGAGTGTGAGAGGGTAGGATAAGGGGTTGGTTAAAGGCATGATGAGGGAGATCGAGTATGGAAGAGGGATGTAAGAGTCATGAGTGGGCTTGTAAGAGTCTTTTATGGTTTGTAAGAGCACTCATGGCTTGGTGGTTGGGATATTTTGGAGAGGGGACTTTGATTTGGTTTAGGAAAGTTTTAAACTTGTTTAGGGAATGTGACAACATTAGGGGGTGGATTAGGCTTGGGTTTAGGATTAGATTAGGGATGTGCAAGTGGATGGCATTAATGAGGGTGGGTGAGTTAGTGGCTAAGCTTGGTTAGTATGGATGGATGGGGTGGATTAGGCTAAATGGAGGATTAGAGATAGGTTAGGGTTTTTTTGAATTTGAGGATTTCATTTATCAAATAGATTTATTTAATAAATGGGGATTTTTGGAATTAGATAGGAGAAAAGGATTTAATTGATAAATAATAGATTATTTGATTTATCAATTAGGACTATAGATGATTAATTAAATTAATCAACTAGGGGATGACAAAGGATTAATTAAATAAGAATTTAATTAATGATGCATTTAGAGATGGCTAAATTAGATTACCAAAGTAGTGTAATCAAATTTAGGTGTCTACATTTTGCCCCTCTTTGACATAGTGTCGAGACAACACTATTTCAAAGAAGTTTGAATGAAGACAACATGAGGAAGATGTTTTAGCAACAATGTTGCCCCAGTCTCGAATAAGAAGAGGAGAGACTAGACTTAGATGATGCCCCCTCAAGAAGGCGGCGGGGAGAGAAATGAGGCTTGACGACTTCTTGAAAAGTACAAGAAATTGAGATGAGCTGAGACGCTGGTTGGCGAAGAGAAGGGGCTGAATTAGCTCAAACTCTCACTACGGGAGAATGATAAAGGGAAATCAGAGGCACAATAGTAAAGCAAGCTTAAGACTTTCCAAGATTGGGGGGGGGGAGATGGAGGAGCGGAGCGCTATAAAAGGAATCCATTGAAGCTTTTTGAGCGGGGGGATACTTCAAAGAGAAGTACCACCATGTAGTTGAGCACTAGATTTGCTATAGGACTGTTGGTTAATTGCCAAGGTTACCAAGAACATCAAGGCCTTTTCACCAACCGTCCAGAGGACTGACAAACTGACTCAAAACAAACACACAAGAATTGCCCCAGTATCACACATGAATCCCAGAGGAGGCAGCGTGGAAATGACACTAGGTAACCCACAAGCAGAAAAAGAAAACAAGCAAAAGACCTGATCAAGACCTTACGCTCTAATTGCCCCATTCGCAGCATACCATGATATGGAAGATCATGGAAACCTTGAGGAGGGAACAAGGAGATTGCTTGGAAAAGATATTTCAAGACCCAAAAGGGAAGATCCCAAATCAAAAGAAAGTGAAAATCCAAAAGAGAACTATTTGCCAACGAGATGGGTAAGACAAGGTACTAACGGACCAAGATCAGACATGAGGAAAGCTATATCCTGCAAAAATCTATCAGAGAGCACCTAAGCTGATGGATCTGGATGAGTGATGTGTCTGGCAAGCTGAACTAAGAAGGATAACACTTTGGTGATAGGAGATCTAGCTAAAGGATGCATTGGAATATCTAACCAAGGTGTGCAATGTGTGCAAGATGTTGACCAAGGATGAACTAACATGAAAGCCGGATAGATATAATGATACTAAGCTAAAGAGGATGTATAAGCTGACAGACCAAGATATGTTACAAATGTACAAGTTTGGTCATGTTTTGGTTTTTTGTGAGATGGAAATTTTTGTGAAGGATGGGATGTCTATAATAGTTGATAGGTGGACCGGTAGATGGTTTGTGAAAAGCTTAAGGAAAATGGGATTCTGTGTGTGCATGTGATAGGATACGGGCTAGGGTACAAGATTATTTACAAGCTGGAATATGGTACAAGCTTTGGACAAGATTTGGATATATACAAGGTATGGTACAAGATTTACAAGGTATAATACAAGCTTTGGTACAAGATTTACAAGCTGTACAGGAGGTATTGACAAGCTCCATCAGATTTTGGATATTTGATTGGAACACCAAGGGAACAAGTAGGTGTTTTATGGGATGGTGGGTGGATGGATGAGGGATAGGATAGTGATAGATAATGGATTAGTCTTTAGCACACAAGGCGCCTGAATTACCAGGTTTTTACCAAGGTACCTATCCAAGGCGCTTGAATTGCCAAGTTTTTACCATTGGACGCTTATTTCTCTTTACTATTTTTTTTGTATTTTTTCAAAAGCTGGGTATACCAAGGATCTTCAAGCATAGAACTTCTTGAGGTGAATGATTTTAGTGGGATCATTCAAGAGTTCTCCTTCTGGTGTAGATAATTGATAGGCTCCGGAGCCAAAGGAGGCAGTAACCACATAGGGACCAAGCCATGTAGGTTCAAACTTGCCTTTCTTTTCTCGATCTGCTTGGACTTTCATATTTTCTTTGAGGACCATGTCACCTGGCTGAAAGTGTCATGGGAGCACCTTCTTGTTGAAATTCCTTTTGAGACGAGTTTGATAGACTGTGAGATGGTCATAGGCTTGTTGTCTCTTCTCGTCTAAGAGATCTAGCTGGGTGAGTCGAGCTACTCTGTATTCTTCATCTGAGATTTGCCCTCGCAAAGATATGCATAGTGAGGGAAGTTCAACTTCTATAGGTAATACCGCTTCGGCACCATAGACTAGGGAGTATGGAGTTGTGCCTATGGATGTACGGAAGGAAGTTCGATAGGCCCATAGAGCCGGATTTATTTGAAGGTGCCAATCACGGCCGGAATCATTGACAACTTTCTTTAGGATTTTGAGGAGGATTTTATTAGTTGCCTCTGCCTGGCCGTTACCTTGTGGGAAATATGGGCTAGAAAAGCGGTGATGGATGCGGAGGGAAGTGCATAATTCTTCCATGTTGAGATTTTCAAAATTACCTCCATGGTCAGTGAAGATGGTGGATGGGATGCCGAAGCGGCAAACAATGTGGTACAAGATGAACTTGGAGACTTGAACTCCTGTAGCTGAGACTAGGGGGACTGCTTCCACCCACTTAGTGAAATAGTCTGTAGCTGTTATTATCCATTTATGTCCATCAGATGCGAGAGGGGTGATAGTTCCAACTAGATCAAGGCCCCAACAAGCGAAAGGCCAAGGTGGTGCAATAGGCTATAGATCCTGTGCTGGAGCGTGCACAAGATTTGCATGCTACTGACATGGGAGACACTTTCTGACAAAGTCACAAGAGTCTTCTTCAATGGTAGGCCAATAGTAGCCTGCTCTAAGGATTTTTTGTGCTAGGACAATACCACTCGTGTGGGCACCGCAAAGTCTGGAATGTACTTCTTTTAATGCCATCGCTAGTGTCTACCCCAAGTGTCCTTAGTAACTAGTGCAATATCCACTACTCATCTAAAAGTTGTAGGGAAAGCCAAATGGACTATACCCTAGAGAATGAAATTTAGGCCCATGATGAAGTGGTGGATCTGTAGTTTCTCATCCTTCATGTATTCAACATAAGGGAGGAGCTTGAGAAACCTACTCTTATACTGAGCTACTATGAGGCCCCTTTTCTGTAGAGAATGGAACTCCTCTATCTACTTCTATTTGAAGTGCTCAGATAGGTACCTCTCTTAGAATTTATCCAAAAATGTCTCCCATGTAAGGGTACCCATCCTCACTCCTCCTATAGATTCCTCCTATTACCACCAAATGGAGGCATTCTTCCTCAGTTGATAGACTACTATTCATGCCTTTAGATTACTCCCATAAGGGTGTAACCCAAAACACCACTATAGACTCTATAACCAAGCCTTTCCTACTGCTTTGTCAGTAGAACCAAGAAATAATGGTGGCTAGAGTCATATCAACTCTTTGATCTCATCTCCTACATGTCTAGGAGGTCTATCAGGTGGTGATCCTAACTAATGTACTAACTCACCCTCATAATCACCCTATTCCTCAACTTGCCTCAGTTTTGTGACTCCTACTCCTCTCTCTACCATCTACCTCACCTCCTCCAGGTTCATGTGCTTCCTTTTTAGGAATCTATTGGTTTGGTTGTACTATGGGTGGTAGCCTTTCCTAGACTACTCCAATCAAGGCCTGGAGGGAATCTAAAATATCCTTATTAGGGTTTGGTGGTGGTGGTGGTAGAAGAGGTGGAGGTGGTGGTTCATCCTCTTGTTTGTCTCTAGCACCTATAGCTCTACAACCTCTACCTCATTAGGTGTTTCATGTGATGGGAGGCATCCTACAAAAATAAGAATTTAGATAAGTTGAAATATAATGGTTTTAGCTTCCTAGTGTTGAAACACGGCTCTGATACCAAAATGTCATGCCTAAAATATCGAAGCAAAAACACATGATTTTTTATTTTAAGAAAGTTAATTAATCTACTATATTAAAAGAAGTCACCTAAAAATGTTATGAGAAGAATATAAATGAATTCCAATTGTGATTCAACATGATGTGGAGTCAACATCTCAAGTAGAGAGTGATATCATAATTTGGGCAAAGCATTAGGTTCCTTAGTGCTTGGGTCATGGTTGAATTGATATGCTTAACTAAATACCTAAGCCACACAAGGTTTTGACATTATTCAATATATTCCTTTTACAATTTAAGTCTATAGGTGTGTTGAAAAGCATATATAGGATTCCCTAGCAATACCTTAACACTTCGTCCTGCTTTATAACTAATCATGTAAGATTAAATCATTATATTTAAATATTCATTTATTTAATCAATCTTGACATCTATTTGTATAACCTTAAAACCTATACTTAAAGATACAAACATAAACCAATATTAAACATATCTAAAACATTCTCTACCTACTAATTACTAATCTTAATTAATTGATTGCTAAACCATAACATAATATATTCCTCCACAAAATAACATTTAATATCTTATAATCTATTTATCTAAAAATAAAATCAACTAATACTAATTTTAAATCTAGCACTTTATAAAATAAAACTTTATCTAACACTAACTACTACAACTAACCCTTACTAACTAAACACCCTAATCAATTCAATACTTATATGACATTAACATATATTAACTAAATTAAATAAAATTAAAATTTTTGGTCTCAGATTGGTTTTGACAATTGAGTGTCAACACACTTAAGAAAGAGGGGTGAGAGGACTTAGAGGAAGAGAAACATTGCAGAATCAAGTAGTTTAGAATAGCGTATCAATACTTCGAATAGAGTTATATCAAATTAGGAAGGATCAAATCAAATTGTATAGAATAAGGATCTAAAGTCAGCAATTGAAGATTGTAAGTCATCAGGTCAGTACATTCCATAATACTTTCTAGCCATTATATTAGGAGAATGAAAATCCTATGATGATAGGTAGGTTTAACAGCCATATTGTAACTCCTTAACAGGGTTATAAATTCTTTAACAGGGTGAAATTCCAAGTGAGTGTTTGTAAATCCTTTAGACAGGTCACTTTTAATAGGGTGTAAAGCCTTTAGTAGGGTAGGCCTTAGAGGGAAAACCATTGATGGTGGTTAAACTTTGTAACCTTAACCAGTTACATATTGTTGCAATGATAAGTTGTGGGTGTCATCCCCACCCCAGTTTTACCTTCTCATTTTGGAGAGGTTTTGGGTGATCAAATCTTGTATTATCTATTTTCATGCATGTCTTTACTTTCATGTTTATTAGAGATGTTAGATACATGTGATTAATTTAAGCTAAATGTTTTAGAGGGTAAAATATTGTTACTTCTGATTCACCCCTCCCCCCCTTAGAAGTAAATCTTTCCACTTGTGAATTCCAACAATTGGTATCAAAGCTAAGTTCTCACAAGGATAAGCCTTATAGCTTAGAGAAAAGATCTAGAAATGGAAGTCTACAAACTTGAGAAGATCATAGAGAACCAGGAAATTGAGATACATCTCATTCTACATTCTCTAGAAGAAGCTAGGGAAGAATTGAGGAAATCCTTAATAAAGAGAAGAAGAGAGATTGCCATAGCTGAAAATAATACACAGTAAAAGGAGATTGACACGTCAAAAGTGTTTACAAATGGAGATTCTATCATGCCCAAAATACATGGGGCATAAACACACATAATAATTTTTTTTTAAAGATTAATAATTAAAATTAAATTCACTAAGTTTGATATGTTTGTTATCACAAGATAAGGTACATGCATAATGTAAGACAAATTAGGTTCTCCTATTAGTGTCCTAAAATTTCCATTTACGTTTAAAATCAATGTGTAGGACTAGATCGTTAAATCTGAACATTTGTTGCTAAAATGACTAATTCGTTTAAACAATTCGAATTCAATTAATTGAAAGGATCTAACATGTTATCACTTTTATATACTCTTAAAATATTTAAAACATGTGGATAACCATTTAAATAAATATTGATCTAAATATTTCAAAAACATTTGAAATAAAAAGAACTTACAAATTAATATAACATTACATCCATAATTAAACTTTACTTAAAATGTATTCTAATAATAATAATATTTAAAACTATAATCTAACTAAATTTTATAACCCTTACTATTCTAAAATGTTTTAGAATAAAATAACACTAACTCTCGACAAAATAATAATAATCACTTAACATAATAACTCTAAATTATTTTTAAAAACGGATTAAGTAAAATCACTAACTTATTTTCGACATCAAATTACACCAAAATGATACTAACTTCTCTAACATAATCTAACATTAAATTATTCAAACTAAAAAAATAGGTTAACAACTAACTAAAACTTAATATGCGAACTTAGATTAAAGACAATAAAATCACATAACAATAGAATATACTAAAACTTAAATCATATCAATTTGATTACAAAGAAAAAAAAACAATTTAAACTATACTTTAAATTCTATTACCTATACACATCTACAAATATAATAAACAATACTAACATTTAAAACACATACAAATTTAAATCACTTAACAAATTAAAAACTAACTAATATTTAAACTAAAACTAATTTAATTACAACTAAATTCTAAAAAAAAAAAAATTATTAATTTAAAAAATTAATTGCAATTACCTTAATTAAAATTTGTAACAAATTCAAACTACTAACATTAAACACTAACCTAACTACCCAATCCTACAACTACCTAGTCCATGCGTTTACCAAGGCCTGCACGCTGCCCAAGTGCAAACTATGCCTACAGATCTATCCCCTCTACATGGAAGGACAAGGCCTCCAAAATGGACACCAAAAAGGAAGGAGATGGGGCAAAATTTAAAGGTTTGCACATGCCCAATCACCTTACTGCACATGCCCAATCGTACTTGTGATAGAAAGGATAGCGTACATGTGTCAAGGTAGGAGGGTGATTGGTTAAGTCCACTTCACCAAGGTAGTTATAACAAAAAGATTTGTGGGTAGGGCTTTAGGAGGGAAAAGGTAGTTATTACAAAAAGTTGTATTGTTGAAACTAGGATATTTAGGATATTTAGATTTTAGCTATTAAATATATTTCTTTCTTTATTATTATTATTTTTTTTAATTTAAAATAAAGAATCAATAGAGAATATTCTCTGTTACACCAAGTCATTTAATTTTTTTTCCATGTAAAATCTAGATAGCATTTTTCTCTAGGAGGGGGAAAAAAAAAAATTCAACGCAGAATTTTTCTCAGCGTAATTTTTTTTTCAATGCAATTTATTTTATAGCAAGGGAGTTTATATTTTTCCTTTCTAATTGAAAATGCCAAATGCCTAGTTAACCAAGAGGGCATATGTATATATGTATGTATGTATGTATTTATTTATTTATTTATTTCTTTTCTTTTCTTTTTTCTTTTTCTTTTTCTTTTTTCTCTCTACATTAAATATTGAGTTGCAAAATTTGTTAAAACCTTAATGTAAGGTTAATTTAACTCCAAAAAAAAAATCATGAAGTTTAAATCGAAGATTAAACCATAACTTAAATGTTTACATAACATAAATGAACTCAAAAATTGCATAAAATCCATGGCACCATTTTATCTAATTTTCAATACACATACACATAATTGAAACTATGAAAATCTCATAAGAAATGAAATTACTCAATCATTATTTTATTGACCACCTGATTCAAAGGCTTCGCCAAGAAAGAACCAGGAAGAAAACTTGACATGGTTGCCACTTCAACAATAAGTTTAAATACATTTTATGCAGGATTTCAATCCCGAGGAGAAATCTCCTCAACATAACTAAACTTCAATAAAAAGTTGAATTTCCTTCCTAGCCCTGAACAAGGGATCCATTTTGAATCTGCAAAACATCACGGTAATTTTGGAGAGAACAAAAATTGACCAGGAGTCAACCAAAACATAACATGAAGAAAAAATTAGAAATTCACTCCCATACCAATTTTTCACAATAGGTTTGTCATTGAACCAAAACTAAGAAGAAGGTGGATTTTTCCAACAGGAGATGTCAAGCACAACACCAAAACAAGTGCCCTATCGGAGCTATAACTCAAGAACTTCCGCTCTTCCATTCTTACATTCCAAAACTCATACATGGTTTGTGTTGATGAGTAGGGGCTCATAACACCCTACTGTCTCTCCCTCTTCTCGTCCTGAGAAGAGACTTTACACTATTGGAGTCCAACTGAAGACCTTCCCCCATACATGGCCACTTCTACCCTGTCCGAGGGTGAGTAATGCCAATACACCCATACAATCCCTTCAAAAATTCAAAACAAAACACAAAGGAAGACATCTAAGAAAACCAGTTTCCCATCCCTTCCAAACGTTCTCAACACACACACACACATACATACATATGCAATGAAACTGAAACATGAAACACAACATGAACAAAAAGAGGTGAAGTATTCCTACCTTCAAAAATTAGGTTATGGAAAATAAACAAGTTTGAGATGAGCTTGTTTTCCTCTCCTGCTCCTTCAATTTTGAAAATCCCTCTAAAACTAGAGGTTGGGTGAACACCCAAAACCCTCTCAAAATTGCCTCTAAATAAGATCCTAAACTCATAGAGTTAAGGTCATCCAACTCATGATGAAACTATTAATTTTCGTAATAAAGCAAAAATAGGGTTTTTGAGTAACCATAAAAGTCAACAAAAGGGGCTAGGGGGGGTGGAAAATGCCCCCAACCCATACCCATACCCCTTGGGTACTTAGATTCTATGATTTTATGCCTTAGAAATTAATTTGGGACCTAACAAATGCTAGAAAAAATTTAGGACTATCAAACAACCTTCAAAATGCAGATTAAACACTGATCTAGATTAGGGGTAGTTAATCTCAATTATTAACTGATTAGCAAAAAGGTCACTAACTTAGTCCAACTTAGATCTTTAGGTTACTTGGTTAACCCTAACTATCAAACTGAAATGCATATACAATTCACGAATGTCAAGCGACACTATAAAAACACTATTATGAAATGTTAACATTTACTGATTACAAAATGATACATTCATACATCTCGCAATACAAATAAAATAGAAACAATGGGGTTTCCACAAATGGTACATAGGGTTCAGTTTCATTTCTTCGTTAGATTTCTTGGCTAAAATATCTTGCACACTTATCACACACATCAATAGCTCAAGAAAATTGCATGCATATATGTATATGACGTATCATGTATATGACGTATCAGGAAAATCACATAATTAAAAAATTCATCTTTCAAATAATTAGTTGTTTGTCTCATTCTACTCATATATTCAATCATTAAAATTGCATAATCATGTGTTAATTCTGCATTCACTTACTTCATCAATATACATGTTCATAAAGCTTTAAGTGACGAAAACAAATATCTGAAAGTAAACATCACACAACATGAAATAACATAATATGTTTAGTGTATCCAATAGTTTCTCGACATATCAAGTCATGAGTATCAAAATAATAAAGTATCAACTATGCTATGATGGATTGGGGTGAGGCCTCATAGATTCCAAGGAGTTTGATATAACAATAGCAGACTTGATGGAGAAGAATAGAGCTTAAGTAGAAGAGATCAGAACTCTCGAGAATGAACAAGAATCACAAGCCATGATGCTTTGTGAAGTGATTGAACAAAAGAAAAGAGCCATTGAAGATAAGGCTATGATATAAGAAGACAAGAGAAATCTTGCCAATAGATTGGAGAAAAAGTCAATTGAGCTTGCAAGAATTTCCAACACGCAGCTAGATACCCTAAGCCAGATGATGAATGCACGTCATGAGCTGAATGTCAAGGACATGACTTGAGAAGAGAGAAAGAAATTGTAGAGAGGTTCAACAACCTAATGAAGCTATCAAGTACTTTGAACAACTTCTGAAATCACCAAGAGCCAGTAATGACACTTTAGGACTAGGATACACCAGCACTAAAAAAGGAGAATCATCCAAGACTGCAGAAGAAAGAAGTGACAAAGGTAAGAACACTAAACCCACTTGTAATTTTTGTGGTAAAAAAGGACATACTTCTAATGTGTGCCAGAGAAAGAACACCAAACAACATGAAAAACCTAAGAATATAGGTCACTGTCACAAGTGTAACAAGCAAGGTCATCATGCACATGATTGCAAGACTAGAACCATCAAAAAACCAAGATTTGAAGGTCACTGCTACAATTGCAAAAATTATGGACATAGAGCTTTCGAGTGTAGATCAAATCCTATGTGGACACCAAACCAACCAACAAAGACCAAAAATTATCACTACAATTGAGACTACAACACCAGGCAGAGCTGTTACTACTGTCAAGAGCATGGACACATCCCTAAAAATTGCATAAGAACATATTTTAGTGAAATCTACAGCAGATGGTTGATCCAAATGACATGCTTAAGTTGTTTGAAGACTAGACACATCAGCAAAAACTACCCAACAAGGTCAAAGGCACCCAACTCAAAGTTCAAAAAAGGAAAAGGAAAGGTAGATGTTGAACACATCAAAGGAGAGATGAATAAAACATGGGAGAAGAAAGATGGAGGCAACACATCCAATGAAGGGATCACTTCACCCAAAAGGTCAAGTGGTCACACTTCATCCAACTAAATAAAAAATGGTATGTGGAACTAAAATACAAAGCTTTATCTTACATCAGCTCCAAGACAAGTAAGTACTAAAAAGGAGAGATCAACATGAATAGAGATGCAAAGTTAAAATTTCAAGTTCTTACAAGTGTTGCCAAGTTGCCTTCAGATGTCAAGCAAAGGGAAACCCTAGTTGAAGCTGAGTGAGGGAAACTTTAGTATATGTCGAGTGTTTGAAAACCAATGGAAGCTGAGTGAAGAAAAATTTCTTAAGGAGCCAAGTGGGAAGCTATAAATGCACTAAGCATTAAATGCTATGAAATATGGGTATATGGTCACATTTTGATTAATTTTTCACCATCACAAACAAAGAGAAAAAGATGAGAAGAGAGTAGAATGACTTCCAAGCAGAATTTGATGGATTTGAGTCATATTTCAACAAAGATTCAGTACAATTTCAATGATTCAAGGTATTTATACATGCATCGAGCTACGCAATTCCAAAATTTTCTTCATGTTTAAACCCTAGTTTGAAGAAATGGCCTCTAGCTCTAGAAAACCTTGAGATAAAGAGTTGTTTGAAGTATAGCTTGTATCAAATGAAGTTAAGAAGCCCTATTTTTGACTCATCCCTAAATTTTCCTATAAGAATGACCATGTCAAAGCCCTATTTATAATTCCTCCTAAGGTTATAATGGTTCAGGATGATGGAAGATGTTATAATTGTAAGATTGGTGCTATAGGCGACATGGAAATTAGGGAAGCATTTAATAAATTATGTGAAAAAAAGGTCTTGAAGGAAGAATTCCAAATCATTGAGAAGAAGGGCTTAAGTTGTGTCCTAGAGTTTCCTACCGTGTTCAAGATCGAATGGATCAAAATTGTGTTGAGAAGGATACATGATGGTAGTTTGTGGTTTGAAGATGGGCCAGTCAAAATCTCAAAAAGGATTATTCATAGGGTAATAGGGTATCCAACCCTAGATCAGCCCAAAACCCTAAGAAGTGACACCAAAGAAGCTATTGAGAAGAATATTGGAGCCAAGTGGAACAAGAGAGGCATGACCATAGATACTATTAAGGATGCTCTTGTTGATTTTGATGTTAGAGTCATATCCCATAAATTCTACCAATCTAGTAGACTCAGTAGTGTTTCATGTATTGCAGTGGATGTTGGTTATGAATTTTTTTAAAAGGATCATACTTATGATCTAGTAGAACTACAATTACAACATATCAATGAAAATTTGGGAGCTATAAGGAGAACAAAGGGAGCTCAATGCAAATTCAGATCAATTTTGATATGCATATTTTTCTATGTATAGAATGAATTCCCCTCCTATGGAAAGATAAGTTGGAAAACTAACAGATCTAGAGTAGCCTAGGTAAATGAATACATAGAACAAATGGGAGCCAATTTTGAGACAATCATGACTGGTTATTTTGAAGATTTTGAGAAATCAATGAAACAGAGACTTAGGATTTCAGTCTCACTTATGGAGCAACATATAAATGATATTTGTTTTCTTATTAATGTTGACTATACTTACATCCAAGTAGCCATACCAAGGGTAAGATGGCTTAGACCACTAGGTTTTGAGATAAATATTGATGAGGCATCTGTAGCAATAACAACTCTACTTGTAGAAGAAGTAGACAAAGATGCCCAACATTTTGGCACATATGATGTAGTGAGATTTAAAGTAGATATGGAGTTGAAGACTACTTGTACACTCAAGAAAAAGGATAAATTAGTGAAGAAGCTTAAAGAAAAATTTGGAGAAGGCTCAAGAGAAGTCGTGGAAGAAGAAAATGATGAAGAGAAAGGTGAAGATGAAGAGAAATAGGGGCAAGAGCCACTAGCACTAACCCAAGGCATGGGTGAAGATGTTGAAGAACAAGAAGGTGCCAAGGAAGAAGAGGAAGCACCTAAGGCAAAGCCTAAGAGAGGAAAGCATAGAAATAGCACGTTGCTCAACCTAAAGGAAAAAAGAAAGCTAAGCCAAGCTCAGCAAAACCTACCACTAGGGCAGATACGAGGGATACAAAAAAGATGGCAAGAGAACAAGAAAAGAAGAAAGCCACAAAATAGGGAGGACTAGTAGAGAAAAAGAGAAGAAAATATGTGTCACCTCTAGAGTCAAATGAAGAGAGGACTGAGTCAAATGACAATGGACAATTCATAGTGGTAAGTCACACCACTAAGTTTGATCTAGAGAATATATGTGACAATATAAGAGATAATGCAGACTTGTCTAGATTGAAAAGTATTGACTTTAATAAATTAACTATATAGGAGCAAAACATTGTGGAAGAATTAGTGTACACTATGATGGAAAAGTTCAAGAATACTCCACTTGAACTAGATAATACTATGCCCAAGGAGCTATATTCAATTGTAGAAAATAAATGGCATTATTGCCTAAATATGGAGAAATAAATGGGAGAGTCAACATTGGCTTGTGTGATGTATGAACTAAAAAAAGGCCAAATAAGTAAGGCAAGCAAGAAGCATGGGAGAAAATTTTCACCCAAATATAGAGCCTTTAGCATTTTTCAAAATAAAATTGAATATGTTGTGAAGAAGCCCACTCTTATGTGGAAAGTAATTTATGGCCTCCAAATAGTTAAGGAAGGACAAGAAGATCCCTTTGAGGGAAGGAATGATGAAGATAATGAAGAAGAAAATGACAAGGAAGAAGAAGGAGAGAAAGAAAAGATAGATGTTGTAGTGGAGAGGGAAAGACAAAAAGATGATATTGTATAGTAGCAAATAGATTAAAGTGTGCAAGACACACAAATACCACCTCCTAACCCTCCACATGTAACACCTACACCTAAAAAAATAGTAATTGTGAAGGATGTTCCTAACACCTCTGGTTAGAACATCAACCCACTGACTGTAGAGGATCTTAGAAAGATCCTTCACCAGACTATGTTGCAATCATAGCTATGTACTAATCTAGTCTTGGTGAGTGTATAAGAACTACAAAAGGTTGTAGCTGAGATAACAAAGGAGAAGGTCAATCCATGAGAACCACCTTCACAAACTCCAACAGCTAAAAGTGGACAGCCACAAGAGCAAGCAGAACAAGATGCATCAGCAAGGGTTGATTCCATAGTTATAATCACAATGACTTCAGCTACTAAGGAGAAAGAAAAGGAGAAAATAGGATAGAAGAATACCTCTGTCATTATAGAACAAGGACAAGGTGCACCTCCTCAGATCACTATAATTGATCAAGGTAGAATAGAAGAGGAGAAGATCCCTAAGGAGAAAGAACAAGAGGCAATACAAACATTAGTTAAATTTTCTTACAATAGGGACTCCTACAATGCCTTAGAAGTGAAGCACTAATTTAGTACCACTACAAATATCAGCACAAAGCTCAAACTCTACCAAGGTAGCAAGGGTACTTCGCTATGGAGACCCTTCACTTGATGAAGAGATAGTCATTCCAAAATATGACTATGAAAATATGAACATAGATTAGATAATGAAGTGAAAAAGGGACTTGAGAGGAAGAAAAAGAAAGAGATACTTAGGAATGTGTATAAGAAAATACAAGCATTGATTGAAATCAAAGACATCTTTCTAAATGCATTTAGTTTGCAAGTACCTAATGAGACAAAGTGCATAATGGAGCAATTATCCAACATAGTGGACTAGGTACAAAATGAAGACCTAGACACCAATGCCAAATTGCTTGAATGGTCTCAAAATAAAATCCAAATAAAGGTAAATGAGAAAATATCTAGTGAGATAGCACTTTCTCAAGTAGAACTAGTAAAGAAGATAGAGAAGGTGAAAGCAATACTTGAGAATATATTCTCACTGTACTCCAACCTGTGTGATTCCTCATACTTCACACAAGAGACCAGCCAGAGGATAATGAGCTTGGAAAGGAACCTTAAAGTATCTAGCATGTAGCTACCAAAGGATCCAGCTCAAAGTGAGAAGCATTTTGTTACAACACTTCACACACAAAAGGAATTAGTTATACTCATAACAGATGAGGCAAACACTAAGGCAAAGCTAATACAAATCTAGTCTACCATAAGCCCTCACATGGAAGTTTTACACAAAGAAATGGCCTATGTAGAGAATATCTTGAAGAAAGATCCTAATCTTTCTACATTGGAAGGCTTAGTACATCTTTTCGTAGAGATAGCCATCCAACTTAAAGCACTAGAAATTACATTAGACAATTGGGATGCTACTCTGAAGATCATAATGGAAGTAAATACATCCTTTTTGGCTAATTATTCAATTAAAGCATAGAACCCTTTGACATAAGTGTCAAAAAAGGGGGAGATAATACATTTTGAGGTAGCTAATAATTTAAGAGACCCAAAGGGGGAGATACCCAAAAGGGGGGAGATATAATAAATTGGGGGAGCTAATAAAATTTTGAATTTTGAGGAGAGATAAGGAGATAAAGCCAAAAGGATACAAAAACTGCAAGGGAAGATGTGTGAAAAGGGAAGCAAAAATATAGTCAAAATAGAGAAAAGTAGAATGATAAGGAAAAGCATGGAAATAGCATGAGTCAAATCTAGCATAAGGAGTTTTGGATATAGAAATGGCACATCAGCTCAGGGGGAGTAACAAGTTTTGAGGTATATAGTCTTCTACAAAATTTTGAACAAGTTTTTGAAGTTCTGTACATATGCCAAATAAGATGTAGATTGTACTCATAGAGATCAAATTAATAATGTTTAGTTAAGTGTTTTTGACACTCATGTCAAAGGGGGAGATTATTGGTCTTAGATTGGTTTTGACAATTGAGTGTCAACACACTTAAGAAAATTCTAAGTTTGTAGCTGAGTATAATATAGATGTCGAGCTATAGTATGTGTCGAGCCAAAATTTCAACATATGGTGAGTTAGAAGTTCAACAAGTGCTTGTAGTACCTAGAAAATGGACTAATGCATAACATACTATGAGCAAATCACAAACTCAATAAACATATGCTAGCATCCTCTAGTCTACAATGAAAGCCAAACTAATAGAAAGGAAGAAAAACAATATTAAAACTCCCTCTTTCATTTGTGGCTCCCATGTCCTTCTTTCTTCTCCAAATGATGTAGCTCCAAAATTGCCTATAATGCACACAATTATGAAGTAAAAGCCTAAGATGATGATAATGCTATGAGAATACTTGAAGTTGTGATTTTAGTGTGAGAGATGAAGCAAAAGACTCAAAAACTAAGGACCAAACATGAGAGAAAGAGTGCTCATTGTATAATCAACACTCAAGGTGAGAGCATTGGATTTGTCACCCATAGATATGCAACTTGGTAGGAGATTCCTTTGAGAATCCATGACACATGTGTCACAAAATGCCAAGTGTAGGATTCTATGACACTTGGAAGTCAAATAAGGCTAAATGTGGAAGAGAATCTATGACACATCATATGACATCTCAAGCCCACTTAAAGCCAAGAATCTATGATGAATGAAGCCAAATATAGACGTACATAAGAGAATAAGAATATTGGATTGTGAAATATCTTAGCCAAATGTTAAAGGAGAATCCACGAGGTGTCATACCCTAGTGTCATGATGATGTCAATATTTCATGGAATATTTGAATTAAAAATCCTTTATTCCACAAAATAGAAATTAGTTAAAATGGAATTAATGATGGAAAATGTAACTTAGTAAATTGTGAATTTCCAAGGTTTGCAAATGATGAACCAATTAATTAATAAAATATGAATTAATTGAGGAGGTTAGTTAGGAAGAATAATTAGTAAGAATGAGAGGATTAAATTATGGGTTATTTAATCCTATAGAGAAAATTAGTAAATGATTGGCCAAAATTGATTAACTAAGTGCGACAGTATCCTTTGATGAAGATGCGATAATGATATAGATTGAATATGATGATGATAGATAGACCAAAGCCATGGTAGAATTGATTGATTGATCAAAATTGATAACATGCCAAGGACGCATTACATGAAGTGAAGATATGTAACACTTAACTGACATCATATGCTATATGATCAAGATTGATTGATAGGTTTGATCATAATAATATCAACGGACGTAGTCAATATTATTAAAATGGTTGATAATGCCATGATCTGATATTAAAAGACTCAATGATGTCAAAGATCAGATGACATGAATGATAGTTTGACCTAGCACTAAGAGCCATGATAGTAGTAAGGTCAGATTGATAATATTTGATAGATTGATAGGTTTCCAAGGCATTGAAAGCAACAATAATGCCTAGGATTGGATAGATGATGATTGATTTTAGATGTTTGATATGTTTCAAGTTGATTAGGATTGATTTTGGGTTGATCTGGGGTGATTTCGAGTTGATTTGAAATGGTTGTGAGTTGATTTGATATGATTTCTAATGATGTCGAAATGGTTCCAAAATGATGTTAAATTGATGTGAAATAGGATATTAATGATGATAGAAACTATTGAGATACAATTAGGTTGGCCAAAAGATCAAAATTAGTGGAATGAGAAAATGGGATGAACTAACATGGAAAGTGATGTCAATTCAGGGGCCTGAGAGTATTTTCAAGGGTTACCAATCAAGATAGTGACCAAATAATGAAAATTATAGCTCAATTTTCTAAAAACAAAGATACAAATCCAACACAACTAATGGTTCAAAAAATGGAGTTGAAATGCAAAAGTTATGGCCTCCAGAGTGTAACATAGGGGCTCCAGGAGCAGTTCTAAGCATCCTACTACCCCAAGTGCACCCAAAACTCACCCAAGTGCACACTTTCTAAGCCAATGTGCACCATGATAGTACCAAGTGCACCCATGGAACACTTGGGAAGCCCAAGTGTGCTTAGATAATGCAAAATGTTCCCTAGAAGGCTCCAAGGGCCAAAAGCAGCCCGGCTGGACTCAGAATGACTAGAAACTTTGTGTGAGTGTCCAAAATGGTGGAAAGAGGTTAGAACATGAGTGAAATTAGTCAAACATGGTCAAATTTGGTAAAAATTGATCAAAAAAAGGTCAGACTGAGGCTAGACTAGGTGGAAAGCCCTAGAAGGTTGACAGAGAGTGTAGGACGATGCAAGAATGTAGGAATGCAAGATGAAGATAATTTGGTGTATTAAAATGCATGATCATGGTGGTGAATAAAGGTATGATTGAAAGAAGACCAAAGAGATGAGATTTGGACTAGTTAGAATTAAGAGAATACTTTTTCTTTCAAAAGGTGTGCTATATGTCAAATGGAGCTTCATTTTGATGAAATCATAGATGCAAACCATTTTTGAGCATCTACATTTTGCCCCTCTTTGACACAATGTGATTTAGAGTATTGTATCAAAGAATACTAATGAGAAGGCCATAACAACATGCCCCAATGGGAATGATATGTATGGGTGCCTCCTCAAGAAATTAACTGAGATATGCATATGATAGGTTAATTTTTTGATAATGGGATGCAAGGTAGCAGATGAAGAAGACACAAAAGATGGAGGAGATGAGATGAGGAATTGTTAGTATGATGGGAAGACTGTTGCTTTTGTAAAGTGCACTATATGTTATTGGAGCTTTATTTTGATATGACAAATGGAATGCAACACATCATGGAATAATGGGCTAGAGCACAAAATGCAAACCTTTTGCATAAACAAACATGATGCAAACAGAAAATGACCTTTTTCTTCTTAAGGCATATATACATGCCCCAAACTCTCAAAGGTACATTTTAACTAATATAAAATAAAAGATGACCATGAACCATCCCAGCCACTCTCATAGAATAGTTTATATCATCAAGTGGCATAGGAACATGATTGAAGAAAAAAAAAAAGAAAAAAAAAATCACTCACTAAATAGCATGAGCCAACAGCTATTCTTGTCCATTATTACTTGCTTTTTAGTGTTTTAGATCGTTAGATAGCATTTGATAGGTTGATCATGTGATGGTTGTGATAGTGGATTCAGTTGATAGGTTCATAGTGACATGTTGGATTGATTGTTAGTTCACATTGCTCAAATAGTGTAATTGTCTTGAAAGTGTGGTGCTTTGAGTTTTAGCATGCAAAGTGCAAATGTTCATGCAAAAGGGGTGATTATCCACTATAATGTCCCCTTTTTGGGACATTTATATATTTTCCCATTTTCATCCATACAACTTGATAATCTTCCTATTAGATGATTATTCTCCAAAGTTGATTATATATATATTAATATATATATATATATATATATATATATATAATTTTATTATAAGAGTCACATCCTTTCATTATATCAATAATAATAATATAGTTATATTATATTGATTATATATTTATATTAATAAGTTTTTTGTTAATTAATATAACTATATTAATAAGTATATCATATATATTATTTTAATAACTATATATATTATATTATATTATAATACTTTACTAATATAGCATTGCTATATTAAACATATCTTTATCATTATTTATTATTTCATTTGTATTACTATTATAACACGACATACATAATATAATTATTATAATCTTACTTATAGCATAATATTATTATTTTAATATTATTTATTAATATTACTTTATATAAAGTATCTATTATTGTTGGAATATTCAAATATGGAAAGAATACTTATGAGAGGGGGGGTGAATCAGAAGTATCACACTTTAGCCAATAAAAATTTTAACTGAAAGTAAATTGCATGCATGTAAATACATAAAGTAAACATGAAACTAAACACATGCATCAACAACTCATAACACTGGAATTTGGTAACCCAGAAACCCTCCAAGAATAAGAAGGTAAAACTGGGGTGGGGATGATACCCACAAAAATTACTGCAGCAATATTGTTCAACCACTTCTGATGGTCTACCCTGTTAAAGGCTTTACACTATATTAATAGTGACCTGGTTAGAGGCTTTTCAAACACTTTACATGAAGTGTCACCCTGTTAAAGGATTTAATCACCTAATTAAAGGATCTACGAAGTAGCTGTTAAGCTAACCTATCACCATAGGATTTTAATTCTAATACAGTTGCTAGAAAGTATTAGGTATAATGAACCTAATAGATTACAATCCTTGATTGCTGAATGCAGGCACCTTTTCTGCTTTCTTTGATCTTGATCCTTTGTGATCAGATAACCCTCGCTTCTGAAAATAGATTTTTCTTGTGCACCCTTGTATGTCCACTCATACATTTACAATGAAATTTTTTCTTCCTTATAAAGACATTTGAGGATTTAGGGTTAGGTATGGATCTACGATCCATATTCAAACTTCATTTTCCGCTTATTATTTGCACTTCTTCTATTGGTTGCATGCCTTTATCATTTTTCTTATTGGTTGTATGTAGATTGCATAGGAAAAATAAAATATTTGATCTCATCATTAAATCCTTTGAGATTTACCTTATGTCGGATGTAAAAATGGTTTACATCATAATTTGTGCAATTACAAACTCTTATGATGATATTCTGAGTTACTCGGCTCCTGAAGTATTGCTGATACTCAGCACATGTTGTTTCCTGGATAGCTCGGCACCTAAACAAAATTGTATCACTTGGCACCTTATGTTACTCGGCACTTGTTAACACTCGGCACCTTATGTTACTCGGCACTTGTTAACACTCAGTACTTTATGTTACTCGGCACTTACACTTCACTCGGTATCTGATCTTCACTCAGCATCTGAAAACTACTCGGCACATGAAGATCACTCGGCACCTGAAGTCTTTCCTAACTCGGCATTTTTTGTGGCTCGGCATGCATGGTGTACTCGGCTCCAATGTGGAATGTGATTAAGTGTGTTGGCACTCAAGTTTCAAAAACCATTATGAGGTTAACAATCTCCCCCTTTGACATGAGTGACAAAAACACTTACCTAACCTTATGAGTACATTTACTAATCTGATTGGTATATATAGAGTTTAAAGAAAACTTGATCAAAATTTGTAGCTTACAATATATATACCTCAAAAATTTTGTAACTCCCCCTGAGTTGATTGTGCCTTGTCTGTATATCATGCTCCTCCTTTGTATCTTTTCTCCCCATTAATTCATCTCATAATATCTGTATCTCCCCCTATTATGTCTCTTTTCTCCCCCTTTTTGACACTTATGTCAAAGAATGTTTAAGGGTTAAGACCATATTTAGCCAAAAATGTGTTGTTTACTTCCATAATCATCCTGAGAGTTGTATCCCAATTGTTCAAAGCAATTTTCAGTGACTTATGCTGGATGGTAGTCTCGGCAGCAAGATGAATAAGTCCATCTGATGTAGAAAGATTTGGGTCTTTCTTGATAATAGTTTCAGCATATACTTGCTCTTTATGGAGTATCTCTAAATGTGGGGTAATGGAGGATTGGAGCTGTATTAATTTGGCCTTGATATTAGCCTCGTCTACTGTTAATATGGCTATTTCTTTGTGAGTGTGAAGTGATTGAGAAAAATGCTTCTCACTTTGCGCTGGATCATTTGGTAGTTGCATGCTTGAAATGTTTAAATTTCTTTCCAGGCTCAGTATCTTTTGGCTTGTTTCTTGTGTGAAGTATGAAAAATCACACAGCTTTTTGTACAATGAGAATATATTCTCAAGTACCTTTTTCACTTTGTCAATAAGCTTTGCCAATTCAACTTGTGAAAGTGCAATTTGACTTGATATTTTCTCATTCACTTTCCCCTGAAATTTTCTTTCTAACCATTCCATAAGTTTTGCATTTTTTTCTAGGTCTTCATTTGTCACCTGGTCAACAATATCTATTAATTGCTTCATGATATGCTTTGACTCATCTGGTGATTGCACACTGAAGGCTTCCATAAAGATGTCCTTAATCTCATATAGTGTTTGCTTTTGTTTATACTCCTTCCTGAGTATCTCTTGTCTTTTCCTCCTATTCAGTGCATCCTGCACCTCATTGATTTGATCAATGGTTATTTTTTTTGAGTCATAGCCTGATATGACTATCTCCTCATCTAATTCAGGGTCTCCATAGTGAAGTATCCTTGCAACTCTGGTCATACTAGATGTTGGTATAGATATTTGCAGTGGCTGGTGTAAAGGAGTTCCTGAGGTAGGCAAATCTATTAATGTTTGTATTGACTCCTGTTCTTTAGGGGTTTTCACTATTTCCTCCTCCTTTTGTCTACCATGATCAATTATTATAATCTTGGGAAGTGCACCTTGTGTTTGTGTTGTAGGATCAGATGTAATAGTCTGTCCTATTTGTTCTGTTCCTTTTTCTACAGCTGCACTTGGCTTCTGTATTGCAGCATCAACTATGCTTGTTGGCATTTGAAATTGACTACTAGTAGTTGTAGAGATGATAGAAGGTGGTTCTTGTGGATTCACCTTATCTTTGACTGTACTTTCTACTAGTTTTTGCAATTCATCTATACTGACCAATACTAGATCTGCACATAATATTGCTTGTTGTGTAGATTGGTCAAGAATTCTTTTAAGATCTTTTGCAGTTAATGCATTGATATTCTGACCAGAAGTATCAAGAACATCAGTAATAGTTATAGTGTCTACAGGTGAGATGGATGCTTGAGGAGGGCTAGGGGGTGGCAATTGTGTGTCTTGCACACTCTGATCTGGTTGTTGCTCTTGCTCAGCTATTCCCATTATATCCTATTTTTGTGTTTGTTCCTCCTCTCCATCTTTCTTTTCTTCTTCCTTCTTCTCTTCTTCTCTTTTATTTTGTTCTTCTTCTTTCCTTTTTTCTTCTCTTTTCTTTTCTTCATCTTCTTTCCTTTTTCTCCTCTCCTCTATTGGTACAGCAGCTTCTTCCTTGTATTCTTCTTCAAGAAAATCTCTAATCTTTTTGTACAAGTTTTTCCATGATTTCATTGTTCTTTGAACAATTTCTTCCATCTTATTTTGGAGTATGAAGAATGCCCTGTATTTAGGTGTAAACCTATTATTGTGCCTTTTGACTGCATTATTTACTTGTTCCTTAGTCAAATCTGGCAATACACTTGCTAGGGTTGATTCCCTCATCTCCTTCTCCATTTTCAAACAGAAATGCCATCTGTCTTCTACAATTTTTGACAGTTCTTTTGGCAATTGTCCATCTAATTCAAGTGGAGTGTACTTGAACTGTGCCATCATTCCATAAACTGTTTCTTCTATCTTATTTTGTTCTTCTTTAGTAAATTTACTGAAATCAACTTTATTTAAATTACTTAAGTCACCATTTCCAATCTTTTTACATAAGGTATCAACTGAAGAATAGCTTACCTTTTCAGATTGGTCTTCTTCATCAGTGTCAGGTTGAGCCACATATCTTCTTCTTTTCCTCAGCTCTTCCTATGTTTCCTTGATTTGTTTCTTCTTTTTAACTTCCTCTTTGGCCTTTTGAGTGGAGGCCCTTGTTGTAGCTCGTGTTGTTGGCTTTCGAGATGATGGTGTGGCAACTTTCTTTGATCTGGGCTTAGCTGGAGGCTGTTCTGTTGCCTTTCTCTTCTTTGGCTCAACTTCAGTTGGTGCTTCCTTGTCTTCTTCTTCCTCTACACCTTCCTCCTTGTCTTCTACAAGACCTTGAGTTAATTCCATTGGCCCTTGTTCTTGCTCATCTTCATTATCACTATCATCTTCTTCTTCTTCTGCTTCAGCCTCAATTTTTTTACCAAATTTCTTCTTAATCTTCTTTAATAATTTGTCTTTCTTCTTCAATGTGGAAGAAATTTTTAATTCCGTGTTTATCTTTGATCTTACCACATCATAAGTGCCAAAATGTGGAGCACTTTTATCTGTTTCTTTTTCCAATAATGCAGTTATTGCTGCAGATGCCTCATCAATATTAATTTCATATCCAAATGGCCTTAGCCATCTCACTCTTGGTATTACTGCTTGAATATAGGTAAAATCAATGTCAACTAAGAAACATATATCATTAGTATGTTTTTCTACTAAGGAAATTGGTATCCTTGATCTTTGCTTCATGGATTTCTTGAAATCCTCAAAATAGCTTGTCATCAAGGTATCAAAATTTTCTCCCATTTGCTCTATATATTCATTAATTTGGGCAATGATGGTTCTATCATTCCTCCATGCCACTTTTCCAAAAGAAGGAAACTCATTCTGAACATAAAAGAATATGCAAACTAGGATTGCTCCAAATTTGCATTGAGTACCCTTTGTTCTTCTTATGGTAGCTAGGTTTTCATTGATCTATTGTAGTTGCAGTTCTGCAAGATCATAAGTATGATACTTTTTCACCAATTTGTAGCCTACATCTAATGCAATACATGGTACACTGTTGAGTCTACTGGATTGATAGAATTTATGAGTGATGACTCTAACAACAAACTCAACTAGAGGATCCTGTATGGTGTGAATTGCCATTCCTCTTTCGTTCCACTGGGCACCAGTGTTCGTTTCAACAACCTCCTTTGATTCACTTCTCAGGGTTTTGTACCGATATAGGGTTGGGTACCCTGTTACTCTATGTATAATTTATTTTGTCAATTTGATGGGAGAATCTTCTAACCACAAATTTCCACCATGAGTTCTTCTCAGCACAAGTCTAATCCATTCTGTTTTGAATATGGTGGGAAAGCTTAAAACTCGGGTCAAACCTTTTCTTTCAATGATTTTGAATTCATCTTTCAAGACTTCATCTACACATAGTTTCTCATAGGCTTGTCTTATTTCCATGTCTCCTAGGGCACCTATCTTACAGTTGTAACATTTTCTCACATCTTAGACCATTACAACTTTTGGGGGAATTTGGGAGAGATCTCTGGCTGGGTCATTTTTGTAGGCAACTTTGGGTATAGGATGAAAATCAAGTTGCTTGACCTCATTTGAAACTAACTGTACTTCAAAAGACTCTTTTACCTCAATTTTCTTTAAACTTGATGCCATATATGCAAACTAAGGTTTTTACAATAAAAAGATACGAAACTGCGTAGCTCGGTACAAATGAAAATACCTTGAGATCAATGAAAAATGTGTTGAATGTGGTTGCAATCTGCTTGATACACTGGATTCTTACTATGAAGTCGCTCAACTCTCTTTCTTCTTCTTTGCTTCTTGATTGTGATGAGCAAAACTGATTGAAATTGCGATAATATACCCTATTTCCATCGCATTAAATGCTCAACTGCCAACTTGGCTTTTGACTAAATTTTAACCTAACTCATCTTGCACTACATTTCCACTTTACTCTACTTCCATTGGAGTTATCCAACTCGGCATTAGTTATCAGCTCGATCGCTGTTGGGAGCTCGGCATCTATTGGAGTTTAAGTTGGTATCCAAAGACAGCTCAGCAACAACATTTAGTTTTTGTTTTGACATCTTGTTTCATGTAGGTTTATACTTTTCTTAGCTTCTTTGTCTTGGGATTGATGTGTGATATAGCTTTGTATATCAGTCCTGTTTACTTCTCATGCTTAGTTTGATGAAGTGTGATCACTTGACCCATTGGATGAAGTGATCCCTCCACTTGATGTGTTGCACTCATCTTTCTTTTTCCAAGTCTTTTTCATTTTCCCCCTTACCTTTTTGACATCAATCTTTTGTTTTCCTTTGTTTTCTTCAGTCTTGGGTGCCTTTGATCTTGTAGGACAGTTTCTGCTAATATGACCAATTTTCAAACAACTGAAACATGTAGTTTGATTCAACCATGTTTTTTAGTTTCCTCTGAAATGTGTTCTTATGCAGTTCTGTGGTATATGTCCATATTCTTGACAATAATGACAGCTATATCTGGTATTGTAATCCCAATGATAATGGCTTTCATTCCCTTCTATTTTTGCTAGTTGATTTGATGTCCACATAGGTTTTGATCTGCACTCAAATGCCCTATGTCCATACTTTTTGCAATTATAACAATGTCCATCAAATCTCTGAGTCCTTGTGACATTGGATCTGCAATTTTGTGTCATATGTCCTTACATGTTGCACTTGTGATAGAAACTCTTATTTTTGGGTGTGTTTGATTGATTGAATCTTCTACTCCTGCACACATTAGCTATATGCCCCTTCTTATTATAGTAATGACAAGTGGGTTTTGAATTCTTATCTTTGTCACTTCTTTTCTCAGCACTCTTTTATAATTCCCCAACTTCGGTGCTATTGTATCCTAGTCCTGATGTATCATGGGTAGATTTTGGGGATTTTAGCAACTGTTTAAAATACTTGATGGCTTCACTTGACTTGTTGAGATTCTCTACTACCTCTTTTTCTCTGTTCAATTCATTCTACATTTTTTCATTCTGCATCTTCAAAGTAGAGATCTCAATATCTTTTACATTGAGTTCATGATGAAGGTTCATCATTTGGGCAAGTGTATCCATCTGCATGTTTGAGATCCTTGTCAATTCAGTACATTTTTCTTCAAGTCTGTTGGCAAGATTTCTTTTGTCATTTTCCATCATCACTTTATCTTCAACTGCTCTTTTCTTGTGTTTAGTAATTTCACATATCATTATGGCCTGTGATTCATGTTCCATCTTGAGAGATATTATCCCCTCTACTTGAATTTTATTTTTCTCCATCAGTTCTGCTATTGCTGCATCAAATTCTTTAGTATCTCTGTTGGAAAATATGTTGGTGGTATCAATCTCCTTGTAGTGTATATCATTTTCAGCTATGGCTAGATCCTTCATTTTTTTTAATGAGTTTCTCAACTTGTTTCTAAATTCCTTCAAGCTATGTAGAGCAAGTTGCACATCTATCATTTGATTTTCAATGATCTTTCCAAGTTTGAAAGCTTCCATCTTTAGATATTTTCCTCCAAGTTGTTAGGCTTTTCCTTGTGAGAATCTAGATGCTCTGATACCAATTGTTGGAATATTCAAATATGGAAAGAATACTTATGAGAGGAGGGGGGGGTGTGAATCAAAAGTATCACACTTTAGCCAATAAAACTTTTAATTGAAAGTAAATTGCATGCATGTAAATACATCAAGTAAACATGAAACTAAACACATGCATCAACAACTCATAACACTAGAATTTGGTAACCCAGAAACCCTCCAGGAATAAGAAGGTAAAATTGGGGTGGGGATGATACCCACAAAAATTACTGCAGCAATATTGTTCAACCACTTCTGATGGTTTGCCCTGTTAAAGGCCTACCCTGTTAAAGGCTTTACACTGTATTAATAGTGACCTGGTTAGAGGCTTTTCAAATACTTTACATGAAGTTTCACCCTGTTAAAGGATTTAATCACCTAATTAAAGGATCTACGAAGTAGCTGTTAAGCTAACCTATCACCATAGGATTTTCATTCTAATGCAATTGCTAGAAAGTATTAGGTATAATGAACCTGATAGATTACAATCCTTGATTGCTAAATGCAGGCACCTTTTCTGCTTTCTTTGATCTTGATCCTTTGTGATCAGATAAGCCTCGCTTCTAAAAATAGATTTTTCTTGTGCACCCTTGTATGTCCACTCATACATTTACAATGAAATTTTGTCTTCCTTATAAAGACATTTGAGGATTTAGGGTTAGGTATGGATCTACGATCCATATTCAAACTTCATTTTCCGTATTGGCTGCATGTAAATTGCATAGGAAAAATAAAAGATTCGATCTCATCATTAAATCCTTTGAGATTTAGCTAATGTCGACTGTAAAAATGGTTTACATCATAATTTGTGCAATTACAAACTCTTATGTTGATATTCTGAGTTACTTGGCTCCTGAAGTATTGCTGATACTCGGCACATGCTATTTCCTAGATAGCTCGGCACCTAAACAAAATTGTATCACTCGGCACCTTATGTTACTCAGCACTTGTTAAAACTCAGCACCTTATGTTACTTGGCACTTGTTAACACTCAGCACTTTATGTTACTCGTTACTTACACTTCACTCGATATCTGATCTTCACTCGACATCTGAAAACTACTCGACACATGAAGATCACTCAGCACCTGAAGTCTTTCCTAACTTGGCATTTGTTGTGGCTTGGCATTCATGGTGTACTCGGCTCCAATGTGGAATGTGATTAAGTGTGTTGGCACTCAAGTGTCAAAAACCATTATGAGGTTAACAATTATTATTTAAATTACTTGCCAAAATGGGGACATCATAGTCCTCCCCTCTCGAATTTGCCTGTCCTCAAGAAAAATTATTCATACACAACTCCTTCATAGATACAAACATATTTGCATACGGAAGTCCTAAAATTTTTATGAAATATACATCTTAATGAATGAAAACATGAAGCAAACATGGTGCAGACAGATGAAGGCACAAAGCAAACCCGATGAAGACACATCATACATAACCTTGGTTAGATCCTAAAATTAACAATGTGTAATGACTATACTTCTTCATTAGGCTTATGAACCCTGAAACCACAAAATAAGCATTAGTACATGCATATAAATATATATAAACTTCAAAGAAATTCAAATAATAATAAGTTAATCCAAGCTAGTTCCATACTAAGCCCAAAAGCGAAACTTTGGCCCCCTTGGCCTCGGTGACAAGTGTTAGGCATCCACATGAGGTGGTCTACTTAGTAGATTGCTTGTTTGGCTAGAAAGGTTCTTGTGAAAAAGGAGCTATTATTATCTTTCCCTTAACTAGCACTACAACAGGGTGTCCTAACTACTCTCCCTTGGTTGTAGACTCCATAGAAAAGTTGGTAGGGTGCCCTTACTATATTCCCCTTAACTAGTACTACAATAGGGTGTTCTCCCCTGATTACAGACTCCATAGGAAAGTGGTAGGGTTCCCTTACTATCTTCCCCTTAACTAGTACTACAATAGGGTATCATAGCAACTCTTTCCCAATTGTAGACTCCATAGGAAGGATAGATGCCCTTATAGTCTTTCCCTTAACTAGTACTACAATAAGGTGTCTTAACAGACCTCCCTTAATTGTAGACTCTATAGGAAAGTTAAATATGGCCTTTACCTTAACTAGTACTACAATAAGGTGTCTTAAATGACCTCCCTTAATTGTAGACTCCATAGGAAAGTTGAATATGGACTTTTCCTTAACTAGTACTACAATAAGGTGTCTTAATAGACCTCCCTTAATTGTAGACTCCATAGGAAAGTTATATACAATAGGTTTATATATAGTCTTTCCCTTAACTAGTACTACAATAAGGAGTCTTGTAGACTTTCCTTGATAGTAGATTCCATAGGAAAGCTACTTGAAATCCCTAAATCATTTCTTAAATAATCAATTTTACACCTTTATGATTACATTAATTAAGAAAACTTACAAATTCATATTTTAACTATGGTTGAACTTCCTTAAAGCTCCATTGGCTTCCCTCTCTATTCATTGACTGAATTTTATTGATATGTTATTGGTATGAACCCCCTTTTTTTAATTATATATAAATTATTTTTATTAAAATGAAAAATATCAAAAAAAATTATGATATAAAACAAAAGTACAAATATCTTTTTAATTTGAGAATCAATATAAAAACAAAAAGTTTCTTAGAACTAATAGATTAGAAGTCATCTATTGAAATCCACTTTTATTAAGAAATGAGGTCTATATTACTAGCTATGTTATATTTATATATAAAGAATAAATATACCTGTAGAGAGAAAATCCAGCTTGTTAACTGATTTTTTTTTAAAAAACATTATCTAATGAAAATCTAAAATTTTCACCAATTAGACTCTTGCATTTTCAAAATAAATCTAAATATGTTAAAAGAATGTCATACCAAGTATCCAAATGGATAAATATATTGCTTACCAGTCAAAATTTGCAGCAGCAATGGGGATGTTTTACTTGATTAGTGTGTCCACCATATCCATCCTCATATTGTTCACCTGTGTCTCAGGTCTACATTTAGTATTTCCATTATGATGTTTAAGCTTCGCTAGGAAAGCATCTAGTATGAAAAGATTACTTTTCTCTTAATATTATAGTTGTACTGATGGAACTATGTTTTTTATACCACAAAAAGTATTTTCCATTTATGTAGGTTTGTCAAGAATGAGAGATTCACATTATATGGGAGCTTTCAATCTGATGAACATGGTGAGAATTCAAGTTATAAAAACCCTACGCTGTGAGTGAGCGTAATCATTGGAAAACCTAATTATTATGTATTGGGGTTGTTAAAACCTAATTAATATGAATCCCATTATCAGAGATTTGATAGGTATGATAAAATTTGCAAGGTTTCTAGAGAGAATGGGGAAACAATGTGCAATTATATGCGACACTTCTATTCCCAATGATCACAGTCACGTCTCTTTCATCTCTGATGAACATAGTGTTGATATCCTCCCTTTATGATCTCTCCATGTTTCACTAGGAGTACTGGCTATTAGAACAAGCATTAGTGCTGCTTTCATCGCCATCTCCATTATTATTGATGCTACCTTCCATGTTTTGTGTGGTTGGGAAATGCCAAATGTGTTTTTGTACAGTTTTCTATGTAAGATCTGGTCCTTCGTTCAAGTCTGACTTTTTGCTTTGGGCCAAACAGGAATGGCATGAGATCAAGGATATTTTTGATTCTTTTTTTTTTTTTTTGCCATTATGCCAAATATGCACAGAGCTATTCATAGAACTTAAAATTCATCTTGCAATCTGTCAGGTATCTACACCATGCTTTGGACTTCTGATTCTAGATTTTGTGTTTTCATGCCTTTTTCAAAATTAGATATTGTTGAATTAATGGCGAATAAACTGGGAATCTTCATTTGTCACTAATTGCATACTTTTGAGGAACCTCATAATTGGCTTGTTACATATCCAATGTATTCTTAGAACTGCATGAAAGACCTACTTATACACATATTATTCCATTCACAAGGTGCGGGGAAATTATGTTCCAGGGGTGTGACTTCAGTTCTAACTATTGGTGAGTGTGAGTTGTGAGTTAGAGGAGTGCATAGTGTTGAATACTTTAGCCATTGCCTGTAGCAGCCATTTTTAGGAGTGTCATCAGATCTACAGTTCTTTTCATTATTACCTTTTTAAGATATTTCATTTTGGACTTGATATGTTCATTCACTCTATGCATTGAAGTGACATTTGTATGTCAATTTCTCCAAAAAGTTGAGATCAAAGTGAATTCTTATTGAAGAGATGATTTTCCTGTTGATAAAGTCCATTATCGAAGAAAGCCCTTTCAAATTATCAAAAGAAATTTGTAGAATGATGTATGATATGTCTTATTCCATTTGAAACCCAATCAATATACCCAAAAGATGGCAGGATCATGCTCTGATACCATTTGTAATGTCCCTTTTTGGGATATTTATATATTTTCCCATTTTCATCTATACAACTTGATAATCTTCCTATCAGATGATTCTTCTCCATAGTTGATTCAATATATATATATATATAATTTTATTATAAGAGTCACGTCCTTTCATTATATCAATAATAATAATATAGTTATATTATATTAATTATATATTTATATTAATAAGTTTTTGATTAATTAATATAACTATATTAATAAGTATGTCATATATATTATTTTAATAACTATACATATTATATTATATTATAATACTTTACTAATATAGTATTGCTATATTAAACATATCTTTATAATTATTTATTATTTCATTTGTATTACTATTATAACACGAGATACATAATATAATTATTATAATATTACTTATAGCATAATATTATTATTTTAATATTATTTATTAATATTACTTTATATAAAGTATCTATTATTATTTATATTACTTGCCAAAATGGGGACATCACATCCATAGTGGCTATTTACAAGGTTTATTACAAATTTTTGATGGGTTTTGTGATTTTTAGGGTTTTTGAGGATATTTGATGTTTTTGTGTACTGGTTTCTTTAGGACATTTTACAATTTTTAGGGTTTATTTCAAGACATTTTGTGATTTTTATGAATTTTTTCAGGATCGTATTTGCCATTTTGGGATTTTGTCAGGATCATATTGAAATTTTTAGGATTCTTTCCAAGATTGTATTTGAATTTTTAGGATTTTTTCAAGATCGTAAAAGCATATACAAGTGTTAGCTCCAATCTATTATGCAATAAGTCCAATGGATAAATAGTGCTTAGGGATATTCCCCCCAATTGAAGTTCAAACTCATGCACTATGTAGGTAATATGCCCCCAAACAAGACACAAACTATGTACAAAGGCTGATGACAAAGTATGTATAGACTGGTGATGCATTAGGTAGGATAACAATGGATATTAACCAGTTCATGAGCCATGGTCAAGGATCCAAGGATGTCTTGTAATAAAATGGATATGATCAGGGAATGATAAAAAGAGGGGGAGAAAACTAGATGGAATCCTGATAGATGGAGGAGCAATAACTGATTACACATGGCGCCTATTTGCCAAGATTTCACCATGGTACTTACCCAAAGCCCCTGTTTGCTAGGTTTTCACTTTTGGATAGAATTTTTGTCTTGACTCAAATTTTCATGTCAAGATGCTTGTTTACCAAGTTTTCATCAAGGCATCCATTTTTTCATGACTTTTTTCAAAAAAAAAAAAAAATTCTAGGACTTTTTGCCATTTTTTTGATTTTTTTTCAAGACTTTAAGATAGAATCAAGTGTAATACTTGTGAAGATGCATTATGTTGATGGACATAAGAAATGTTTCACCCTCTGGATTCACAAGCTAATATACGCTAGACCCAAATGATGTAGTAACTACATAAGGTCCTTCCCAATTTGGCTCAAATTTGCCTTATTTTTCTGTATGCTACTAAGTCTTGTAGTTCATCTTCAAGACCAAATCATTGCCCTCAAAATGATGACTTTGGAATTTCTTGTTATAGCTCCATTTGAGTCAATTTTGGTAAGCTTGCAAATGTGTCAAGGCAGCTTATCTCTGTTCATCAAGCATTTCTAGCTCATGGAATCTAGATATTCTGTATTTTTGATCATCAACAACATCTTGTAGGGACACTCTTAATGATGGAATTTCAACTTCAATGGGAAGTATGGCCTTAGTTATAGATAAGGGAGTATGGTGTTGCACCAGTAGGAGCGTGTACACTTGTTTGATATGCCCAAAGAGCTGGATTTAGTTGTAGGTGCCAATCTCGAACAAAATCATTGACAGTCTTTTGGAGAATCTTAACAATGGTCTTATTAGATGTCTATGCTTGGCCATTGCCTTGTGGATGTAAATGCTAGAATATCCATGGTATATGTTATATTTCTTATAGAGCTTGTCTACATCTTTATTTTGAAATGAACTACCGTGATCAGTAATAATAGCCAAGGGTACTCTATACCAACATAGGATGCAGTTTAGGATGAACCTTGAAATCCGCTTGCCAATGGTGAAGGTCAAAGGGATAGCTTCAACCCATTTAGTAAAATATTTTGTTGCTATGATAATAAATTTATGACCATCAAAGGATGGAGGAGAGATAGCTCTAATAATATCAAATGCCCATTGTGAAAAGGGCCATGGAGATATGACTGGCTACAATTCTTGTGCCAGTGCATGAATCAAATTGCTATGTATCTGACACTTATGACATGTTTTGGAAAAATCATGGGCATCTTGTTCCATGGTTGGCCAATAATATCTAGCTCTTAGAAGTTTCTTTGCTAGACTCAAACCATTGAAATGACCTCCACATATACCTTCATGAACCTCATGTAAGGTAGTTTCAGAGTCTTGTGAGTCAAGGCATCTGAGAAGGGTTTGGTCAAAGGATCTCTTGTAAAGGGTGTCACCAATGATGATGTACCTAGTGGCTTGATGGATAAAGGCTCGACGGTCATTTTTGGATAATTTGGGTGGTAGGATTTGGGCATGTAGGTAATCATAAATATCTTGATACTAGGGAGAATTGGGACCAACAAGTTCACACACAAACTCTAATTGTGGGAGCTTGAATGCTAGAATCAAAAGTTTCTCCACAAGGAATTCATAGTGTTCCACATTTTGAGGCATATCAATCATAGAAGCAATGGTGGCCATAACATCAGATTGTTTTTTGTGTATTCTTAGTAGCTGACGAAAAGAGATAGTGACAATTTTAGACTTAAGCAATTCTTCCATCTGCTTGTAAGGCATTAACTTATCATCTTTGGTTTCATAGTCATCATTGACTTGGTGGATGACCAACTGGGAATCACCAAAGACTTGTAAATGTTGAATGTTCCATTGGATGGCTATCTTGAGTCTTGTGATCAGTGCCTCATATTTTGCTATGTTTTTTGTACAATGGAATGCTATCCTATATGACTTGGGGATTATGTCTCCTTGAGGAGTGATAAACATAATGCCAGCTCTTGAACCATTTCGTGTGTGTGATCCATCAAAGTAAATCTTCCATTCATCAACTACATCTATGTGAAATATGCCTTCATATAGAAATTCTATCAACATGGGATGATTATCTGACATAGGTGCTTCTGCTAACTAGTCTGCTATCACTTCCCTTTTGATTTCCTTTCTATCCACATATTCTATGTCAAATTCACTAAAGATCATGACCCATTTAGTTAAGTGTCTAGTGAGAGCAGCCCTACTTAGGAGATACTTTAGTGGGTCAATTTTAGAGATGAGCATTGTTTTCTTATGGAGCATGTAATGTCTCATCTCTTGGGCTGCAAAGACAATAGCAAGGCAAGCTCAATCAATGAGTGAATAATTGAGTTCATAACCCACAAGTGTTCTACTGATGTGATAGATGGCTTGCTCTCTTCTGTGTTCATCATTTTGTGCTAAGAGAGCTCCTAATGCTATATTTTTAGTAGATATGTATAGAATGAATGGTTTTCTTGGAATAGGAGCCATTAAAACTAGTGGATGTAGAAGATAATCCTTGAGTTTTAGGAAAGATTCTTGGCACTACTTTTTCCATTGAAAGGATAGTCTCTTACATAAGAGGTGTTGGAAGGAGTGACACTTATCTGCCAATTGTGAAATGAATATATAGATAGACTATAATCTTCCTTGTAGTCCTTTAAGGTTTTTAGATTTGTTGGAGGAGGCATGTCAAGTATTGCTTTTACTTTCTCAAGATCCACTTCAATGCCTACTTGAGAAACAATCTATCCTAGGAGCTTTCTAGATACAACCTCGAATACACACTTTTTTAGATTTAGATGGAGCTTATAGCTTTCCATTCTATTGAATATCTTATCTAGGATGCCCAAATGATCTTTTCTTTTATAGGATTTGCAAAGTAAGTCATCAACATAGTCTTCCATGAGGATGTGAATGAAATCATGGAAGATTGTAGTCATTGCTCTTTGGTATGTTGCCTTGGCATTTTTAAGACCAAATGGCATGACATTCCAATAGTATGTTCCCCAAGGGAATGTAAAAGCTATTTTGTGTTGATCTTCAGGGGCTATTCTTATCTGATTGTATCTAGAAAAGTCATCCATTAGTGATAAAATCTCATACCTAGCTATCATGTCTACAATGATATCTATATTTGGTAAAGGAAAATCATTCGTAGGACATGCCTTGTTAAGATCATGAAAATCAGTGTATATCTAGATGCCCCCAGAATGTTTTCCTACTAGTACTAGATTAGATATCCACTCTACATAATCAATGGGTCTTATGAAGCCAGCATCCAATAATTTCTTTAATTTAGCTTTGACAAGGAGGGAAACTTGATGATGCATTTTTTTTGACTTTTTCTTTATTGGTTTCATTCCTAGTTTTAGTGGCAAGTAATGAAGGACTAGTTCAAGATCTAATCCTAGCATGTATACATAAGACCACGAAAAGTTGATTTGCCTCTCTAGAAAGAATCTAACAAATTCAACCTTTTCTCTGGTGATAATGAGGTTGCAAAGTGTATGACCTTGGGGTTGTTAGGAGTTCCCAGATTAATCTCTTCTTTCATTTCCACCAATAACGTTGATCTTTCCTTCAATGGGGGTGTGTCCAATCTTCCATCCTCGAACACCTCAGAGAGGTTTTCACCCTTAGATACGTCCTTTATTTTTACTTTTTCATGATCTAATGGTGCCTTTTAGTTTTCACCGAGAGACCTACTATTGTCTTTTTTTGCTATTTTCACAATTTTGTGACTAGAAAATAGAGTTGACTCCCCAAAATATGCCATGACATTTAGATCAATGGAAATTCTAGATTTGTGATTGCCTTGTGGTAAATTTGATGGAGCTCAAAGAATTCTACAATGGCATCATCATTTTCAAATTGGTTAAACATTGTTGGTCCTTATTGGTCCCAATCAATAAGTTTAGGGAAAACTAGGGAAATGCCATCATCAGTGTTGAATAAGCTTTGGTCAAAGGCATATATATGGATATTTGCTTTAGTGATATCATTAGGATAATGTTTAGAAGTAGGGGGGCTTGGATCCCAAAATGTTTTGATCCAAGGTGAAGAATTAGTTTGAGGGATAGGTGGATTTAAATGTTTATCTTCCATAGGTAGGTTATCCAAGTCTGCAAACATATGATCAAGACCAAGGGAGGTATCAGGATCATTAATATTAGATACAAATTGGGTGGGTTTAGGTTGGGTGTTCTCAGATGCCTTTTTATCATTTGAAGCTCTCACATCCTTAAATAATGATGACTCAGTATTAGGAAGACCCAAAAAAATGGTTTGAATCCAAGTCCCAAGCTTTGAGGTCATCTTGATGCAGTCATATGTTGAACAATGCCTTTCTTTTGAGGTCCCAGGCCACTACATCCATCATATCCCTTTTTCTGCATGATGGTGAATCTAGGTCCATACTTGTTGAGTGATATAGGAGTAATTTCTTGTTCTTCTTTAGCCTTTTCAATCCATGTAGAGGTATTTTCATAGACATGTTCTTCATTTAGTCCACCTCCACTAGTGAAATCCATAGAAGGTTTCTTTTGAAGTGGGAACTTAGGCTTGTTCTGTATAAGCTAAGGTTTACCATATGACTTGGGAGATAGAGGAAGTTTCCCAATGTGAAAGGCATGTGACATGGAGTACTCACCACAACCTTGGTCTTGGATTTTGAGCTTTCCTTTGGATGCCAATGTGAGTGTGGAAGGATCAACATACTTGGAGGACTCAAGTGGATTTGTTGCATGGTTTTTCAAGACCTAGTATGTAGTGGTTCCTCTAAGATTGGTACTAAATTGGAAGGGATCTGGATCACTTGGAATGGTGGCCTCTACATTAGTATAGGAGAATTTTAAGCATTGGTGGTATGTAGAAGGCATTTCTTTCATAGTGTGGATCCATGGGTGGCCTACTATCATGTTGTAGTTCATTTCTATATCTAGGACCTAGAATAAAGTGTTCTCAATAGCTAGACCAACTCTGATAGGTAAGATGATGGCCCCCATAGAGAAGCATTCACTATCATCATAGGCTTTGATTGTGATCCTTCAAAAGGAATCCACATCATTTTTAGAATAACCCAAACCTTTGACTACTTTAAGTGTACAGATATTCAACCCTACTCCACCATCTATCAAGACATGTCTAACTTCAACATTTTGGACAAAAACTTCAAGGTGAAGAGGATCATTGTGGTTGGGTTTGTCTTTAGGAATATCCTAAGGGGAAAAGGTGATATGTTGTGATGCAGATAGGTTCCCAACCATGGCTTGGAATTGGGCAACATCGATGTTATCTAGGACTACTGACCCTTTAAGGGCTTGATCCAAGATCTTATGATGTTAGGGAGATGCACATAAAAGGTCCAAGATGGATATTTGCACAGGGGTCTTGTCAAGTTGTTCAACAAGGATATAATCAAATAAAGTAGGAGCAACAAGTCTACTAGGGGGTGTAGGTCTAGTAGGAGTAGTAGGTCTAGATGGGGCTCCAGGTAGAGTGATCTTGGTATGGTGTGTAGTGACAACACAGTGAAGGTTTTCAACCTTTAAGGTGAATGTGGATAAGTGAGAATCTAAATCTTTGAAACAGTTGATAGTGTATTCATATTGAATGTGCATGTAATTCACATTACCTTGTGAGCTTGAGTTTGAACTGGAGGGTTTCTCTTTGTCATGATTACCCAAAGGATCTTTGAACATAGTGTGATCATAATTGGATGCTAGTAGTGATGGATCAACTATAATTACACCATCATCAATGAGGTCTTGTATTACATGCTTTAGTTGGAAATGTGATGAGGTCTTATGTCCTTTAGTGTGGTGGTAATCATAGAATTTTTTGTCAACCCACCAATCTACTTTAGTTAATGGCTCATCTTTTATCAAGGGTAACTATAGGAATTTGTTACTGAGTAACTATTTTAGTGTAGTCTCAAGAGGTATGCCCAATGGTGTGAATTTCCTATCCTTGGGTCTAGGATGTCTCTGAGGTTTGTCCTACGAAGAAGTCTCAGTCTTATGTTGTGAAGGTGATGTTTGATTGGGAGTTTGTGAATTCATAGGATTTGAACCTTTCAAAGTCAATTGAGGTTGTGTTGTGCTAATTGTGCAGCCATCTACAATGCTATCATTGGTCATATTCTTGTTTTTGGAGAGAAATTTTGTCTTGTCATTAGATTAGTTGGTGTTTGTGTTTTCCTTGTTTATCTTGAGGATTCCTTTACAAATAAGAGCATCTTCAATGCTAGCTCCTTTTTTCATTAGTTTGGAAATGGTGCTTGGACTCTTGATTTTGAGCTCATTCATTATGTCTAGGACTAAGTTTTCAATGCACAAGTTAACTTGTTGTTCTTCAGGAATGTCTAGTGAACATTGACTAACTAATCTTCTCCAGCGTAGTAAGAATGTGATGAATGGTTCTCATGTCTTCTATTTAGTTGAGCACAAGTTAGAAAGTGTCACCTCATTTGTAATGTTAATGAAAAAGTGGGAGATGAACTTGTCTACTAGATCTGACCAAGATTTGATAGTACCAGGAAGTTTAGAGTACCATTCAAGTATGAGCCCACCTAGAGAATGAGGAAACAATCTCATAAGGTAAGTGGGCTCATCACTGAGTTCAGTACAAGAGGCATAGAATTCTCAGATGTGATCAATAGGGTTTCCTTTTCCTTGATATTTTTCAAACCTTGGAGCCTCAAAGTGTTTTGGGAATGAAGGCATATACAGACTTTTATCAAATGGATTAGGATGTAGGTCCCTTTCTGTATATAGAGCCTATTTCTTTTGGACTCCCAATGTCTCAACTTGTTTGGAAAGTTGTTTGAATTGTTGCAATAGCTCTTCATTAGGGTTTTGCATGATAGCTTTCCCTTCAAGTCTTTTGTGCCTATGAGTAGACCATTTGCTATGGCGGGAGCTATGTCTACTTAGTTCTGAAATTTTGGTGTCTGATGAGTCTAGTTATGTGTCACTAGGTGGTGGAGGTATGTTGGCACCTCAAAGACAGAAAGGTCCCTATTGTGACACATGTTGGGGTACTTTTTGTGGTATTTGATGTGGCATTTGTTGTGGTATCGACTGTAATTGATGTACCATATGTTGTTGTTGTGTCATTTGTTGTGGTTTTTGTTGTGATACATCTGTTGGTTGTATGTGAGACCATGTATTTGATTATTGTTGTGGAGGTATCCATTGAGGTTGTTGTGGCACATGTTGTTGTTGTAACAAATGTTGTTGGTATGCAATTTGTTGCTCAAGGCATCTTTGATATTCCAACTATTGTTTGAGTTGCTCTTGTTGTTTAGCAAACATGGCTTGTTATTGTTGGAATTGTTGTTGATACATTGCATGGAAGTAAAGTGGGTTTATATTGGACTATGTATTAGGGATGTTGGATGTTTGTACCACTTGAGGTTTTTTTTTTGTGGTTTATTATGCTATTAATATGTGGAATGTGTGTTAAGTGAATGTAGACTTGGTTGTGGGTTGGAAGTGTTAAGTCCTTGTACCACTATAGGTTGATGTTGTCATGGGAGTTGACTAAGTCCTTATGAATTGACCACCATGTTGGTATCATTGTTTTGATACCTTTTTGTTTTGGAGGTTTCCCCTAGGGACATCATGTTGATTTGACAATGAGGTGCATTCATTTTGGGAACAAGTGTAATGTCAATAAGACTTTTCCTTTGTGCATTAATAGGGATTGTTGTAGTTGATGTTTCACATAGTGTACCCATGGGAGGCTCCATAAAATTAGACATCATGACACTTGGCAGAGTTAGGAGCAAAGTGCACTTTGTTGATTTGTCTCCAAAGGAGGTATGTCAAGCATCCCTAGAGCACAAGTCCCTAGGTGCATCTTGTTGTTGCATCATGTGACTAAAATCAAGTCTTAATGTCCTCTTGGGATATTTAGGGAGAGTCTTGTTTCCCTTCATTGGTTGTGGTTCATCAAACAAGGCATTAATATTGATGTGTTCAAATGTACTTTGGAGGATTTCAATTATTGGTTCTTGATGGGACCTTATAGGTGCCATTATTGTATTTGAAAACTCCAAAGGTTGTTTTCCCTTATCCAAGTTCAAATTGATCATGGGTTATATGTTTTCAATTTTTGTGTTTGTTTGATGTTTGGACTTAGGTCCCTCCACATTTGGGTTGAATTTAACAATTTCTTGGGCTGCCAAAAGTTTTAAGTTCTTGCAGAATTTTTTGTCTTAACATGCCCTAGCCATTTCTTCATCAATGATTCCATAGTTAGTGTTGGAGTCATCACTTAGGTATACAATACCTTGTTGTGTTTGATGTATTAGAGTTGAAGGTACTGGTGTTGGGTTTGCTGAATTCAAAGGAGTTTGTTTGCTCATCCTCATGTGTGGTTGGTAAACTTCCTCCTTTTGGTGGTATTGACATGAATATAGGTTCAAATTTAGGACTCCATTGAACAATCCCATGTGTAGGGGAAGTGTTTGAAGGAAACCTCATTGTAGACACATCGTTTAAGGTTTGTTGTGTCATAGCTTGATTATGGTGCTCTTGTGGATACATGTTTAAGGGGTCTGCAAGCAACGGTTGTGATGCCTCAATTTGGTCTTCATCAAAGGTTTGTTGGGTTTTCTTGCTCTTATTTTGTCTTGGAAAAGGTTCAATTGTGTTGGTGCCTCAAAAAATAAGGGTTTATAAAGTTCTTTAGGCCTCTAAGTTGATTGTGTCCTAGTAAGTGTTTCCATGATACCTAAGGATGTAGATGCAATGACGAAAAACCTAAATGGACTTTTTGCCCCCTAATTGAACACCTAAACTACCAACTGCACTCAAATAGTACAAGGTACACCCTCGGTACACTTAAGGCCCTGAAGGTAAGCAGTTGGTAAGTAGGAGGTATGTAGTGGATAAACAAAGGTGTTAGGGTGCCTAAAATGCAAAATGTGAATGGTTTGAGTGATTTAGAGTGTTTTGCAAGGTTTAGAGATGCAATGTAAGGTTTGGATGTGTATATTAGGGTTCTAGAACCTATAATGAAGTCCTTAATTACCAAGTGCACTCTAAAACTACCAACTACACACTTGAAGTGTCTAGTTGGTAAAACAAGGGTGCAATTGGTAAAATAGGTCAAAACTTGATAATTAAGATGTGGGTATGCAAGACATGAGTATTTTTTGGATTTTTAAGTGTTTAAAGATGTTATGCAGTGTGGGGAAATGCTAAATAAACTAGGTTTTGATTTGAAAAGTGCAAATGTCCTAGGGATTCTATGCAAATGCAAATGTAATTTGACATTTTGAAGGTATGCAAAATGAAGATTATGGTATACAAAATGAAGGTTATGGTTATGCTTTGGACTTGGTCAGGATGCTAAAGGTTGATGTATTCAAGGTGGATTATGCAAAGGAATGGTGTTCTAGGATTGATAATGACATTTAGGCTATGAAAAATGAGGATAAGTGATCAAGAAGATAAGTTGGTTGGTGGACAATTTGATAGGGTTTGGTAGTGAAAATGATGCTAAGGTTTTGAACAATGCAAGATGAGAGGGATATACCACTAGGGTGAGATTTATGGACACTAGGAATATGATAATGCTAATGATAAAGTTATATGTAACATTTCTTGAACTTAGGTGAAATCTTTTAAATGTATTAACCTAAGAGTGTAACATTATGACAACAGACTTTGGATCTTGACCAAAAAAAAAACAAAAAGTGATAAAATCAAAATGACAAAGTCATATCTTCCTTGACATAGATAGTGTTTGACCAAAGAAAATTATAAAATGACCATCGTCAATATCCATTATCAATTGACACAATGTAATACTCTAGGGTCCATACTTTTGTTCAGATTCTTGACTAAATTCAAAGGTTTTGGGGGTTCAAATTGATGTTTTGAGGACTTGAAATAGTGGTTATGCTGATTGGATATGCACTATGCAAAGTTCCTAAGCTGCAAAATGAGATTTTGGGTGCAAGATGTGGTTTTGGATCAAATGCATAATGAAGATGTACAAAGGCTTCTAGATGCAATTATAGGGTCCCAAAATGTAGTTTGGAGGCCCAAAATGGTCATGCAGGTGCCCAAGTGCGCCCTAATAGTGCCAAGTGCACTCCAATAGTACCAACTATGCCTATGGTGTAGTTGGGGCTAGTTTGGGTGTAGTTAGTAATTTTTGGGCATAGTTGGGAAGCTAGATTAAAGGTTTGTTGATTCTGAGTAGTGTGGCTACCAAATTGATATGCCAAGAAGTTAAGATGTTTGGGTTGAGGTTGTGATGGGTTAGGAGGTGCAAAATAGGGGTTATGACCTAAGGAATGATGTCTAAGTGAAGGAAATGAAGGCTAGGAGATGCAGAATCCAAATCAAGGCATGTTGAGATAGGGGGACTTATCTAGGTACCTAAGGACATTGTTGAAGCCACAAAATGTTATCTAGAATCCCAAACTAGGTCTCAAACCACCAAGTGCACTCAAAAAATACCAACTATGCCTATGGTGTATTTGGTGCCAATTTGGGTGCAGTTGGTAGTTTCAAGGCACAGTTGGTAAATTGAGTTGAAACTAAGGCAATTTTAGGCGTTGGGGTTTCCAGATTGATGCCACGGTGAGGTAAATAGCAAAGTACAATGTTAAGACTAGAATGGAGGCTTAGAATGATGTTTATGACACCTAGAATGAAGGTTAAAGTTTTATAGATGAGGGTTGGGTATGCAAGGATGCAAGATGGACAATGCAAAATGCAAGTCTTGGGGGTGAAATGCAAAGTATGTATGCTAAAGCCTAATGAATGCAATATAAAAGATGAGCAATACTAGGTGATGAATAAGAGATGCAAGATGAAGCCTATATGATGCAAGTATGAGATTTAATTTATGGTGAATGCAAGTGAGTCTATGCAAGGATTAAAGCTATGCTATGCCAAGCACATCTAGGATCACAAATGGCCATGTTTTGTAAGTGTTGAATGTATTGGACCAAAGTTTGCAAAGTTTTGGCAAAGGTTGTAACATTTTGAAAATGTGTAATGTTTTGAGAAGGTTCAAGGTGTAAATTTTAATGTTGGCTATTATCTTGATTAATGTTTCACACACACGCAAGACACATTAAGACAAGAATACATGTTGTTAAAAGTGAACAAACACACCACAACCTAGGCTTTAAGATAGTATCTTGTGAA
The DNA here is from genome assembly GCA_028749045.1 of Cupressus sempervirens. Classification (NCBI taxonomy): domain Eukaryota; kingdom Viridiplantae; phylum Streptophyta; class Pinopsida; order Cupressales; family Cupressaceae; genus Cupressus; species Cupressus sempervirens. Next base: position 767,789,992 of record CM053787.1, on the reverse strand, counting down.
TTCCTAGTTGAACTGAAGTTTAGCTACACTTATCTAGAGTAAACAACCTAGGATCTTGGCACCACAAGCTCCTCCTTATAGTGCACTCACTTCTTGAGGCTACCAATATTCGCTTCCCAAGGGGCATGACTTCCCAAGGGACTATTGCCTCTACTAAGAACCGCAAGAATGTAGGATGTCTTCATGGGCATGGGTGATCCCTTGAGCTAGTGGATAGAAAGGATTTTGGCCACTAAAACATGATTTTTAGTAAGGGCATTATGTTCGGCAAGTGAATGATAAACTTTCATAGAAGGTATCCCTATTGGAGTTGAGGAAAGCTGGTTCTAAGACGGAGACTTTGGTGCAAGTATTTTTAAGTTTTGATGCATTTTTATTGCTCATTTTTTCAGTTGAAGTCCGAAGTCCTATTTTTGACTCCGACAAGCATATCTTTTGCATCCCATGCCTATTTTTTCAAAAATTTATATTTTTCAAAAGCTGGTTCTGTCACCTTTTCAAAAATGTGGTCCTTTTTCTGAGTTCTTGGTCCATACTCTTTCTATCATAGTTTTGGAATTTTTGCTATATGGTGGATATTTTGAGTGTTTTAGGCCTGAGGATCATTTTCCTGGCATGGATTCTCTTGTTTTTAGCTATAATTTGTTTTGTATCAGCTTGTTTTTAGTTTTGATCATTGTAGCTATCATTTTGAAGCACTTTTTTGTATCGCACTGAGATAAAGTGTCACTTTTGCATTTCGGGGGTCATGAACATTGTTTTGATTCAGTTGTACATGCACTATTTTCATAAAGCACCATGGGGGGGATTATTGTTTGCTATTTTTAGGCATTCTCCCTTTGTCAAGTGAGTGTCCCTTCCACGACATTAGCCCCATGCAGAGTCAATTTGACCGTGTCTTTATAGGTGTCTGTACCTCTTTTCCTCTCTCCTCGTTCTTGATTCGTTTGCAGGAGACTTTGGCCCACCTTCTCAGTTGCTTGTCATCACACCCCATCTAGATTAAGGGGGGGTTATGCTATTGTTCTAATGCATACATGGTTTGATGGTTTGATAGTGTGAACTGTGTATTCAGTGGTTGATCCTATATACAAGGTGATTGTAGTGGCTGGCTACCTATGCATTTTGGTGAGATAGATCATCTACCATATAGACATGCTTGATTCGTGCCTTCTTCTTCCATGGAGGTTCTTCAAATCAACAATTTGGCAGATTTGCAGCTTGTTCATGCTTCACTAATGCTTCTTTATGATCACTCTTTGTTCCTATTTTAGGGGACATTTCGCTAGTTGGAGGCTTCTTCAGTTCTTCACTAGGTTCTTACCTCTTTTTGGGGGAGGGTTTTTCCCATGTGGTTTTCTCTCTTTCCCCGTTTACAGAGGTTGCATTCTCTTTGCATTGTACTTGGGTACCTAACATGGCCTCGTTGTCGGGACCCATTCTGTATTCATCTTAGTTTTTTGAGCTTAAGGCATTTCCCTAAGTTGCACTTAAGGGGGCGTGTTAGAGTAAATAATTATTTATTAATTATTTATTCTATTACTTAAGCTTACTTAGGTAAATGCATTTATTTAATATTTAGTATTTAATGAATGTAGTGGTTAGTTGATGACAACATGAGAGTTTGTTCCCTTCTAGCATGTTCCACCTTTTGTAGATATGTGTTGAGTTGTCATCCTTATCTTCTACCACCTTCCAGCTTGTTCTACAAGCTTCCATGAGCTCTTTATAAGCGAGCTCTCTCATTGTAATTTTTATAACACATCACATCACAACACATCTCATTGTGCATATTGTAAATACATTTCTTCTTCTGTTTGCATATGCGATCTCTCATGTCCGTTTAGGGTTTTTCCCTTGCTCCATGCTCTTCCTCTTCTTGGCTTCTCTTTGACAGGTTGTCGCATGCAAGTGATCAAGGGCATCTTTAGAGTTGGCTTTCCTCAACTCCAACAATCCCACCCCTAAGAATTGGGGTTTGATGCACCACAAGGGTACTAAAGGAGAGCTATCACGTAGCAATACCACCGACATGGCTTCTACCGTAATTGAATTTTATAAAGTGGTTGGAATGTTGACCTAGCTTTTGGCTTGTTATTGCTCTAAGGTCATCCCCTAGCATACCCAATATTGAGTATCTTTGTCCAAGGTAGGCCTCCTACAGAAGTTACATGGATTTCTCTTACACCCAAGATCCACGAATGGTGAGGGGAGAGGATACATCCAATTTAACCCCTAGGGATTAAACACCATAAAAATGCCAAATAGAAAAGAAAAAGTTTATTTTAAGCACCAAACGAAGTGTAATCTAATCTAGGAAATCCACACACATGGTTTTGACAAACACATAATGGTCTTCAACAACATCCTGCAAACAAACATTAGTAGTTTTTCAATGCTTAGTCTTCATCCAGTGATTAACACATGCTACAAATAAACCATCAGTAACACAAAATCATCTAACCTATGTCTAGAGTGATAGAAACCTTAGATGTAGATTATGTGTTATGTGTGTGTTTTCTATGAACTAGGTGTGCTCTGACAGAGCAAGCTACACCCCAAAAGGCCAAAATGGCTCAGAACACCCCCAAGTGTTCTTAGACAGTACAAACTACATCCATGATGTAGTTGGAGCCCAGTAGGGTGCACTTGGTAGTTTCTAGGCACAGTTCGAAAGTCAAAGGCAAGTTGTGGGGAAATAGTGCCTAAATAAGACCTAGAAACTGAAGATTTTGATACCTATACTACCAAGTGCACTCATGGTGCAATTGTGGCCAAGGAGGGTGTATTTGGTAAGTTCTAGGAATAGTCAATAAGTTAGGAGCAGTTAACAGGGGTTATGGTGTCTCCTAGGCCCTTAAAAATGCTCTTAGGGGTCCCAAGTGTGCCCTGACAAAGCAAAGTGCACCCTAGGGTAGAAAGCTAACAAAATGCATGAAATGATAGGATATAACCATATTATTGGACCCCTAATTAATTTAGGTGTGATAAGGAAGTATAGATAGTCATTATACCCTTCCAAGTGAGCTCCTTCCTTGCACCTACAAGCACAAAACAAGAAAACCTAAATTAGATAAGTATGGTCATGTCGAGTTCACCAAAATATAGTACCTAGAAAATGGGCTAATGCATAACATACTATGAGAAAACCACAAACTCAATAAACATATGCTAGCACCCTCTAGTCTACCATGAAAGCCAAACTAATAGAAAGGAAGCAAAACAATATTAAATCTCCCTCTTTCATTTGTAGCTCTCATGTCCTTTCTTCTCCAAATGATGTAGCTCCAAAATTTCCTATAGTGCACACAATTATGAAGAAAAAGCCTAAGATGATGATAATTCTATGAGAATACTTGAAGTTGTGAGTTTAGTGTGAAAGATGAAGCAAAAGACTCAAAAACTAGGGACCAAAAATGAGAGAAAGAGTGCTCATTTTACAATCAACACTCAAGGTGAGAGAATTGGATTTGTCACCCATAGATATCCAACTTGGTAGGAGATTCCTTTGAGAATCCATGACACATATGTCACAAAATGCCAAGTGTAGGATTCTATGATGCTTAGAAGTCAAACAAGGCTAAATGTGGAAGAGAATCTATGACGCATCATATGACACCTCAAGCCCATTTAAAGCCAAGAATCTATGGAAAATGAAGTCAAATATGGATGTGCATAAGAGAATAAGAATATTGGATTGTGAAGTATCTTAGCCAAATGTCAAAGGAGAATCCACGAGGTGTCATACCCGAGTGTCATGTTGATGTCAATATTTCATGGAATATTTGAATTAAAAATCCTTTATTCCACAAAATAGAAATTAGTAAAAATGGAATTAATGATGGAAAATGTAACTTAGGAAATTGTGAATTTCCAAGGTTTGCGAATGATGAACCAATCAATTAATTGAGGAGGTTAGTTAGTAAGAATAATTAGTAAGAATGATAGGATTAAATTATGGGTTATTTAATCCTATAGAGAAAATTAGTAAATGATTGGCCAAAGTTGATTAAATAAGTGTGACAGTATCCTTTTAATGAAAATGTGATAATGATACAGATTGAATATGATGATGATAGATAGACCAAAGCCATGGTCAAATTGATTGATTGATCAAAATTGGTAACATGCCAATGACACATGACATGAATTGAAGAAATGTAACACTTAACTAAAATCATATATGCTATAGGATCAAGATTGATTGATAGGGTTGATCATAATAATATTGATGGATGTGGTAAATATTATTAAAATGTTTGATAATTCCATGATCCAACATTGAAAGACTCAACAATGTCAAAGATCAGATGACATGAATGATAGTTTGACCTAGCACTGAGAGCCATGATAGTAGTAAGGTTAGATTGATAATATTTAATAGATTGATAGGTTTCCAAGGCACTGAAAGCCACAAAAATGCCTAGGATTGGATAGATGATGATTGATTTTAGATGTTTGATATGTTCCAAGCTTATTAGGACTGATATTATGTGATTCTGATTTGATTTGGGGTGATTCCGAGTTGATTTGAAATGGTTGCAAGTTGATTTGATATGATTTATAATGATGTTGAAATGGTTCCAAAATGATGTGAAATTTATGTGAAAGAGGATATGAATGATGATAGACACTGTTGAGATACAATCAGGTTGGCCAAAAGATCAAAATTAGTGGAATGAGAAAATGGGATGAACTAGCATGGAAAATGATGTCAATTCAGGGGCCCAAGAGTATTTTCAAGGGTTACCAATAAAGAAAGTGACAAAATAATGAAAATGATAGCTCAATTTGTTCACAAAAAAGATATGAATCCAATGCAACTAACGGTTTGAAAATTGAAGTTGAAATGAAAAAGTTATGACCTCTAGAGTGCAACATAGGGGCTCGGGGAGCAATTCTAAGTATCCTACTACCCCAAGTGCCCCCAAAACTCATCCAAGTGTGCCTAGTGTGCACTTGGTAAGCCCAAGTGCACCATGATAGTACCAAGTGTTCCCATGGCATACTTGGGAAGCCCAAGTGTGCTTAGAAAGTGTAGAATGTTCCCTAGAAGGCTCCAAGGGCCAAAAATAGCCTGATTGGACTCGAAATGACCTAAAACTTTGTGTGAGTGTCCAAAATGGTGGAAAGAGGTCAAAACATGAGTGAAATAAGTCAAAAATGGTCACATTTGGTAAAAATTAGTCAAAAAAGGTCAAACTAAGGCTAGACTAGGTGGAAAGCCCTAGAAGGTTGATAGATAGTGTAGGATGATGCAAGAATGTATGAATGCAAGATGAAGATGATTTGGTGTATTAGAATGCATGATCATGGTGGTGAATGAAGATATGAATGAAAGAAGACCAAAGAGATGAGATGTGGACTAGTTAGAATGAAGAGAAGACTTTTTCTTTCAAAATGTGTGCTATGTGTCAAATGGAGCTTCGTTTTGATGAAATCGTAGATGCGAACCATTTTTGAGCATCGATAGTGCCAAGTCATTCAAGTGTCAAGAAAGTTTCAAGTGCCAAGTGTATATGAGCAATGTTAGTATGCTAATAGAAACCAAATTTAAATAAAGCTTCTACAAACTAAAAAAAATTCATAAACTTCAAGATAGACTAAGATGAACTCTCAATTGAGAGTATGAGCCATTAATGGGCTCTCTCAATGAGAAGCTCTCTTGTTGAGTAGCTTTGTCTAAAAAGATAGGATGTATGCTCAATATGCTTCCAAAGGCTTCAATGGATGATTGTGGGATTTTGGTGTGGATAGATGGCTTTAGTATGGATTTGGCTCTCAAAATAGCATTATAACTTTACTTCATGGATTGTGTTATTTTGCAAAGGGGAAGGATCCAATTTATAGGCAAGAGGCTTGAGGGTTTGAGGGCTAAGATGCAAAGATGGGAAAAAGCTTATGGAGGGCTCAGATTGCATGAGAGGAGAGCACATGGATTGTGCTTCCTTATAGCCAATCAAGGAGTGACACATGTCACATGGTGAGAGGATGGAGGAAAGGGGAAGGATGAGTCAACAAAGGAGGCTCAAGGGATAAAATCTTCATAAAGACCCTCATAATGACTTGTAAGAGCAATAAAAGGGCTTGTAAGAGTCATTTATGACCTAGTGGACTTCATAAAGTTTTATGGTTGAGATATTTTGAGGGTGATGAGAGCAATTTCGACTTGGACTTGATTAGAAAAGTTTTAAGATTGTTTAGGCTTGTGCAAATGATTAGAGGATGGATTAGGATGGTTTAGGATTAGCTTAGGGATAGGCAAGTGGATGGCATTTAATGAGGGTGGGTGAAGGAGGAGATATTTGTTAACTTTGGCTTGGGTTAGTAAGTTTTAACCCATGTTTAGGGAATGTGACAAGGTTAGGAGGGGATTAGGATTAGGTTTAAAGACATCTTCTAGAAGAGTCTAGATTTTGGATGAGGATAAAGACTTTCTAGAATAGTCTAGAATTTCCTAGGATGAGGATGAAGACTTTCTAGAAGAGTCTAGAACTTCTTAGGGTGAGGATAAATTAGATTTTTAGGAAATAAATAAAGTTTTATTTATTTCAAGGGTTTGGGTTGAGGAGATATTTATTAAAACTTTTTTAATAAACATGAGGATTAATATTTAATTTTAATTAAATATTTTGAGTTGGGGTTAGGGGTAGGAAATGATGAGATTAGCCTTTAATCGAAATTAAAGAAGGATTAAAAGATTTTGGAAGAGGTTATTGGTCATAAGGAAATTGGCCAAGTTTTGGGCAAAAAATAATTTTTTTATTTATTTTAGGATTTTTGGTCAATTTATTAATTAAATAATTAATAAATAAGGAAATAATGTTTAAATAAGATTTAAACATTTTTGGGAGGGATTCCTTAATTAAATATTTTTAATTAAGATAAAGGGATTTAATGGCATGAAAATTAATTAATTAATTAATTAATGATGATGTCATCAGGACTTTTTCAGAAAATAAAAATACTTTATTTTCTAAAGGTTTTTAGGTGTCTACACCAAGTGATAATAGATGTTGAGCCAGTATATGTCCCAAGTAAAGTATAGGTGCCAAGCAAGACAAAATTACTATAGGAGCTGAGAAAGATAGAATCCTATATGTGTCAAGCATCAACAATCAGTAAGTGCCGAGTAACACAGAATCAGCATATGAGTTTGTGCCTTCACAAACTCAAATGTAAACCATTTTTGAGCTGACTCAAGATGAATCTCAAAGGATCTTAAAGATAAGATCGAACCTATTTACATTCCCTATTAATTAGCATGCAATCAATAAGAAAAATGGAGAGAGCATGCAACCAATCAGAAAAATGGAGAGAGCGTGCAACCAATCAAGAAAAAATAGAATGAATTGAGTGAGAAAGATGGATGAATCTTGATCATAGATTCATACCTAACCCTAAGTCTCAAAACCTTTATAAGGAGGTTGAAACCCCATAATTCAAGTGTGTAAGAGTATTGTGTGGGAATGCTAGCAAAGTTTTAAAAGGGGTGAGAGGTCTTAGAGGAAGAGTAGCATTACATAATCAAGTTATTTAGAATAGAGTATCAGCACTTTGAATAGATTTATATTAGATTAGGTAGGATCAGATCAGATTGGATAGAACAAGGATATGAAATCAGCAATTGAAGATTACAATTCATTAGTTCAATACATTCTATAATACTTTCTAGCCATTGTATTAGGAGAATGAAAATCCTATGATGATAGGTTGGCTTAACAATCATATTCTAAATCCTTAACAACATTGTAAATCATTTAACAGGGTGATATTCCAAGTGAGTGTTTGTAAATCCTTTAGATAGGTCACTTTTAATAGGGTGTAAAGCCTTTATAGGGTAGGCCTTTCAGAGGGCAGACCATTGATGCCTTAACCAGTTACATATTGCTACAGTGATAAGTTGTGGATATCATCCCCACCCCAGTTTTACCTTCTCATTTTGGAGGGTTTCTGTGTGACCAAATCTTGTGTTATCTATTTTCATGCATGTCTTTACTTTCATGTTTATTAGAGATTTTAGATCCATGTGATTAATTTCAGCTAAATATTTTAGAGGGTAAAATATTGTTACTTCTAATTTACCCCACCCCCCCCACCCCCCCAAAAAAGTAAATCTTTCTACTTGTGAATTCCAACAAAAACATTACTAATTTAAAAATACTTAAATGTTAATTCTGAACTAAACAAATCCTAAACATAACCCATACTTACTAACCCATATTTCCCTTTTCCTAAACACACTAATCCATTTTACTTTAACTAATCCCACTTCCTCCTATCCCACCTAACTTCCTAACTCCTAGGCCACTTGGCCAAGTGGGATTCCCACCTCCCTAGACAATAAGTGCTTCCCTAGTGCATTCCCATGCTACCAATGATGGTTGACTTACATCATGCCTAATGAAGACATGGGTGACAGATTTAAAAGGGTGTGGGCGGGGGTGGGGTGGGTATAATGTAAACCAAAATACTTATCCTTAACTCCCCCATTCATTATGGAAGGACAAGTGGGAAAAATAAAGGTAAGAGATAAGGTTTTAGATATGAGTTTCTACTCTTTTGCAAAGCCATCAAACCTAATATGCAAGATCCATGAAAGGATATGTGAGTAAATAAATGAGGGAATGAAAATAGGTTTCAACAATGAGGTCATCCCTCCAATCAAAAGCCAAGTCAACCAGTTGGTATGCATGGGGAAGGGGGAGAGAATAGGTGGCATCATCCTATCAACCACTTACTTTATATGGGTTGGAAGGAATGGAAAATGTAGAGCCATTAATTGGTTATCATAAAAGGAGAGGAAGGAGTAAAGTATTAAAGTTTAGTGGCTGAATTAAGAGTTAAAGTAAAATGTAATGTTTTAAATTTTTATAGATGGGGAGGGATAAGGTAAGAGTATTCAATTGATTTTTATTTTCATTTTAACTCATTTTTTAATTATATAATTCTTTATAAAATGGTATTCAAAATTTGAAAGGGAATCTTTTCAAAATATTCTTTGTTATCAAACAGAATTAAAACTTTTACATACAAAAGGCATATATCATTTTTGCTCTAAAAAGATAAATTTCTTAACGATCATTTTTTCCTCACCAAGTGTTGAGTTTTCTCATACAATTTGAACATGGCATCTATTACTAATATTTCATTTCTAAGATGAATTATAGCATAGATTTTTTACGTTATATTTATGCATTTGAGTAGGAGTATTTTTTTTCAATAGTTAATAAAATGCAAAATGAAGTAACATCCATATAAATTGATTTTCCTCTAACACCTAATCATATTCAAATTGCATAACTTTGTGTAACATCATTATATCTAATCACAATTGATCATATGCATATGAAATGAATTATAAAGAATGCCATAAGAAAGGAAATTCTCTTCTTCTTCTTTTAAAATATGTGGGCCAGCCACTTCATATTTATTCTATTGACAAACCTAATTCAAGGACTCAATTAGGAAAGAATCAAGAAAGAAAACCTGATATCATTGTCATTACAAATATAAAGTTAATAATGATTTTTACATCAAGATCATTATCCCGAGGAGAAGTCTCCATAACATTTGACTCAAGAATATGAAAACTCTGAATCCAATTTTTCTCCTAATCAAGGTATCAGCTAAGCAATCTACAAATTTACATCAAGACAACTATGGAGAACTGAAACTGACCAGGGACAAATAGATTCTAACACATAGACACATTCAAAAAACTAATCCCATCCCAAGTTTGCACAATAGGTTCCATATCGAATCAAGACTAGGGAGAAGGTGGGTTTTTCTAGAGTAGCGGATTTTAATCACAACACCAAAATAGATTCCTCTTTTGAGGCTAATAATCACAAAGAACTTTTTTTCTTTCACTCCTTATCTCCCCAAACACAAAGTGGATTGTATTGAAAAGTAGGGTCCCATAACACCCTACATTCTCCCTCTCCTCATCATGAGGGGAGACTCTGCACTGACCCATAGTCCAACTGAGGCCCTCCTCTCATACATGGCCACTTCTACCCTATCCAAGGGTGAGTAATGCCAACACAACCCTTACAATTTTACCCACAAAAAAAAATGTAAAATATGAAAGGAAAGACAAATAAGAACCCCACAATAACTCATCCCTCACATGTTTCATCACACATACAAAATACAAACACATGCAATAGGTCTACTTAAGAAAATAAAAACACAACATGAAGAACAATACCATGAAGGATTTCTACCTTCAAAAATGGTTATGGAAAATGGAATTTTTGAGAAGAGCTAATCCTTCTTTCTCCTTCAATCCTAGCTTTAATCTCTCTAAATGTAGAGAATGGATGAACACCCTTCAACCCTCAAATTGGAAACTAAATAGGCTTCTAAACTCACCCACCTAAAATTTCAATTACTCCAAACTTGACTAAGGCCTTCTAGGGTCTTCCAACTTGATCTTATCATAAGAAAACCTTTTTGGTGGAATTTAAACATGGCAAACTCATGGAGAAGTTCAATTTCACACTAAAGGGAAAATGAGATATTTAGGAGGTCATAAAAGTCAACTGAAGGATCTAGAAGGGTGGAAAATGTTAGCAACCCATAAAAATACCCCTTAGGCACTTGGTTTACATTAATTTTGGTCCCCTAGAATCATTTTAGGACCTATAAATTGGCTTGAAATATTTGAACTTTCTCAAAACCATTGGAATGCAAGTTACAACTAAAGCCTAATTAGGGTAATTAATCTAGGTTACCAACTAATTAGTATTAGGTTACTAACTTAAACAACCTCATATTATCAAGTTACTTCGTTGACCCTAATTATCATGTTGATACACATATATGAATTATGAGTGTCAAGTGACACCATAAGATTCATTGTTATGTAACATTAAACACCTTACAATTATAGAGTGATACACATATTTAGACTATATTATAAATAAAATATGAAATAATGAGGTCTACATCTCTTCATTAGACTTGACCTTAGTTTCATAGATTTGACATAGGGTCAATTATTGATTCTTCATTAGATTCCATGGGTAATAATCTGGCACACTCAATTCACACATTAGTGGCTTAACAAAAATCACATGCATATATTTAAAACTCATCTAGATAATCACATAAATCAAAACATCAAACTTCCATTTAAATAACCTTTATCTCATTTCTGCTCACATATTTAACCATTAAAAATTGCATAATAAAGTATTAATCATATTCCTAATCCTGAATTCATTTACTATACTACACCATCATTATGCATGTTTATAAAACATCAAAAAACATGATTAAGTATTTAAATTAAAGCATCACAAAACATAAAATAATTTAATAATGTCCAGTCCATCAGACAATGTCTTGACATATCGAATCATAATGTATCAAAATAAAAATGTATCAAATGTGTCATGATGGATTGGGGTGAGACCTCACACCTCTAGCCTCTTCTTGAATAGGGTCCTCTATTTGAACCAAGGGAGGACTACAATAAATACCTCTATCGTGACCTCTACCATGCCCTGGGCTATGACCACTAGCAACAAAGCTAGAACCAGAAGCCATCTCTCCTACAACACCCAAATACCAAAAATAGTATCTCTAAATCCATCAACATAAGTGTATAGTGCATAGACATAAAGAAAGAATCTAGAACATACATGTTGTGAGTTTCCAAGTTTCATGTTCAAAATTTCTACTATTTCCAAATTTTTTGTTCAACTTGTTTTGGATCTAAGTTTGATATTGATAAATGTTTGTTGTTCAATCTTGATGCAAGTTTACTAATTGTTCAAGTGATGGCTCGCAATATGCCAAAGTTCCCAATGTTTAAACTCGAGATCTAATACCATATGTAATGTCGCGCTCAAAAAAACCCAAGAGAAATAAACCTAATAGCTTACAATATTTACTAAACCTTTTGTTAAAGTTTATACAACAGAAGATAACAATGTGGAACTAATACACATCAATCACACATATAAAAATACAATATAGATTTTGTTCCTCAAGGGTTCCTTCACATTGAGTCACATTCAATAAGTTTTTCTGTTAATTAGCTTAAGTCTTGAGTACAATGTCTCATGATTACAAGGAACTAATAGATACATCATCTCATAAGAAAATGTATAATTACAATTGATACAATACATCTAATGAATAACATCCATTGTACATGTCATAGGGTATGCGAGAATAGATACAAGTATATCAAAACACATGATACATAATAATATATACATCAAGTAAATATAAGTCTCTAATATAGGAATAATAATGATAATGGTGCAACTACATCCACAAACCTAGGCAAGCAATCCCAATAGCCAAAACTACCTCAAGGGTACACAACTACCAAAGAAGAAAAGATAGTCAAAATCGAAAGGACATTCAACCCAATACCAACACCACATACAAAGTCAACATATAGATACTAAGTATAAATCAAGTATCATCAATCAAGAGAAAAAATTAATGAAAGATATTTGTTCCAAGTCAAAAGAACAATAACAAATAGAATCACCAATAACCATAGAAATAAATCATCAATAATGAGTATACCAACAATAAATATGCCACCAAAAGAAAATGAAAAATCTATGGAGGAGACTTGGGCTACATACTAGGGTCTGTCATCACAAGGTCAAACAACTTGAGTTACCCTGGAGTAGTCTCTCATTAGACTCGAGAACCTCAAGAATTTGGTTACCCTAGATTGGTCACATTAGACCTTGGTCCCTCAACATGACACATGTGGAACCAGAATACTCTCTCATAAAGATGAGAAAAATTAGTCATACCTTTCACTAAGTATCATCCCATATTGGTGCTACAATTGTTGAAATCCTAATTAGAATAATTGTTATTTTGTCATTGATGCCAAACCTACTGATCAGACAAGTTTCAAACCTATTGGATAGACATTCACTAACAATGTAGAGTTCCATATCATTTGATTGATGAAGAGGACTTGAAAAATAAGAGATCATGGGATGAACTAGTGAAAGGTTGAGTTGAGATGTGTAAGTGAGATAGAATTACAATGGGCAATTGATAAGTTAGTACTTGAAAAGATAATTTATTGTTTAATAAATACATGAAATGTAGGTGATAATTGGATGAAGCTAAGATTTGAAACAAGTCAAAAGGAAAATCTTGATCGAGTGTCATTGTTGCACGATCAATGAAGGAGTTGAAGTAGATGATTAAGGAACTTGAGCATTGCCAAGCATAGCAGTGTCGGTTGAGTATATGTGTTAGTCGAGTGACAAATATTGTTGAGTGATAGAGATTTTTGAGTGACAATATCAATTGAGTTTAATAGTGGTGACCAAGTGAGAGAATTTAGTAATGATCGAGTGATCTAGTGAAGACTGAGAAGAAAGACTTAGTGATGATTGAGTGACAAAAAAAGAATATTTTATGAGATAATCAAGATTTATAGCTGACATAGTTGAGATCTTGGAATAAGCAATGTATTTTGACGATAAGGATTAATAAGTTGTATCATTTAATGTAAGGAAAGGACTAGTTGAGCGATCAAAGGCTAAGATTTGAGGAGATGTTTCTAGAAGCATTGAGAAGAGGAGAAGAACAAGAAGGTGGATAGATTCATTGAATTATATAGATCTGATTGTAAACCCTAAGATCTATGATTGTGATTACGCAGAAAAATATTAAAGTTTCCTATTTAAGGAGGTATCTAGTATGTTTTAGAGGGTTTTTAGACTAGAAATTTATGAAGAAAAGTGGTGAAAAATCTTGCAAGCATTTGTGTGAAGTTTTTGAGGTGAAGGATTGCTTGAAGAGTTGCCAAGAAGATTTGAGATGATGAAAATGATGAAGTCCAGTCAACGAACTAGAGTTGAGCTAAACAGAGATCTATATTTACAAAGTGATTTGTATGTTATCAAATCAAAGTTTCATTGTTACTGTCTAACCATTGTGGAAGTTGTAAAATCCTTTTGATAAGGTTGACCTAATAGTCATTTGTAAATCCTTTAATCAAGGTGACATTCTAATGAAATATTCTTAAGTCCTCTAACAAGGTCACTCCTAACATGGTGATTAAATCCTTTAACATGGTCACACCTAATAGTGTGTTTTTTAACCTTTAACAAGGTTGGCTCCTAACAAAGCTCACTTCAAAAGAGTGAAAAGTGGTATGATGATACTATTGTATTTTCCTAAATTGGGTTTCCACATTAAATCATAGTGTCAAACATTGTGTGGATGTTTGTTGTGTGTTTATGCTACTTACTTTTTTAAGTTTACATTTGTTGTTGGCTATGCTAAGTTTCTGGAATTCAGCACATATAGAATAGAGAGCTATAATGGAATGAATAAGTTGGATCATTGTGAACTATTTTAATCAATGATTTATTGGGTTAATTTTTCTAAAGTTTTTAGTGTTTTATTTGTACATCTAGACCTAGGGATAATAGATTCACCACCACCCCCCCCCCCCCTCCTCATCAATTATTCCAATTATATTAACATCTCATTCCCATCCTTAGCATATACCAGCACTCAAAGAAACATCTCTAACTTGTCTTTTTAATGTGTTTCTAATCATTTTAAATTACTATGTTATCACTTATTACATAACTGACAATAGGTAACCCTAGTACTGACCACTTTGGGTCTCAGGCCCCTATTGCAAGCCACTTCCAAAGCCATGCACCTAGTCAACCTCTCCTAAGAATAAAAATCACACTTGTTTCCCATACCACAACACCCATAAAGATCAAACCCAATTCCTTAATAGGCAACCCAAAAATAAGATGGTCCTCCAACCCAAACAAACAGAAATGCTCCACAAAGTAAATCTCATAAAAGTAAATATTATTTTAATCACAAGACACATCATAACATCTAGTTAGATAAACATAGTAAAAGAAACACAAAGTAGCCTCAATTTACATCCTAGTTGGCCATCTATACTATCAGTGAATAGGTTTGTTCTCTCAAAAACACCTTAACAAATGACTCTTGAATACCCAAAAAAAGAAAGACAAACTCTAAAACCAACAATACAGTCACTTGCAATTATCTTGTCAAGTGCTCTTTGAATTTTGAAATAAAGGTATAGCTCCCTCTTTTTGATTCAAAATAAATAATTTTTTGATATGCCTTTAACCCAGAAGGCAATGAAGGAACACTAACATCTATTTATCAACATGACTAAATATTTAAAATGAGTAAATGAACAATTGAACTTCCTCCCTCAGAACCTTCAAACATCAAAAAAAATAAGTTTCCAATATGCAACAAAAGAAAAGCCAAAACTTTCACAGGTGATTAATATCCACAAGAACATTAACCACTACAAAGTAAACAATAGTATCTACTCCAAAAAGTTGAACATATAAAACTGCATAATTTTATATTACTTTGTCACAGTTTCCGAAACATAAATACTTAAAAAAAAATACTTCCAATTTCATATCTATGGAGGGATGACTCCTATCTCGTTACGAATTTTAAAACCTATAATTGTCTTCCCTTTCCTTCAGAAGCACAAACCTATGAAATGGGAGAAGAACATTTTACAATAGAATTTCCTACTTTCAAAGAAATCCTACCCAATTATTTCCCCAACTACCTATAACTTCTTGACACAAATATTTTATCTCTTAATCACATTACAATAATAATTAATTCTATTAAAATTTAATTATTGCTTTTCCAACCTAGCCCATCTCCCAAAAGTTTCTCCCCGTATAGGTTTTCCACAAATTCCTCATGTTACAATAATTAATTTTTTTAAATTCTTTTTTCACTTTTATCTTACCTCCCTTATCTCTTTTCTCATTACAATAATAATTAATCTTTATTGAATTAATTATTTGAGATATTTATTTAAATTTATTTGGCTTTTGATTATTTTGCATTTGAATATTTTAATAGTTAATTCTTTAAAGATTTAAATACTATACAATGCAAAATAATTTATAAATTATCATTATAAGCTTACCTTTTATATTTTCTCACATAGTTGAATTGGAGGGAAATATTTAGGGTTTCCAATCCTTAGGTAACAATGGCCCTAATTAGGGGTTGCATTCTATGCCAGGATGCAAAGAACTCCAGAATCTCTATCTGTTGCAATCCAATGCTTCATCCATTGGTTGTATATTCATTAATCAATGTGAATATGAACCTATACCCTTTGAATGAATATTGCAATAAAATTCTTATCCATATCTCTAGTTTCTACTATTTGATGGTTGTTGTTCTTACACTATAGTAGTTCAAGTTGTTTCAAACATTTGCAATTATTTGATGGAAAACTTCCAAAGTCCCATTACATTCAGCTTTTAAAGAGAATGCATATTCATAAAGTTGATACTTGATTACGCTTGTGAAACTAATATTAAAATCTTCACCATTAGATGCTTCTATGAAATTTAATTTGGAGAGGAATGTAGCTTCATGGATATTTCATCTCATGTTGCTTGATATTTTTCTCAATAAATCACCACAACATACCAATCACCATTACATTCATAACTTTTTTGTTTTCATTCTCAATCACATGAGTGCCATTCAAGAGTGAGAGTGGAGGTACGTCAAGGAGTTATTCACAACCTGTAATTGTGGCACATTCAATTTGCATCCAACACAAAAGAAACTTCCTTAGTAGCAAAAATAATAGATTCTTCTATGTGTTGAGTCAACAGTTCTATGCAATGATTTTCTTAAATAGTCCAAGATAGTATCATTTTTCTACCACTGTGCACCTTCACATTTATCATGGGCATCCTTAGTATTCTACGAAAAACTCATCTTCTTAGCATTGTGGGTCTGCAGTTGAATGGCATGATGAAAAAGAAAAAGTTGATATCACTAATGGAGCTCTGTGCACCCTAGTAGATGTAAAGACCTTAGGACTCAAGACTATAGATGATCTATGTGGGTGAGACCCATGCAAAGGTTACAAATGATAAGATCACTCTTGTGTTATCAAATCTTTGAGTGTGGCTTCTAGCTTCAAACAGTCAAGAAGTCTTCTTACATCATTATTATACATTTTGAATTCAACCAAAAATATTCCTAAGGCATTCTTATCAATACAGATGTCCATCTTGAAGTTCTTAATGAAATATTATTTCACTTAGTAGATCCAATAACCTCTTTATCATTCTTCCAAATGCTTTGTCTTTCTTAACAAACTCGCAAACATTCAAACCTTTTGTTTAAATGCTGGCACATATGGAATTGTCATAGCCAAAGAACCCATCAATGAAGTTGTTTATGAATACCTCCCTAGTCCAAAAATTTCCATTCTATGTGCATAATAAGAGCGCTTGCTGAGTTACATGTAACTTGCACATAGTCACATATTCTCTAGTTCGGTGTCATGCAAATTGATAGAGAGAGGCATTGCAAGTAGAGCATCTTTCACATCAGGCATTATTGTTAAGCAATCATAACCAAAAGTTTAAATAAACATAATTACTAGTATGTGGCATGTGTGATTTGAGTATAGCTTCTATACATAAATTTATGAAACCCAACCTTAATAGCATGCATCAACTTCCACTAATTATATTTTGGATTTTCTGGCCTTCAAGAATAGGCTGATTCAAATATTTGATACATTCTTCAACATCCTCTAAACTTTCCATTGCTAAAAATGCAAAACCATGTGAGATACTGGTACAATGTTTAACTACCAGACAGCAACCAACAACCCTTACATAGCTTCATGTATATTTTCTCCAAACTCTTGAAGAACTTGCATTCTTTGGAACTATCATCTTTTCCAGATGTAGAGCTTTAAGTTGAGATAGTTAATGAAGACCAACCACTCCATTTATCTTTCTTTTTTTTGCTGCATCATTATTATGAGTTACCAAAACCTTAAGATTTTTCATTGTGCGAAAAAAAAATTGGAATAGAATATTCAATTGTAGTGAAATATAAAACCAACACTTCCATCTTGGGGGACTCCATTTTGGTCCCACTCTAACCTCTACTTCTTAGTGTCTCCAATATGATGTGTGTGTTAACATATCAATCAAGTTTGTTATTAGTGACACACACTTATTCAGATTGTATATAGCTACTGAGCTTATTGTACAGCTATCAATGTTTTCCAAGCATTTCAATTGTTGTTGAGCTCTACAATTTCTATTGAGTCCTTTGGACAAATCCCAGTGGTTACCGAGTAGTTGCAGTTATAGTGAAGATTAGTAGTGTAAACCATGCATATCAATGTATGCCGACTTTACCAGTGCAAGCCAAGTTGTGTAGTGTTCAGTTTACAATGTATGTGATGTGAGTCCAGTATTAACTGAGCTTCTCAGTGTTAACCAAGTGACTCGGTTTATACCAAGCTCAAGGTGATAGTGTTTACCGAGTCTTGCCATGGTAAACAAGTGATTCAGTTTATATGATGAGTTTCACAATATCTACCCAGTCACTAGTGTAGATCAAGTTCAAGACTACTTGGAAGTTATCAATATGGACCGAGCTTCTATATCTACCAAGTGCATGACAATGCTAAGCATTCACAGTGGATGTCAAGTATCAGAACCTCACCGAGTCAATCTTTAGAACCTAAGTGTCTTCATGTGGGATGACTTTGTAATATTTGTGTTAACTTGTATTGTGGCCAACTTTGTAATTTGTATAATTGGATTGGTATATATATGTAATGTATAATATCATATCAAAAGTGAAAAATGATGATGAAAAAGTGAATGTGAATGTAATGTAAATGAATATAATTAGAGAAGAGCAAAAAGAGTGGATTACAAAGGCTATAGCAGTATAAGAAGTAGCAAAGTCATATCTATCATAGCAAGGTGATTTGTACCTAAATGAATCTCATTCAACAAACTAAGTTGTAAATCAGAGATCATCTATTGTTTCATCCTAATATGTGGATCAGTCAATTCCTCTAACAAGGTAGACCTAATAGTGTTTTGTAAATCTCTTTATCGAGTGCATACTTAATTGTATGTTTGTAAATCCTTTCACAAGGTGGATCTAGCATTCCTTATTGCTCCTAACAAGGTAGATCATCAGAAGTGATCAATGTAAGCTTTAACAAGATAAATTTATACTGCAGTACCAAAGTTTGTGGGTATCATCCCCACCCTAGTTTTACTTTCTATTTGGAAGCTTTCTAGGTCACCAAATCTTTGTGTCACAATGTTATGAATACTTTCATGTTTTTAGTTTCTTATGCATGCAATTAGATCAAATTATATGTGATGGATTAAATGCTAAGTGGATTTTTGGATTAAGAGTTGAAATTCACCCCTCCCCTCTTAGTAACTTAGCATAGTCTTGAATATTTCCAACAATTGGTATCATAGCTTTGTGGTTCCAAGGAGAAAAGTTTGATAGCTTGAGCAAAGATCAAGGCCATGGAAATATTTAGACTTGACAAAGCTATTTATAATGAGAAACTAGATTTGAAAATGGCCATTGCCCAACTCAAGAAAGCAAAGGAGCAACTCTCTTAATCCCTAAAAAGAAGAAAAGAACTTGCAATTCAAATAAATGATCAGCTCTACATTAAAGAAAGAATTGAAGATCTTCATTCAAGCAATTCAAATGAAGCTAGTAAAGCAATCAAAGAACTCCTAGAAAATAATGGTTCCCTGCAAGAAGAAGTAAGAAAACTAAAAAGAGAGCAAGAAATTCAATCAGTAAGGTTATGTGAATTCATGGAGTAGAAGAATAAAATAAAAGAAGAGAGAGATGAAAGGAACAATGAAATCTAGAACCAATCCCTTTAGCAAGTAGACCTTATTGATCAACTCTCCAATGCAAATGAGGAAATCATGAGCTTAAGATTTGAAAATGAAAGATTGCGGAATGATCTGAACTCTGAAAGGAAAATCAATGAAAGAATGATGAAATCAAAAGCAAACATGAATCAATTGAATGAGAAAAACCTCTATAGACAAAAGGGAAAAGTAGGAATTGGATACACAAAAGAAGGAGAATCATCCAAGCAAGGATCTCAAAAGAACCAAAGACCTACTTGCAATCATTGTGGTAAGATAGGTTATACATCAAACAAATGTTGGAGCAATGGAAAAGAAAAATTCAATGGAAAGTGCTACAATTACAATCAGCATGGTCATAAGGCTAATGAATGCAAAGAGAAACCAAGATTTGAAGGAAAATGTCACGAATGTAAGAAATGTGGACACAAGTCATCAAAATGAAAAACCAAGATATTGAATCTGGCAAAGCAAATTGTGAAAGCAATATTTGGTTAGGACTACAACACCTGGTGTAGATGTCATTATTGTGGAGAATTTGGACACATTGGTATAAATTGTGTAAAGCATCATTTTAGAAAAAGAGACACTACTAAAAGATGTTTCATTTGTACAGAACTTGGTCATCTTGCCAAGAACTACATGAATACTAGTAGAATTGAAGATGAGAAAAGGGGAAAAGTTGATAACATCCAAAAATAAATGAGACAACAATGGGTTCCTAAGGCTACTGAGGATACAAATCCTAGCAATGATGATCATGTCACTCAAGAATTGGGTGACTCTACCATTTCTACTTAAGTTCTCAAAAAAGAAACTCAAACTATGCTATCAAAAAAGACATCAAAAATAATTACTGATTGAAAGAACAAAATGATCCAAATTAGTATCTAGGATACAAAGAGATCATCGAGTACAAGCTTCTACTAAATTATCTTCTCTACTAAGTTAGGTTGGGCCATAGACTCTATCAAGAAAGGTCGGATGTAATAAAGATGCTTATGGTTACCAAGTCACAGACTTTTCTAAGTGATCAATGCAAAGTAGTAGATGATAGTTTATCAACATGATGTCAATTGATCTGCCTTTCATACTGAGCATTTATGACAAAATTTTAATAAAAGGCATGAAATTGAAGTCATTTCTTACTATGAAATTTTGAGTGCTATTGCGAAGTGAAATCTTTAGCACTTCCAAGTGATTTGGGAAAATTTCCAACAAAATTTTTTGAATTCTCTCAAACCCTACCGAGTGAAGATGGCATCTAGCAACAACAAGGTTAAGCAAGGATCTAATATGTTAGTTCTGGAGTAGAATGGAAGGCACTAGATTTCAAGCTCACTCAAATCCCTCCAAAGGTACTTCTAATCAATGATATTCACACTCATTTCAAATGTGTTATTCAAGAAATTGGTACATTGGAAATGGACAATGCCTTACATAAGCTTTGTGTGAATGGAGTTTTGAAACTCGAGCACCAATACCTGGAAACCAAAGGGTTAACTCACATCCCTCACATGCCCTATGAATTTCAAGTTAAATGGATTAGGTTTATCCTCATTTGGGTGCATAAAGGACAATTGTGGTTGGAACAACTAGTGTTGATCACAAAGAAGATGATTCATCAAATCACTAGTCTCCCAATGCTAGCCAAAGCCAAAATGAAAAAAACCCTACGTCAGGTAGAACTTGAAAAGAAAACCCTAGCATAATGGGATGGCAAAGGAATGAAAATTAGAATTATTTTAGATATGGAATTGAAGTTTGGTACTCACATCATTGCACACAAGATATATAGCTCTAGCAGGTTGAACAATGTGTCATGTGAAGCTATGGACTTGGCATACAAGGTAGTAAAGAACAATTTATCATTCAACCTTACTGAGCTATTGTTAAAATAGTTCAAAAAAAAATTGGAAAACATAAGGACATCAAAGAATAACCCATGTAACTTTGGTTCCTTGTTAACTTGTCTATTCTTTTATGTTCAGAAATTCTTCCCTTAAAAAGGCATTGTTGTTTGGAGAAAAGAGGTGGTTGTGTTATATCAGATAAATGAGTTTATTGGTGAAATGGGTGAAGACTAAAATAGTATTATGGATAATTATTTTGGTGCATTCAAAGAGAAAATAAACAATAGGTACTGAATCCCCAAGAAACTAGTTGAGGATTATAAGGATGATGTATGTTTCATGGTGGATAGTGACAAAGTGTACATTCAGGCAGTTAAGCCTAGAATTGTGTGGGTAATACCTCTTGGTTATAAGGTTAATATTGATGAAACTAAAGATATCATTGAAGCTCTTTTGAATGAGCCAGTTGATCCTAAGGCAGCATATTTTGGCACATATGATGAAGCAAAAGCTAGGATTGAACTTGACATAAAGCTTCCTCAAGTGATAAATACAGGAAAGAAGAGAATTGCAAAATTAAAAACTAGTTCTATACTTTTGTTAACAAAAGGAAAAGGTAAGGATGAGGAAGTAGAGGATGAGGCAAGATCTGAGGAAGAAGAGCCATTAAGGAAGAAAGGCAAGGTGATTATCACCAAGCCACAAAATCCATCCACTGTAGTATTAACAAGAAGATCTTCAAGGAATAAATCTGACAAGAAGGAGACATGGTATTTAGAAAACCTCCACCCACCTTCCAAGATAGATTGAAAGATTTGGAAGGAGCTAGAATAACAAATTTTAAATCATTAAAGTATGAAATTAGGACAGCAGAGGAGCAGAAGGAGATTGAAGACCTGGTGATGGATACGATGGGAAAATGGAAATACTCACCAGACCAACTTGCTTCTCAAATTCCTAAGGATTTTTTGGAAAAGATAAAGCCAAGATGGGAATTTTCTATGAAAACTATCAAAGATATATATGGGAAAACCTTAAAGTAGCTATTACCAAGCATATTAGAAGTAGAGGTAAAAGAGTCACTAAAGAAAAATGAAGAAAAATTGACTCTGAAGTTTAAAACCTATCTGATTTTGATGAAAGATATTAAACATGTTGTAATGAATGCAAAAAACACTTGAAAGAATATCTATCTATTACATATACCAAGTGATTTTCCAGTTGATGTTAAAGATGATAATGATGAAGAGGATAAGGAGAAAGATAAAGAGGAAAATATTGAAGAAGTAACTCATTTTGACAATGAAGAAGATGAAGAGTATCAAGGACAAGAGGCTATCGAGGAAGCAAAGCAATATGATGAGGAAACTAATCCAGTTAAGATAGCTATAGTAGTTATTGCCTCACTTCCTCACTCTCCAAGAAAACCAGCGACAACATCAAGCATGGAGACAGCCCCCAACAAGTTTGATTATAACCACCAATGCCAATCCAAATGCCCAATCACTTTTTGATCCTACTCAAATTAACACCTCATTTACAGAACTGACATCCACTTCATCTATCGAGATGCAAACCCTTCCTTCATCAACTGAGTTTGTTACTTTAGTTTTGAGTAATTTAGTTTTGAGCACATCAATTTTGGATTCTTCAGGTATTTCTATTCTAGGTACAAAAGAAATAAGTGTAATGATAGCTGAGCCCAAGGTTCAACCAAGCACAAAAATTTTGGGAAAAGGAAAAGAGCTAGAGGAAGAAATTGATTTAGATGAGGAAATTGTAATCCCAAATTGGGATATTTCCAAACTTACTCCAAACCAAATGTTGTCATTTGGTGAACTCCTCTAGAAGAAGGATAAACATCAAAGACTAAGAGAGGAGACAGATAAGGAAGTTCAAGATAATTGAAGATGCAAAGAACATTTTGGTAGAGGCCATAGGTGTTGAGGTTGATTCTTCTCAATCAATTTTGTATCAACTAGTAGAGGCAATCTAGAAATTTAATGAAGATACTGATGGACAAGATAAGCTAGTGCAGAAGGTAGAAAATAAGTTTGATAATAAAGTACTAGAACACATTGCTCAGTAGATAGCTATATATCAAGTAGAACTTTCTACAATTTTGGTCAATTTAGAAGCATCTTGTACAAATATGTCATCACTTTTTGGAAAGTTATGTGATGTTTCTAAGTTTACTAAGGAAATAAAGGACAAATTGTTCAAAATAGATGAAGATGTGAAGGCTAGTGCTCAGTAGCTACAACTTGACCCTAGTTCAAGCTCTGCACATTTCAAGAAAATAAGATTTTTGTTATATATGCAAGTAGAATTGCTCAAAGAAGCAAGGATTAGATCCACATTGATAGATATACAAATTATGATTCTTCCCAACATGGATGCACTATAGAAACATATTGCACATTCAAAAACTCTTATGCATGACAATAACTTCTCCATTGCAGACCATATGATAGAATTGTCAGCAGAAGTCCAAATTGCACTTCACACATGTAGGGTCCTGCAAGAAAATTGGGATAAAACCTTGGAAATAATTCTCAAGGTACATTCAAAAAATTTATCTCATTTTGGTGTTACTATGTAAATAAATAGAGTAAATCTTTTGCATTAATTTCAAAAAGGGGGAGAAAGACATATGTTATAGGGAAGAACATGCAATAACTTGTAAAAACAATGGGGGAGTAAGATATGTTGTATATAGAAAGAAGATATATAGTATATTGTATGAAAGAACCTTACCATGTATAGATATATATACCTTAACAAATCAATTTTCAAAAATCTCAAAAACAATATACTCTACCAAGCTAGTATCACAAGGTGATGGATAAAAGGTATTAAGGAAACTTTTTGGATTCAATTTTGGTTGATAAGTGTTTTTGTCACTAATGCCAAAGGGGGAGATTGTTGACATATTAGTCAAGTTTTTTATTAGTGACACACATTTATTTAGATTGTATATAGCTATTAAGCTTATTGTGGCAATCAGTATTTGCCAAGCATTTTAGTTGTTGCCGAGTTCTACAGTTGCTACCGAGTCCTTTGGACAAATCCCAGTGGTTACCAAGCAGTTGCAGTTATAGTGAAGATTAGCAATGTAAATCGTGCATCTCAGTGTATGCCAAGTTTACTAGTGCAAGCTAAGTTGTGTGCTATTCACTGAGTTTGCACTGTATGTGATGCGAGTCTAGTGTTAACCAAGCTTTTCAATGTTAACCAAGTGACTTAATTTATACCAAGCTCAAGGTGATAATGTTTACCAAGTCTTTCCATGGTAAACAATTGATTTAGTTTATATGACAAGTTTCACAGTATCTATAGAGTCACCAGTGTAGACCGAGTTCAAGACTACTTGGAAGTGATCAGTTGATCTGAAGGATATTTTCACTAAAATTTGAAGTATCTCCAAAACTCTAATAATTAGTACCATGTTGAAGTCCTTACAATTTTGACTCCAACACAACTTGAATGGGCAAGATTGGAGTTTAGATGACAAATTTACAACTAGTCAAAGTTTGGTCAAATCAAGACCAAAGGTCATAAAAAGGTGAAAAAATAATCATCTCAAAAGTGGTCAACAATGGATTTCAAATGAAAGATCTCATCAAAAGCTTTCCAATGGTGTTCGTTTTGTCGAAAACGGAGGCCATATGAAAAAGTTATGACAACTTAAAGTTTTCAAGAAAAAAGGTAATTTTGATGACATCATAAATCTAGTCACCATGCTCATGTGGAAAAAAAAAATATCCCCCTAAGTTTACCTGCCACTACACCATTTTTTAATTAATAAAATGGTGGATGTGTACTTTATTTCCAAAAAAAATGATGAGATTTAAAAGAAAATCTTCTCAAAATATAAAAAAACAAATAATTAAAACAATATCCTAAACTTATCCATCCAAAAGGGATTTGTTTATTTTATATGGCTTATAATTTACGAGCCAAAAAGAGGTTTGCATATGGTTTTATAATTGTTAATTTGTTATGTTAAAATGGGACAATGGTTATTATGTGGTTATTTGGTTTTAGACCAAATATGACTAATTTTTATGTATAAAAGGGAAGTTACTCTCCTTTACAAGAGAATTAGACTTGGGAGAAGAACTTCTTGTGGGAAATTAGTCTTTGGAAGAAAAAAAAAATTGTTGTGAGAGATTAATAGGAGGGAATTACTGAATTCTTAGAAGAGATTTTACAAGGTGTTATTCTATACCAAAAATTGTAAAAAAAGAAAGAGATTGTGAAGGCTTGGAGCTTGAAATTTGTAAGAAAGAAAGTTTGCTTCGCAGATTTAATAGAGCAGTCCCCCAATTGAGAAGCGGACCTGAAGATGTAGTCCTACTTGGACGAACTCTATATCAAATTTTTTGTGTCTCTTCATTCTCTTTCTTATTCTCTCAATTCTTTTAATTTATTTATTTTATGTAATGAAACACATTGTTAAATTAAGTGTTTATGCTTTAATCTTCTTGTAATTTCAATGGTTTTAAATACATAGCCACGCAATACTGCTTGGATCAGGAAAGTATATCTAATTGTTGGGATTAAGTCATAAAACTTGTAGATCCTAAATCTGATCAAGTTTGGTATCAGAGCCTATTTTGCAAAGAAATTGTAGGTGGTGAATGTTAACCAAGTTGCAGTTGAAACAAGGAGAAGATGAACTTGCAGAATTCAATCCTGAAATTGGAAAGAGAAGAAATTTTTCACAAGTCATGGCATCTGGATAAAATCTTTCCAAGTTTGATGTGGAAGCCTTCCAGAGAGCTTTTGTGGAGTTGAAAGCTTTGGTGGACATTCTTCTTCAAGAGAGGCATGAATGACAGTTGAGAAAGGTAAACAAGGCTAGGAAGAAGGAAGAAGTTAAATATTCATCAAAAGATGACAAAGGAAAAGGAGTAGGAGGTGGTAGTGACCCTCCTAAACCTCCATCCCCATCTTCTTTATCTTCTTCGTCTCTATCTACTTCTTCTAAAAAGAAACATTATGTGAAGACACCCTTGTTAAAGCTTGATGTGAAATTTGATTTTCCTGTACATAGTGGCGAGTTGGATGCAAAAAAATTGAATAATTGGCTTAAGCAGATCAAAGTGTATGGCAAGGTTCAAAAGATTTTGGATGATTCTTTCAAAATCCAGCTAGCTACTCTTAGGATGGGAGGTACTGCATTAGTCTAGTGGGAGACAAAGATCCAAGATGATCTTGCTACACATGGTAAAATTATTTCATCTTGTATGAATTTACTTCTGCCTTGAAGAAACAATTTTATCCTTTAGGTCATATGCAACAAGCCATTATGGACTAGAAAAATCTTAGGCAAGGTAAAGGCCAGTCTATGCAAGAGTATACATAGGTGTTTAGGAAGAAGGCATTAACTCTTAGAATTCCTCTTTACACGCAAGATACTTTATTAAAGTATATAGGTGGAAAGCATTCTTATTTAAAGCATACAATAGTGATGTTTAGTCCTTCTAACTTTGATGAAGTGTGTGCTCAAGCAACCCATATCAAAGAAGGTTGAGGAAACACAAGTTTTAGTTCAAAGAAGGAATTTGTTCCTCTTGAAAGCAACAAGAAGGGAAAGAAAGCAACCACAGTGAAGAAAGAGGAAGATGACAAGCCTACTTGTTCCCATTGTCAGAAGAAAGGACATGCAGAAGAAAAGTGTTGGAAATTGCATCCAGAGTTGAAACCAAAGTGGTTCAAGCATCATAAAGGAAAGCAAAAATCTACAGCTATTATTCAAGATCTTGGATCACATTCTAGTGATGAGACAATAATATTGGCTATGGATTTGAAAGGTAGAGCTTTTGCTGATTCTACCACTAATGTTTCACATGCTTCCACTTCAAAAAGTCATGTTGTCCCTAAAGATAGTAAAAGGTGTGAACATTTTCATATAAAGGTGATTTCAAATAACACTAAAATCGACACATTGATAGATAGTGGGTCCCAAGTTAATCTAATTTTAGAAAAAGTTGTTAAATTGTTGGGATTGGAAATTAAGCCACATAAGAGACCTTATCCATTAGGTTGGGTGTGCAATGATAACAAATTGCAAGTCACTAAGCAATGTAAGTTAAGATTTGCAATAACATCTAAGTTCATAGATGAGGTTGAATTTGATGTGGTTCCACTTGATATCTATGGGATTATGTTGGGTAGCCCATATTTATATGATAGGAAAGCTATCTTCTATAGGGACCATAACAGGTATCACTTGTTTAAAAATGGAATTGAATACATTACAAGAGCTCATCGCATGAAGAATGAAGGATCACTTATAAACATGGGACATTTGAAAATGATAGTAAATGCAAGTAGTAAATTGACTCTCATGTCTATAGTAGCTAGTGAGGATCAAGTACAAGCAGAATCAAATCTTCAACCTGTGGTGGTAAAAGAGGATTTGAAAGGTTCATTTTCTAATGATGTTTCTATACGAGAGGTCCAAAATGTTGATACTTTTTATATTTCATCAGTTATTTCAGTTTTTTTGCTTCTATTTCTACTAGTTGGTACTATGTGGGTGATGGATGTAATAGTGGAAACTAGTGGATATATGGTTGATTGTATTAGCAGTGTCATGTCATTCTTCATAATGTGTTTGATGGTTTTGATATTCAGAATTCTAGTAGTTTGTACAAGTGATACAGGACAAGTGAGGTAAACATGCCCTCACTTTAATTTTATGTAAAAATAAACTTTCAGAGGTTTGAAAGCTTCATTTCAATGGGGAGGCTTGATCTAGAGGATATTTTCACTGAAATTTGAAGTATCTCCAAAAATCTAATAATTAGTACCATGTTGAAGTCCTCACAATTCTGACTCCAGCACAACTTGAATAGCTAAGATTGGAGTTTAGATGACAAATTTATGACTAGTCAAAGCTTTGTCAAACTGGGACCAAAGGTTGTAAAAAGGTGAAAAAATAATCATCTCAAAAGTGATCAACAGTGGATTTCAAATGAAAGAGCTCGTCAAAAGCTTTCCAATGGTGTTCATTTCGTCGAAAATGGAGGTCATATGAAAAGTTATGACAACTTGAAGTTTTCAAGATAAAATGTAATTTTGATGACATCATAAATCTAGTCACCATGCTGATGTGGAAAAAAAAATGTCCCCCTAAGTTTACTTACCACTACACCATTTTTTATTTAATAAAATGGTGGACGTGTACTTTATTTCCAAAAAAAATGATGAGATTTAAAAGAAAATCTCCTCAAAATATAAACAAATAATTAAAATAATATCCTAAACTTATCCATCCAAAAGGGATTTATTTATTTTATATGGCTTATCATTTACAAGAGCCAAAAGGAGGTATTCCTATGGTTTTATATTTGTTAATTTGTTATGTTAAAATGAGAAATTGGTTATTATGTGGTTATTTGGTTTTAGACCAAATATGACTAATTTTTATGTATAAAAGGGGAGTTACTCTCCTTTAGAAGACAAATAGACTTGGGAGAAGAACTTCTTGTGGGAAATTAATCTTTGGGGGAAAAAAAATGTTGTGGGAGATTAATAGGAGAGAATTATTGAATTCTTAGGAGAGATTTTACAAGGTGTTATTCTACACCAAAAATTGTAAAAGAAGAAAGAGATTGTGAAGGCTTGGAGCTTGAAATTTTTAAGAAAGCAACTTTTCTTGGTAGATTTAATAAAGTGGTCCCCTAATTGAGAAGCAGACTCAGAGACGTAGTCCTACCTAGATGAACTCTATATCAAATTATTTGTGTCTCTTTATTCTCTTTCTTATTCTCTCAATTCTTTCAATTTATTTATTTTATGTAATTAAACACATCATTAAATTAAGTGTTTATGCTTTAATCTTCTTGTAATTTCAATAGTTTTAAATACATAGCCATGCATTTATTGCTTAGATCAAGGAAGTATATCTGATTGTTGAGATTAAGTTATAAAATTGTAGATACTAAATCAGATCATTAGTATGGACCGAGCTTCTACATCTACCAAGTGCATGATGATGTCGAGCATTGACAGTGGATGTCAAGTATCAAAACCTCATCAAGTCAGTCTTTAGAATCTTAGTGTCTTCATGTAGGCCAACTTTGTAATATTTGTGTTAACTTGTATTGTGGCCAACATTGTAATTTGTATAATTGGATTGCTATATATATATAATGTATAGTATCATATCAAAAGTGAAAAATAAGGATGAAGATGTGAATTTGAATGCAATGTAAGAAAATATAATTAGAGAAGAGCAAAAAGAGTGAATTACAAAGGCTACAGCAGTATAAGGAGCAACAAAGTAATATCTATCACAGCAAGGTGATTTGTACCTAAACAAATCTCATTCAACAAACCAATTTGTAGATCAGAGATCATCTACTATTTCATCCTAACAGGTGGATCGGTCAAATCCTTTAACAATGTAGATCTAACAATCTTTTGTAAATCTCTTTATCGAGTGCATACTTAATTGTATGTTTGTAAATTCTTTCACAAGGTGGACCTAGCAGTCCTTATTGCTCCTAATAGAGCAGATCATTAGAAGTGATCAATGTAAGTTGTAATAGGCTAACTTTATACTATAGTACTAAATTTTATGGGCATCATCCCCAACCCAGTTTTACTTTCTATTTGGAAGGTTTATGGGTCACCAAATCTTTGTGTCATAGTGTTATGAATGCTTTCATGTTTTCAATTTCTTATGCATTCAATTAGATCATATTATATGTGATGGATTAAATGCTAATTGGATTGTTGGATTAAGAGTTGAAATTGTTGAAATTCTAGAAGTTACTAATTCACCCCTCCCCTCTAAGTAACCTAGCATAGTCTTGAATATTTCCAACAGTGCACCTTTCCATTAGTTGCTTCTATGCTCCTTTTAAAGTTCCCTAACTCCTCCTAACTGAAACCAATGCACAAGTTCCTATTTGTCTATGGTGACCTTCAATATGCTACATTTCCATTGTAGACATATGGAAAATAGGAACCATCAATTTTTTTGTAACTTCCTTCCACACACTTGAGATGTTTCTATTTACAAATTCCCTAATTTTGTCATCCTTCACAATGGTAGTTCTACTTGAACATAATACATCCTCACAAGCTGCATGAAGACACCAACAATGATGTGACCCACAGTACTGTGGACTTTAGCATTACATATGTCAGTGGGAACAATAAGTCATGTGCAATGATGCATGGTTTTGTTGCATATTTTCTGGCAGTGCAAGTTCTGAATTGCGATGAGCATCTTGTAGGAGAAAATACTCCATTGTCATAAACAAGAGGAGATCCAAAATTTCAGTATATTCACATATCTTTATTGTTGTTGGCCTTGGACTTATGATATTCTTTTAACATCTTAAGGCTCGTGGTCATACACTTCATCTGCATTTGACACTAATACATGGAGATGATGACATCACCCTAATTTTTATATCATCTCTTTCATATAGGAAGAAAATCATCAATTGTATTTTATTCCTCAATATGGCCACAAGTGAAATGTGACAAGAATATACAATGCAAGAACTGATGAAATTGAACCCAACCTCAATCATTTCAACAATATAATACGCATTATCGATATGCCATCGTAATGGTTGAGTCCTTCAAAGCTTTTTGAACTATCATGATGCAAGCTTCTTTTTGCTTCATTAATGAACTAATATGTCCCACCGTGTAATGTTAAGTTGCCATCAAGATGGATGAGCATCCATTGAATACATTAAATCTATCATTATGAATTGATTCCCTTCAAAAATTTCCCATTTTCCAAGCATTGTAAGCACAACATTATTCACAAAAGCTCAAACCACAAGGTGTGTTCTAAAATATATTGCCTGCATATTAGGGATGACTAGCTACAATGCAGAACAACATTTGAATATCCTATTATTATGATGTTGCTCACAATATTTTGTCATCTGCCACAAACATTTCAATTAAAATCTACATGTCAGAATCTGATCTTGAACTTGAATTTGAAGCTCAAACTATGCTTCTGATCCTTGATTTATAGAATTTGCAAGCTTGATGAAGTCACAGAGGACAAAAGAATAGTCATAATTTTTTTAATATAACTTTATGATAAGGACCTCAAACCTTAAATATTTTCAAAATCTCCAGCATCTCCAAATATAAATGCAGATGTACATCATTATTTGCAAATCAATCTTGGAAAATATCTCATTCCTTAAAAATAACTGTTGTATTTGCCCAAATTTTTCAATCACAATCGTAATTGTAACTTCATGATCTAGAAGGCCCACAAAATATTTCTATGAAAGCCATAATTATTCAAAATGATTTTATGGAAAAGGTTCATGGCTTTTGGAAGTACAAATGGATCCTTTTTTTTTTAATATAGGGAATTTGAAACTGGCAACTTTGGATGTGAAACTAGATGGGCATAAGGTGTCACCAATCAATTAATAAGTTTCTTTACTTCTGGATATGGATTGACTCAAGGAAAAGGGAAGATTAAAAGATGATGCAACTTTATTGAAGGGAAACAATAGCAAAACAAAATAGGACACAAGCTCAAGCCAAAATTGCAAAAAGGGGACGATTACTTAAAATGGGGAGGGAAAACCCTAGAAACTAAATGTGACCATTTATAGGCTAGAAAAAGTATGAGCCTTTTCGAAACAACTCTTGATAGAATCAAAGGATGTTTTGCACACAAGTGAGCAACATGGCGAATGTGATCTTTAACTCAT